>CAWUFW010003924.1:1200000-1637500 GCA_963921515.1 Calotriton arnoldi | reverse complement strand
AGTATCCCAAGACGGAGTAATATAATACTTCGCCTGACTCCATGATTTAAGTTTAAAAAGATATACTGCTGCGTTTTCTTATAAACAATTGTTTCCGCATATTGTTTATACAATGATAGTTCGGAGCAATGTTGAATATCAAGATCCATGCTTAACCTTGGTGTTAAATGTTTTAGAAAAAGTTTCAGATGTGCTGGTGTCCATGATTTCAACATGTCAAGAGTAACATTTGATTGTTTAAAAGCAATAGATACATTTCTACAAAATACATAATTCGGCGATCCTTGCTCAAATGTCTCAATTTTTAGCAAGAATCGTAGGGTTCCTTGATCCGCTTAACAAGGTTGTATGCCCATCGTATTATGTTAGTGATCCCTCTTGCAAAAGAACTGACTAATGAGAGTTCGAGGCGAAGAGCTTGTACCGGCACAGCTTGTGACGTCTTGGTCAAATTCCGGAGGACTTTCCCTTCTTTCAGGTCAAGTTGTTTCCATTGACTTATTGGAATATATTCTATTGCATATGATAGTACCGATGGAATCTTTGAGCTATATACTTAGAGAAGAGAAGTGTCTTTGACCAGTGGAGGAGTATAGTCTTTGGAGAGCCTCTAAGTGGACATCAACTTTACGGCCCAGGTTTTGCAAGTGGGGCAGGTTTTGCAGAGATTGTGAAAAGATTCTCCCTAGATATGTATAATCCTTTACTATTTCCAGCGGTTTCCCCCCTAAAGACCAATTGTATTTAACGTATCGTTTCCTTCCTGTAAACGGGACGATTTTTGTTTTAGTGACATTAGGTATTAAAAAAAATTCTTCTGTATATTTAGTGAGTGCCTGCAGATTCCTTTGCAGACCAAATGGAGTCCGATCTAAAATGACTACATCGTCTGCGTACATCATACTGTGGATTTTATAAGATGCGATTTTAGGTGGAAAGTTGTTAACCTGTTTGAGACTTTCCGGCAAGTCACTAAGATATAATGAGAACAATATGGGAGCTAAGAGGCACCCTTGCCGCAGGCCATTAGGTGTAGGTATTGGGCTGGTGAGACCCTTCTCCCTCCCCATTTGGGCTTGACACCATGTCCCTGAGTACAATGATATTATTAAGTGAAGGAGGTTATCCGGAATTCCCATTCCTTGGAGTTTTTTCCAGAGCATATCTCTGTCTACCCTGTCAAATGCAGTCGTAAAGTCAACGAAAACTGCGTACACTACCTGAGACTTATTGATGACATATTTATCCATTATCGTTTGTAGCACTGCTATATTGTCAGTAACCGAGTATTTTGTTCTAAACCCGGCTTGATTTACCGGAATGGAACCAGTAGAAAATGCCCACTCTTTGAGATGATCTAAAACGGCTGCCGCAAAGATCTTCCCAGTTGCGTCGGAGAGCTATCTGCCGGTAATTGCAGGGCAGCAGCCTGGAGCCCTTCTTATGGATTGGAATTACAATGCTCCCCTTCCAGGACTTTGGGATTTCCCCTGTTTCGAATATGTAGAAAAAAAGGCGAGCTAGAAACCTACTCCACTCTTTAGGGTTGCTTTTAAGGACCTTAATGGGAATTTGGTCAGGTCCCGTTGCTGCCGACGATCTTGCCTTTTTTATGTAATCTTCAATTTGAAGAGGAGATGGAGCCTCATTACCTGTAATTTTTCCCTAACTCCCTTGCTTTGCATTAGTCTTACTTTCTGTCTTTTCATTTGTTTTGTATAAATTGGTTATGTATATTTCCCATTCTGATGGGGGGACTGGAGTTGCTTGTAGTGATTTTTTTGTACCTGTTTCTGTAGCAATTATTATATTCCAGTAGGAGCGTTTATCGTTTTGTTTTGCTGCTATCTGTAAGTCCACCCATTTTTTGTCCTGTATCTTTTTCGCTTTTTTTCCTTATCTCTCCTGCGACAGTTTTTTAATTTGTTGATTTCGCATTTTCTTATTTCAGAAAATTGAAGAAATTGTGCCCTTATTAGTTTGTTTAATTCTATTGCCTTTATATCTGGGTTCCGTCTTTTGTTTCTTTGCGATTTTGGCCTTCGTTGTTTTGAATTTTCGTGCAGAAGTTGTACCAGTTTATTGACAGCCTCAAAATTTGTTATTGGATTTATTGAGTGAATAGACTGTAGTGGTTGTGTTGTCTCAATTATTTGCATAGTTTTGTTAAATGTTCTAGGATTCCATGACAGCCGCCCTTGGACCTGGTTTACCAGTACTGTACTTTGAAACCAACATCTCCTGGGCATATCACGGACTTACAGTCTTAAATCTGCATGATCACTTCCTATCTCAAACTTAGTGTTTAATTGTAGGGCTGATCCGAACAGATCTAGACTGCAAATCATATAATCAAGAATTGAGGTATTAAAGTTGCCTTTTCTTCTATAGGAAGCCGGAATGTCTCCTTCTGTATTGCCATTTAATATTACTCCGTTCAGGATAGGAAGTGATGATAATAGAATTTTCCCTCTTTTATCAGCTTTGTTTCCCGTAGGAAATTGTGGAATAGGTATTGCCAGGGCTTCTTCTTTTTCGCCATTCTCCTATTTTTCTAATAGGTTGTTAGATATTTGCCCATTGAAATCACCTGTTGGGAAAACAGATGGGAAATCTTGGTCTTCTACCACCTTTTCGAGACCCTCAAATATTTCTATCGCTAATGCGTCCATTTTAGATCCACGGGGAATATATACATTGAAAATGAGCAAATTGTTCGAAGTTTCCCTAGAGTCAGTCCCAAATTTGATCTTGTCTATGGTTTCGAGAATGGTAGTCTGTATTTTAGAGTGGGTGTATGAAAGGTTATACTAGGGTGTGAGAAGGTGCGTCCGATATTAAGTGGATGATGTCATCAGTGATGTCATTTGAGATGTCATCAGTGATATCATCAGTAATGTCACTGACCATGTCATGAGTGATGTAATATGTGATGTCATCAGCAGTGCATTGCGGGGGCGCGAGTGTAGTTGGCTCAACTAACTAACGGCTGAATTTCTCTGGTTTTGTACAAGTGAAATGTCCAACTAACTATAACGTCCCTGAAACCTGTGGTTTTTTCAGTGAATTTCTAAGGTGTTTTAAATGCTAATTTCTAACTATAACGTCCCTGAAACCTCTGGTTTTTTCAGTGAATTTCTAAGGTTTTTTAAATGCTAATTTCTAAATATGCCTACATAGGTAGGACATGTGCAGAAAGAGGAAGAAAGGTGCAGAAAGAAGCAAGAGGGGTGCAGAAAGGGGCACGAGGGGTGCAGAAAGGGGCACGAGGGGTGCAGAAAGGGGCACGAGGGGTGCAGAAAGGGGCACGAGGGGTGCAGAAAGGGGCACGAGGGGTGCAGAAAGGGGCACGAGGGATGCAGAAAGGGGCACGAGGGGTGCAGAAAGGGGCACGAGGGGTGCAGAAAGGGGCACGAGGGGTGCAGAAAGAGGCACAAGTGTTGCAGAAAGAGGGAAGAGCAGTGCAGAAAGAAGGAAGAGCAGTGCAGAAAGAAGGAAGAGCAGTGCAGAAAGAAGGAAGAGCAGTGCAGAAAGAAGCAACAGATGCAAAAAGGGGGAACGGGTGGAGAAAGAGGCAAGGGGGTGCAGAAAGAAGCATGAGAGCTTCAGAAAGAAGGAACAGAGGTGCAGAAAGAAGGAACAGGTGCAGAAAGAGGGAAGAGGGGTGCAGAAAGAGGGAAGAGGGGTACAGAAAGGCAAAAGGGGTGCAGAAAGAAGCGAGAGGTGCACAAAGAGAAGAGGGGTGCATAAAGAGGCACGTGGGGTGCAGAAAGAAGCAAGAGTGAAGAAAGAAGCAACAGAGGGGCAGAAAGAGGGGTGCAAAAAGAGGGAAGAGGGGTGCATAAAGAGGCACGTGGGGTGCATAAAGAGGCACGTGGGGTGCAGAAAGAAGCAAGAGATGTGCAGAAAGAAACAAAAGAAGTGCAGAAAGAAAGAACAGAGGTGCAGAAAGAGGCAACAGGGGAGCAGAAAGAGGGTGGATGGGTGGAGAAAGAGGCAAGGGGGTGCAGAAAGAAGCAAGAGAGCTGCAGAAAGAAACAGAAGAAGTGCAGAAAGAGGCAAGAGGGGTGCAGAAAGAGGGAACGGAGGTGCAGAAAGAGGCAAGAGGGGTGCGGGAAGAGGGGTGTGAAAGAGGCACGAGAGTTGCAGACAGAAGCAAGAGAGTTGCAGACAGAAGCAAGAGAGTTGCAGACAGAAGCAAGAGAGTTGCAGACAGAAGCAAGAGAGTTGCAGACAGAAGCAAGAGAGTTGCAGACAGAAGCAAGAGAGTTGCAGACAGAAGCAAGAGAGTTGCAGACAGAAGCAAGAGAGTTGCAGACAGAAGCAAGAGAGTTGCAGACAGAAGCAAGAGAGTTGCAGACAGAAGCAAGAGTTGCAGACAGAAGCAAGAGTTGCAGACAGAAGCAAGAGTTGCAGACAGAAGCAAGAGTTGCAGACAGAAGCAAGAGTTGCAGACAGAAGCAAGAGTTGCAGACAGAAGCAAGAGTTGCAGACAGAAGCAAGAGAGTTGCAGACAGAAGCAAGAGAGTTGCAGACAGAAGCAAGAGGGTTGCAGACAGAAGCAAGAGGGTTGCAGACAGAAGCAAGAGGGTTGCAGACAGAAGCAAGAGGGTTGCAGACAGAAGCAAGAGGGTTGCAGACAGAAGCAAGAGGGTTGCAGACAGAAGCAAGAGGGTGGAGAAAGAGGGGTGCAGAAAGAAACAAAGTGCAGAAAGAGGCAGGAGGAGTGCAGAAAGAAGCAAGTGAGGTGCAGAAAGGGGTGCAGAAAGAGGCAAAAGGGGTGCAGAAAGAGGCAAAAGGGGTGCAGAAAGAGGCAAAAGGGGTACAGAAAGAGGCAAAAGGGGTACAGAAAGAAGGAACGGAGGTGCAGAAAGAGGCAAGAGGGGTGCGGGAAGAGGGGTGTGAAAGAGGCACGAGAGTTGCAGACAGAAGCAAGAGTTGCAGACAGAAGCAAGAGTTGCAGACAGAAGCAAGAGTTGCAGACAGAAGCAAGAGAGTTGCAGACAGAAGCAAGAGAGTTGCAGACAGAAGCAAGAGAGTTGCAGAAAGAGGGGTGCAGAAAGAAACAAAGTGCAGAAAGGCAAAAGAGGTGCAGAAAGAGGCAAAAGAGGTGCAGAAAGAGGCAAAAGAGGTGCAGAAAGAGGCAAGAGGGGTGCAGAAAGAGGCAAGTGAGGTGCAGAAAGAAGCAACAGAAAGGAAAGAGGCGCAGAAAGAAGCAAGAGTGGCTTGCACACCATTAGTACCAATTTAACACCCACATTAACCAATAAGTAACAGGTGACCATTCTAGGTTTGCAAAGGACCTTCCACCACGCTGTAACACTTGTCGCTGCATTTTTGGTAACTTTTGAGCCGTTTGAGCTAGAAGCAAGGCTTTTTTTGTTCAAATCTGCAGATTAGGCAGCAGATGATGGATTATGTGGCTAATGCGGAAAATGTATAACTGTGCGAAAGTCGGTGCAGCCAAACAGTCGCATAATTCCAGTGGCCCTGCTCATGCCTCTGACTAGGTCCAGTAGTGCTCCTCAGTGATTCCTTCTTATTTTTGTCTCATTGAGTTCATAGTTTAGCTTCTATGGAAACGAGGAAGACTAAACCTGAGGTTACCACTCCACAACACAGACTACCATACCACATTATTACTCTCAATAACACATAATCCCACTCTACATAATTCCTATACACTAAATACCACATACTTTCTATCCACATAATTTCACTGCACAACATACCACATAATTCCACTACACACAACGTACATCCACTCCACTCCAAAAAACATTAGTAAAAAACTTTTACATTTACAACGCCAATAGCTCTAACTCTTGCAAATACGAGACCTATTACATTACAAATGCTTCTTTAACTGGTAGTCGCTTTTGCAGAGTGGTGGAGAAAGGGGGCTGGGCCTCCAACCAGCGCTCAGGAATTCCGCTGCGTAGGATTTACAGGAGGTACCAGGAGGGCTTCTTGGCCCCCAAAGTCCCTCAGGAGTAAAGTGGACTTCATCCCCCAACCAGTACTGTGCCAGGAGGCACGTTTGCAGAGTGGTGGAGAAAGGGGAGGCATTGCTTCCGAAGACCTCTTAGCAATCCCACTGTGTAGGACTTAGTGGAGGTAACAGGAGGGGTAGTTGGGCCCCCAAGGACAAACTTGGGGGCCAGCTACCCCTCCTATTACCTCCAGTAAGTCCCACACAACAGCATTGCTAAGTTCTCATTGCAGGCCACGCCCCCTTTCCCCACCACTCTGCAAACGCGCTCCCTGGCGTGCTCTTGGATGGGGATTAAAGTCCATTTCGCTGCTTGGGGCCCTTAGGGGCCAACTAGCCTACCTGATACCTCCAGAATGCCCCAGATAGTGGGATTGCTGACAGGTGGACACAGGCCACACCCCCTTTGTCCACCACTCTGCAAATGTGATCCTCGCGCGCTCTTGTTTAGGAGATAAAGTCCCCTTGCCTCCTGAGGGTCCCTGGGGGCCAACTAGCCCACCAGGTACCTCCAGTAAGCCCCACACAACTGCATCGCCTCCTGGGGCACTGCTGCTCTGGGGATAAAGCCCACGTTAGTCTTGAGGTCCTCAGGACACGAGGACCTCATCGTCCCACCAGCAGTGCGCCAAGAGGCGCATTTGCAGAGTGGTGAAAAAAATGGCGTGGCCTCGGACCACCTCTCAGCAATCCACTGTGTGGGGCTTACTGGAGGTACCTGGTGGGCTAGTTGGCCCCTAAGGACCCTTAAGAAGGGACCATATCCCCCGGGGCACTGCCTCGTTTAAAAAAAAATAATATATATATATATTTTCGGAAGGGGGGCCGCGTGGCCCCCCCTTCCCAGGGCCACTATTTGCCCCGGGGACCCTATCCCCCAGGCCTGGCCAGCCTTTCCATTTAAAAAAAAAAAGTATTTTGGAGGGGGGCAGCGTGGCCCCCCTCCTGAGGCCATTTATGGCCCCAGGGACTCCATCCCCCAGGGCTGGCCTTACGTTGGGGACCACAGGGGGAGCCCTAATGCCCCAGCCGTCCCAGCAGGCTCACCGCCTCCTGCGGGAGCCGGCATTGCTTTTGGACAAGGGGGGCTGCTGACATGCAGCTCCCCTTGTCCAAAAGCAATACTGCTTTGCTTCATGGAAGCGAGAGCAGGTTTCCATGAAGCAAAGCAGAGTTTGCAATGACAGGGCGGAGCCGTGCTCTCGCCCTGCCGTTGCGCACCCCGGGACATTGCCGGAGCCGGCCCTAGGGGGTGGCGGTCCCCAGGGCCATAGAGGGCTCCAGGAGGGGGGGCCCGCAAGGCCCCCCCCCCACCCATTATCATAAATGACCCGGGGAGGCGGCGGTCCCCGGGGCTGCGGGGGGGGCGTGTGCCCCCCGCATATTATTTCAAAAGCCCCGGGGAGGTGGCGGTCCCCGGGGCTGCGGGGGCCCCTATGGGCCCCCGCATATATTTTACTTATTGCCCCCGGGACCTGGCCCACCCGGGGGCTTATTAAAACCAAGCGTGGGACACAGCGCTTCGTTATTTTTTATTTTCTCGGGATTCGCGAACCCAGCGTGAATTCTGCCGAAAAAAATATGCTTTTTTTTGGCCCTGGGGGTGAGCAGGCCTAGGGGGTCAGCGTGTTTCTACCCTGCCCCCTTTTCTTAATTTTTCACACTTTTTTTTTACCTTTTTTCTTGTGACTCGGTTTTACCGAGTCACAAGATGGCTGCCAACACTTCTTGGTTTGGAGTGTTGACAGCCAATCAAAATGAAGCTCGTGATCGGGAGGGTTCGCAAATCCTCCTCGGTCACCAGATATCGATATTTTTTTATTTTTGAATGTTTCAGGAACTACTGAACGGATTTACACCATTTAAAAAAAAAAAAAAGAGCGCTTTCTGAACCAAGACCTACATTTTTGCCAAATTTGGTGTAATTCCGTTCAGCAGTTCGGGCTATAGCTTTGTCTAAAATTTCCCATGGAAATCAACATGGAGAAAACTCGTTTTGGGACCCCCCTTTTTTCTCGGCCCCCGCTCAACGAATCGCCCCGAAACTTAAAAAGACAGGAGCTGACCTGAGCGAACCATTAGTTTTGAAAATTTCGCCAAGATTCGTCAAACGGCGCCAAAGATATTGGCAAAAGAAAAAACACTGAATAGAAACGAGGTCCTAACTATAACTACCTACTGGCGACCGCCAGTAGGTTATGTATGTATGTTTGTATGTATGTGTATTGGGTGGTGGTTTAGGAGTGGGTAAGGGTGTTTTTAGGGTTTAGGGGTATGTAGGGGATTCGGGTGGTAAGGGTGTTTTTAATGGTTTGGGTAAGGGTATTGGGTAGGGAGGGTGTTTTTTATGGTTTGGGTAAGGGTATTTGGTAGGAAGGGTGTTTTTAGGGCTTTGTGGTGGGTAACGTCATTGTGTGGTAAGGGTATTTTCTGGTTCAGGGCTGTGTTGGGTGGTAAGGGTGTTTTAAGGGTATAGGGTGTTTTTTAGGGGTGGGTCGGAGTATGGGATGGTGAAGGTTATTTTAAAAAATGAGGGTGTTTGAGGAGTTTCCCCAAATTTAAAAAACATAAGTGATATATATAAATATTTCACTTGCATTATATATACTTAAATTGCGTGGTGAAGTCCTTGCGTGGTAATGGATGCGCGGTAAAGGCATGCGTTAAGACCTACAACCTTGGGTAGTAGGGTTTTATTGTAGTTCCCTACCTATTGCTGCTTTATTAATGTGGTGATGAGTAGGAAAATTAATTTATATATTTTTATACATATTTTAAATGTGTTTACAGAGTTCTGCGGCTGTACCTAGTAAGTACCATATTATTTTGGAAATGTTTCTTTAAAAAAAAAAAATAAAAAAAATTAAATTGTAAGTTGTGTGGTATTTTTTAGGTATGTCTGCATTGGGCTGTACACTTTTTTTTTTTTTTACAGAATTATATATTTTTAAAATTATAAATATGCTGTACTACACCGTTTGTGAATTATAGTGCATTACAGAGTTTTTTCAAGATCTTCTTAAGTACTGCAGTACTTTCCAGGTAGTACCGCAGTACTCTGTAAAAATTTTTTTTAAATATCTTGAAACTTCTAGTTATGTTTCCCTACCTACTACTTCTTTATCAAGTGGTAATGGGTAGGGAAAAATATAAAACCTAACACTTCTATCTAGCACCCTAAGCCAGAACACTGGCAAGTGGCCTAAGCATAACATGGTTATACCAGCATAAACTCCAGGTGGTGAAGAATGCATTGACGAGACTCGTTTTGGACATTCCCAGAAGGCAGTCCGCTGGGAAGGGACTAGAAACCCTGCACTGGCTCACTATCAATAAGCGTATTAGCTTCAAATCTCTCTGCATGGTACATAAGGCGCTTCATCTTCCATATGCAACAAGATTAAAAACCTTGTTTAGTTGGCATTCCCCATGCAGAACTCTCCGCTCTTTGCTTTAACGGTTGCTCGCGATATCTAGAACCAAAAAAAAAAAATGGGGCGATAGAGAATTTTTGACGGCCGCAAACAAACTTTGGAACTCCCTTCCACTAGGTATAAGGGCCATTCCTCCGCTCATGCCCTTTAGGAAGGCTCTTAAGACATGGCTATTCTCCGTGTGATGTTCCTTCTGAAGCTGGTGTACTCGTGGACCTCTTCCGGACAGTGATCTATAGCTCCTTGATGCCCTTGGGTGATTGTTGCGCTTATAAATTTCAAATCAAATGGTTGTCTTAAACGTTTCTAAAGGCAATCATCATCCAATCAGATAATAACTTATCATTGCTAAATACTTACCTGCAATACCCACAAAGGATCATCTGTACACATAACATATGATCCTGCCAAATTGCCTGTCAATCCATTCATCCATTTTCACGATACGTTGAATAAAATAGTCTATGGAAATGCATTGGTGGAAAAATGTGTTTTAGGACCCCCCTTTTATTTTTGCACCCCTTAACGATTCATCACAGAAAATTACATCACAAAATGTAGAAAACACAGTAGGTCTGGAATGTTTATGGTGATTCGTCAGACGGGTGGAAAGTTATTAAGGAGCAGAAATTTGAGGAATTCCTAGGAGACTTTCACTACCAGGACATGTAAAACTTAAACCCACGTGTCCTACTTTTGCACTCTGCCTTATAATACTTTAGGGCCTACCTTAGGAGTGAGGTGTGTTGTAAAAAGGAAGGTTTAGGCCTGGCAAAAGGTTTATTTTGCTTGGTCGTAATGGCAGTTAAAACTGCACTACAGCCTGCAGTGGCAGGCCTGAGACCTGTTTTTAAAAGCTATTTTGGTGGGTAGCACTAAGCGTGCTGCTGGCCCTGGGTCAATGGAGTACCATTTACTAGGGACTTGCAAGTAAATAAAATGTGCCAATTGGGTGTAAGCACATTTTACCATATTTAAAGGAGAGAGCGCAAGCACTGGTTAGCAGTGGTAAAGTGCCCAGAGTCCTAATGCCAACAAAAACGAATTCAGCAAAAAAGGATAGGTGACGGCAAAAGGTTTGCAGGACTACCACCCTTGAGTATCTGGTCTAACACTTACTATTCTCAGTCAAACGTAGGGGAAATTGTTGTACTTTGAAGGGGTTAGGTTTATTATCCCCACTCCAACCTACGCAACAGTAGGGAAACTGTTTGACTTTGGAGGCGTCCCATATACTATTACAACCCCTAATGATTTTTAAACAAACCTTTAAATACCTAACAACATACAATTATTAAAACTTATATTCAAAATGAAATGTATACTACATGCATAAAACGAACTGTAAAAAATTAATACAAAATAATCAAACAAATAAAACATAAAATACAATTCCCTCCCTACTACCCAAAACATCCACAGCCCTCCGAAAACTAGAATTATAAATAAAGCAATAATATTAAAATAGTAATTAAATAAAACACAATTAAAGACTATAATAAAATAAAATACATTTCATTAAAATGCCTATTAATTAAAAGGTAAATAAAATACAGCAAAAAATGTACATATTAAATAATTACCAATTAAATATTTATTTAATAAATTAATTAGCAAAAAATATATAATTTAAATCTTCCCACACAATTGCACCCAAAATAAAATATAAATTACTAATTGAACTATGCAAAAATAAAATATGCATTAAAAATCACAAAATACACATAAGTAATTAAAATATCAATTAAGAAATACGTCTGTTTACAAAACCACCAATTAAATATTTGAGCAACATAAAATCATTGGAAATAAACAGCTTATTTAAATAGTTTCCCATCCTATTCTACTACAAACACAACAACCTGCTTCTAAATTATAAATTAAGTGTAAAAAAATGTAATTGCACATTAAAAATTACAAAATATACTTAAAACAATAAAACAAGTACATCAACACCTAAAATATATATTTAACTAAGCAACAATATTTAATACAACTATATTGAATGATGTATACAATATTTTAAAAACCATATATACATAAAAAACGATATTTTTACTTTCTACATTCTGTTCCTCGATATTTTTGTAATTACTACATTTTGCCACTATTTATGTAAAATGATATTTTGATACCAAATTTGTGTCTTGCACCTTGTAGACCATGCCTTCATTGGAGTGCTCGCATCTGTATTGATGCGGACCATGTGTTTGATGTCAATTTGAGAATTAACCTGTAAAGGGTGGTCTGCTGAAGTGGCTATTATTAGATCTAGCAAAAAAGGGACAGTAGGGCGACAAAGATAAGTAAAGGGCTTTGGCTGACTACGGTGTGGATTGCAATGTGGGCATGGAGGAGAGGAATAAAAGAGTGTTGGGCTGGATATGGGTGGGCAAGAGGCATGCTGCCTGAATCCGATTTTGTTTGTGGGTCTAAGGAATGTTTTTTTTCTTGTTCTTGATGGTTGCGTCCCTCCGAGGGAGGATGACATAAAGGTACATACTGTCAAAGTCATTTATTGAGGTTGAAGTGATGAGATCAGATTTAGTGGTACTGAAGGTGGAGCTGAGTGTAGAGACAGATGGACTGTGACCATCAGGGCTACTGATAGCAGAACAAATGGCATGTGAGGAGTTAAAAAAAAAATAAAAAAAAATTGATTGAGGAACATTGGATGTGGTATCCTGTGTGCTTGCTAAGCAGAGCCCATACTAAGTGTCTGGATGTGGCATTGCTACCTCCCAATGGAGAAATTCAAAGGCCTGCCTTTGTCTTGCAGGAAAAAACACCCTAAAAGTTAAGCTAATTTGAGTCTTTCAATTACACCCATCGCTAACGTATGCCTGGATAATTAGGATCCGATGAGACTATACGGAATTTTTGCTACCCTTGATCTAGTAAAGAATCAATACATACTATTCTTTTTTTAATTACTTTTTATTAGGTTTATTAATAAAACAGTGCAGCAGTAATGTCACTCTCAGTACAAATACATAGTATCCATGACAATTATCGTAGTTGATCGTGAGGGGGTCATGTGTTTTCAAACCTTTTTAAACTGAGTAAACAAAGGGCAGGAACAACCGGTATGGATAGCAGGATATGGCATTAGATAAAACTGGGGAGGAGTGACATGAGAGGAGTACTGCAGGGAAGACCCAGAGACAAGGGGGGGGGGGGGCTGGAGGTAGGGAAGCCATAGCGTGGTATTGCGCATGCGTTGTGAAGGTGGGCGATGACTGTAGTAGCGGAAGTAGGGGAGCCTTGTGATCAGTGGGGAAGGTAGTCCTCCCTGGTGTGCTGTGAGAATTGTGTTAGGAGGGTCGTCCAGTGTGGAGATTTAGGTAGTTTTCGTAAATGTTGCACTTCTTCATAACGAAGGGAGTCCTTCGCCGCCGTTGCCCATTTACGCACTGCTCCATACCAGGCCTCCAATGGCGGGACTGTTGGAGAGCGTCACTGTAAGGTGAGTTCGTGTTGGGCAAGAAAGAGTGCCAGGGAGGCAAACAGAGTTCTTACTTTAAGTTGCTTACGGCATCTGAAAATGCCCAGTGAGCATGCTTCCCAGCTGTGTTTATCAAGACAGTTTTGTAACGTCTCGTATAGTGTCCTATAAAGTTTGCCAGTAGTATTTTATTGCCGGGCAGGACCATAGCATGCGCATTAAGTCTGCGTCTAGCGCCCAACAGAGTGGACAGGTTACCTGCGTGCTGGGGAATGACTGTTTAATTGAGCTGGTGTGAGACATGCCCTGTGGAGAATAAAGTATTGTATGTTCTTGAAACGAGCATACTGAGAAACTTGTCGAGGGAATCCCAGGGCCTGTGTCCATTGCTTGTCATGTAGCACTCTGCCATAGTCATCCTCCCATCTCTGCCGAAGCGAGTCTATGGAGACCACTGATAAGTCTTGAATGGCCTTGAGGAGCCAGGTAATGAGATGCCAGCCGTCTCCCATTGTAAGGATAGACTGTACTACTCGGTGGGTGGGAGGTTCTGTGTCCGTAGTGCCCCAAAGGGTATGGCAGGTGTAAGCTATCTGTCTGTGGAGTAGAGTTGGCCAAGGGGAAGGTTGTAGTCCGACATCAGCTGGTCGAACGAAAGGAGCTGTCCATCTGCAAATAAGTTGCTTACCTGTGAAGGTTCTGAGCTGTCCAAGGTGCCATGTCTCGGTGTAAGTACCGGGGAAGCATGGTAGACCTTTGAGGGGAAATACTGGGGCGTATGCTGGAATGTTCTTCACTATGCGGTATGTGTGAGATATGCACGTCTGGGCCACTGTCACTTGCAACGGTTGCCTAGGGGAAGGCATGGATTTGGGGAGTAAGAATCGAAGAGTTGTGGATGAGGGTAGGACTCCCTCCTCACCGCTAGTATCTCCCATATACCGACCGGCTGTCCATCGTGACAGACATTGTAATTTAGCTGCTAAAAGGTAGGCTTCAAACGAGGGAGCGCCCAGACCCTCGCGGTCCACTGGTAACTGCAGTTTCCAAAGAGCAACTCATGGTCTAGAGGTGCCAAAAATAAGGTTGCATAATAGGGTGTTCAGTTCTTTGAAGAAAGGTCGCAGTGGAACAACTGGCAGATTAGCAAAATAATGTAGGAGCCAAGGCAACAGAACCATTTTAGCAAGGGCTATCCGGCCTATAGAGGCTAAAGGAAGGGACTGCCAGAAATGTATTTGGGATCCCTATATCAGGCAAGCCAGCACGAAGATTACCCTCGTACAAGTCAAGTGGGGTATTGTACAGCCGTATTCCCAGGTACCGGATTGACGCACCCAGCCAACGAAGGGGTGTTTCTCCTATATAGACTGGGCATGCAGGTTAGGCAGGATTGAGGGAATATATAGCAGATTTCTCTCTGTTCACACGCAATTCAGTGGGCGCAGTGAACTCGGTCAAGGTATTCCGTATCGAGGAGTGATCCAAGGTAATGTCCCGGAGATATATCGGTAGGTTGTCTGCATATAACACTGAGGGGTCGATTCCGATTCGGGCCGGAAGCGCACCTAACAGTATTCGTCCGGAAAAAATACAAGCCGAACGCGTGTTTCCCGACCGATTCGAACACTCGTCCGAACGAACAAGTACGATGCGCATAACAGCCCAGATTCCGAGCGAGCCGTACTCACCCATTTCAGCTCCTGTTCCCCGCCCGAGCCGGATCCGTAAACGCCGATACGAGTCGCATGGAACCAAATACACAGCACCTTCCGGCCGGACTAGTACGATGCACCTTCCGTACGCGCCGAACCCGTCGCTACGTCCGGCACGTTTGAGCATCCGGGAGAGCCGTACATAAGCTCCGATTCGCGCCACAAGAAGATCCACGGCTACGAGACGAACAAGCCAGCGACGAGTACGAGTCGAAGACACGCGAAACCCGAACGAGACGACCCAAGCATGAATCCCATCGCGCAGGTCCTACCTATACTCTACATCTATTACCGGGACCGGCACGGACGCGTACGGCACGGACGGTAAGTCAAACACCAACAACACAAACAAACGACACGTACCCGAAATATGTCACACACACATAGGGATTCACAAATGACGTGCAACAGCATAACCATAGGGGTGGGATGGCCATCACCAATGCCATACACACCCATAGGGGGATGGATGCCTACCACTACCACCACCCCTACTCAGGGGGGCCTGGATGCCTGTCACTACTACCATCCCCACTCATAGGGGGATGGATGCCTACCACTAACACCACCCCTACTCAGGGGGGCCTGGATGCCTACCACCACCCCCTACTCAGGGGGGCCAGGATGCCTGTCACTACTACCATCCCCACCCTTAGGGGGATGGATGCCTGCCACTACCACCACCCCTACTCAGGGGGGCCTGGATGCCTGTCACTACTACCATCCCCACTCATAGGGGGCTGGATGCCTACCACTACCACCACCCCTACTCATGGGGGGCTGGATGCCTGTCACTACTACCATCCCCACTCATAGGGGGATGGATGCCTACCACCACCCCTACTCATGGGGGCCTGGATGCCTACCACTACCACCACCCCTACTCATGGGGGCCTGGATGCCTGTCACTACTACCATCCCCACCCTTAGGGGGATGGATGCCTGTCACTACTACCATCCCCACCCTTAGGGGGATGGATGCCTACCACTACCACCACCCCTACTCATGGGTGGCTGGATGCCTACCACTACCACCACCCCTACTCATGGGGGGCTGGATGCCTGCCACTACCACCACCCCTACTCATGGGGGGATGGATGCCTACCACTACCACCACCCCTACTCAGGGGGGCCTGGATGCCTGCCACAACCACCACCCCGACTCAGGGGGGCCTGGATGCCTGTCACTACTACCATCCCGACTCATGGGGGGATGGATGCCTACCACTACCACCACCCCTACTCAGAGGGGCCTGGATGCCTACCACTACCACCACCCCTACTCAGGGGGGCCTGGATGCCTGTCACTACTACCATCCCCACCCTTTGGGGGATGGATGCCTGCCACTACCATCACCCCTACTCATGGGGGGCTGGATGCCTACCACTACCACCACCCCTACTCATGGGGGGCTGGATGCCTACCACTACCACCACCCCTACTCATGGGGGGCTGGATGCCTGCCACTACCACCACCCCTACTCAGGGGGCCTGGATGCCTGTCACTACTACCATCCCCACCCTTTGGGGGATGGATGCCTGCCACTACCACCACCCCTACTCATGGGGGCTGGATGCCTACCACTACCACCACCCCTACTCATGGGGGCTGGATGCCTGCCACTACCACCACCCCTACTCAGGGGGGCCTGGATGCCTGTCACTACTACCATCCCCACCCTTTGGGGGATGGAGGCCTGCCACTACCACCACCCCTACTCATGGGGGGGCTGGATGCCTACCACTACCACCACCCCTACTCATGGGGGCTGGATGCCTGCCACTACCACCACCCCTACTCAGGGGGCCTGGATGCCTGTCACTACTACCATCCCCACTCATAGGGGGCTGGATGCCTACCACCACCACCACCCCTACTCATGGGGGCCTGGATACCTACCACTACCACCACCTCTACTCATGGGGGCCTGGATGCCTGCCACTACCACCACCCCTACTCATGGGGGGCTGGATGCCTGCCACTACCACCACCCCTACTCGGGGGGGCCTGGATGCCTGTCACTACTACCATCCCCACCCTTTGGGGGATGGATGCCTGCCACTACCACCACCCCTACTCATGGGGGGCTGGATGCCTACCACTACCACCACCCCTACTCATGGGGGCTGGATGCCTGCCACTACCACCACCCCTACTCAGGGGGCCTGGATGCCTGTCACTACTACCATCCCCACCCTTTGGGGGATGGAGGCCTGCCACTACCACCACCCCTACTCATGGGGGGCTGGATGCCTACCACTACCACCACCCCTACTCATGGGGGCTGGATGCCTGCCACTACCACCACCCCTACTCAGGGGGCCTGGATGCCTGTCACTACTACCATCCCCACTCATGGGGGATGGATGCCTACCACTACCACCACCCCTACTCAGGGGGCCTGGATGCCTACCACTACCACCACCCCTACTCAGGGGGCCTGGATGCCTACCACTACCACCACCCCTACTCAGGGGGCCTGGATGCCTGTCACTACTACCATCCCCACCCTTAGGGGGATGGATGCCTGCCACTACCACCACCCCTACTCAGGGGGCCTGGATGCCTGTCACTACTACCATCCCCACCCTTAGGGGGATGGATGCCTGCCACTACCACCACCCCTACTCAGGGGGCCTGGATGCCTGTCACTACTACCATCCCCACTCATAGGGGGCTGGATGCCTACCACTACCACCACCCCTACTCATGGGGGGCTGGATGCCTGCCACTACTACCATCCCCACTCATAGGGGGATGGATGCCTACCACTACCACCACCCCTACTCATGGGGGCTGGATGCCTACCACTACCACCACCCCTACTCATGGGGGGCTGGATGCCTGCCACTACCACCACCCCTACTCAGGGGGGCCTGGATGCCTGTCACTACTACCATCCCCACTCATAGGTGGCTGGATGCCTACCACTACCACCACCCCTACTCATGGGGGGCTGGATGCCTGCCACTACCACCACCCCTACTCAGGGGGGCCTGGATGCCTGTCACTACTACCATCCCCACTCATAGGGGGATGGATGCCTACCACTACCACCACCCCTACTCATGGGGGGCTGGATGCCTACCACTACCACCACCCCTACTCATGGGGGGCTGGATGCCTACCACTACCACCACCCCTACTCATTGGGGCCTGGATGCCTGTCACTACTACCATCCCGACTCATAGGGGGCTGGATGCCTACCACTACCACCACCCCTACTCATGGGGGGCTGGATGCCTGTCACTACTACCATCCCCACTCATAGGGGGATGGATGCCTACCACCACCACCACCCCTACTCATGGGGGCCTGGATGCCTACCACTACCACCACCCCTACTCATGGGGGCCTGGATGCCTGTCACTACTACCATCCCCACCCTTAGGGGGATGGATGCCTGTCACTACTACCATCCCCACCCTTAGGGGGATGGATGCCTGCCACTACCACCACCCCTACTCAGGGGGGCCTGGATGCCTGTCACTACTACCATCCCCACTCATAGGGGGCTGGATGCCTACCACTACCACCACCCCTACTCATGGGGTCTGGATGCCTGCCACTAGGACCATCCCCACTCATAGGGGGATGGATGCCTACCACTACCACCACCCCTACTCATGGGTGGCTGGATGCCTACCACTACCACCACCCCTACTCATGGGGGGCTGGATGCCTGCCACTACCACCACCCCTACTCATGGGGGGATGGATGCCTACCACTACCACTACCCAGGGGGCCTGGATGCCTACCACTACCACCACCCCTACTCAGGGGGCCTGGATGCCTGTCACTACTACCATCCCCACCCTTAGGGGGATGGATGCCTACCACTACCACCACCCCTACTCATGGGGGCTGGATGCCTGCCACTACCACCACCCCTACTCAGGGGGCCTGGATGCCTGTCACTACTACCATCCCCACTCATAAGGGGCTGGATGCCTACCACCACCACCACCCCTACTCATGGGGGCCTGGATGCCTACCACTACCACCACCTCTACTCATGGGGGCCTGGATGCCTGCCACTACCACCACCCCTACTCAGGGGGCCTGGATGCCTGTCACTACTACCATCCCCACTCATGGGGGATGGATGCCTGCCACTACCACCACCCCTACTCAGGGGGCCTGGATGCCTACCACTACCCCTACTCAGGGGGCCTGGATGCCTGTCACTACTACCATCCCCACCCTTAGGGGGATGGATGCCTGCCACTACCACCACCCCTACTCAGGGGGCCTGGATGCCTGTCACTACTACCATCCCCACTCATAGGGGGCTGGATGCCTACCACTACCACCATCCCTACTCATGGGGGGCTGGATGCCTGCCACTACTACCATCCCCACTCATAGGGGGATGGATGCCTACCACTACCACCACCCCTACTCATGGGGGGCTGGATGCCTGCCACTACCACCACCCCTACTCGGGGGCCTGGATGCCGGTCACTACTACCATCCCCACTCATAGGTGGCTGGATGCCTACCACTACCACCACCCCTACTCATGGGGGGCTGGATGCCTGCCACTACCACCACCCCTACTCAGGGGGGCCTGGATGCCTGTCACTACTACCATCCCCACTCATAGGGGGATGGATGCCTGCCACTACCACCACCCCTACTCAGGGGGGCTGGATGCCTACCACTACCACCACCCCTACTCAGGGGGCCTGGATGCCTGCCACTACCACCACCCCTACTCAGGGGGCCTGGATGCCTGCCACTACCACCACCCCTAATCAGGGGGCCTGGATGCCTGCCACTACCACCACCCCTAATCAGGGGGCCTGGATGCCTGCCACTACCACCACCCCTACTCAGGGGCGCCTGGATGCCTGTCACTACTACCATCCCCACTCATAGGGGGCTGGATGCCTACCACCACCACCATCCCTACTCATGGGGGCCTGGATGCCTACCACTACCACCACCCCTACTCATGGGGGGATGGATGCCTACCACTACCACCACCCCTACTCAGGGGGGCCTGGATGCCTGTCACTACTACCATCCCCACCCTTAGGGGGATGGATGCCTGCCACTACCACCACCCCTACTCAGGGGGGCCTGGATGCCTGTCACTACTACCATCCCCACTCATGGGGGGATGGATGCCTACCACTACCACCACCCCTACTCAGGGGGGCCTGGATGCCTACCACTACCACCGCCCCTACCCAGGGGGGCCTGGATGACTGTCACTACTACCATCCCCACTCATGGGGGAGATGGATGCCTACCACTACCACCACCCCTACTCAGGGGGGCTTGGATGCCTACCCCTACTCAGGGGGGCCTGGATGCCTGTCACTACTACCATCCCCACCCTTAGGGGGATGGATGCCTGCCACTACCACCACCCCTACTCATGGGGGCCTGGATGCCTGCCACTACCACCACCCCTACTCAGGGGGCCTGGATGCCTGTCACTACTACCATCCCCACTCATGGGGGGATGGATGCCTACCACTACCACCACCCCTACTCAGGGGGCCTGGATGCCTACCACTACCACCACCCCTACTCAGGGGGCCTGGATGCCTGTCACTACTACCATCCCCACCCTTAGGGGATGGATGCCTGCCACTACCACCACCCCTACTCATGGGGGGCTGGATGCCTACCACTACCACCACCCCTACTCATGGGGGCTGGATGCCTACCACTACCACCACCGCTCTCATGGGGGGCTGGATGCCTGCCACTACCACCACCCCTACTCATGGGGGCCTGGATGCCTACCACTACCACCACCTCTACTCATGGGGGCCTGGATGCCTGCCACTACCACCACCCCTACTCAGGGGGGCCTAGATGCCTGTCACTACTACCATCCCCACTCATGGGGGGATGGATGCCTACCACTACCCCTACTCAGGGGGGCCTGGATGCCTGTCACTACTACCATCCCCACTCATAGGGGGCTGGATGCCTACCACCACCACCACCCCTACTCATGGGGCCTGGATGCCTACCACTACCACCACCCCTACTCATGGGGGCCTGGATGCCTGCCACTACCACCACTCCTACTCAGGGGGGCCTGGATGCCTGTCACTACCACCACTCATACTCAGGGGGGCCTGGATGCCAGTCACTACTACCATCCCCACTCATAGGGGGCTGGATGCCTACCACTACCACCACCCCTACTCATGGGGGGCTGGATGCCTGCCACTACCACCACCCCTACTCAGGGGGGCCTGGATGCCTGTCACTACTACCATCCCCACTCATAGGGGGCTGGATGCCTACCACTACCACCACCCCTACTCATGGGGGGCTGGATGCCTGCCACTACCACCACCCCTACTCATGGGGGGCTGGATGCCTGCCACTACCACCACCCCTACTCAGGGGGGGCTGGATGCCTGTCACTACTACCATCCCCACTCATAGGGGGATGGATGCCTACCACCACCCCTACTCATGGGGGGGCTGGATGCCTACCACTACCCCTACTCATGGGGGGCTGGATGCCTACCACTACCACTACCCCTACTCATGGGGGGCTGGATGCCTACCACTACCCCTACTCATGGGGGGCTGGATGCCTGCCGCCACCACCACCACCACCCCTACTCATAGGACGGGTAATGCATGACACAACCAGCATACTCCCACATAAGGAATGTCTGAAAATTACATCCCCCCCCAACACCATGACAAGCGTGTGTAGTCTGTGTCAAATGCCTACAACACTGAACATGACATTGAACATACAATGTGACCCCCATCACATGTGTCACACACAAATGTGTGTGGCCTCCACAATGCAAGCCGACCATGACCACTGTGGCAATGGGTTCGAACACCCCATCACCACAGTGACCAAAAGCTAAGTGTGGGGTCCATCGCTGATGGACATTTTGAACAGGGTGGCAATGGGGCCTAAAGCCCCATCATCACAGTGACCAAAATGTAAGTGTAGGGTCCATAGCTGATGCACATTTTGAACAGTGTGGCAATGGGGCCTAAAGCCCCATCACCACAGTGACCAAAAGGTAAGTGTAGTCATGGTAAAAGCTGCCAAAGCCAAACTGCATGGATGATTCCTGGTCACACAATAACAAACACATCAGTGGCATAGTAGTGCTTGTGTCCCATAGCAACATAGATTGGGTGAGGCAAACAGTGCAGTGCCAATGAAACATCGTTTTCGCCATGTGCATACAAACATCACCCATGGGGGCTCACATTGTCAACATTCACAAATAACACAATGACATAAGTGACCATCATAATGCAGACCCACATATCTGCACCAATGGGGACACAAATGTAGATATCCTGTGGAGACTGTAGATGTCAGGTGAACAAATACCATACCATGGCAGCAATGGGACATACAAACCATGATTATTGTGCTGACTGACGACCTAGGAGTCCCAGGGACAGCAGGGGAAAGTCACCAAACAACATACAGCCAATGGCACACTCAAGATATGCCAATGCAGTGGTGCAAATGCACAAACACAAACAGGCAGACTCACACTGCATATCAAACACAACAGGTGATGGGGGTGTGTGCCAGTGTCCCCACGCAACCACACAACACATGAGGAGGCCTGAATTCCAATTACACAGATGTGTATACAGTGCCATACAAAAGAAACTCATGGATCGGAATCCCCTATGTGGGCAAACAGGCATTGTTAGATGAGAGGGAGCCCAAATTACACATGTCACACAAGCTTGTAGGAACAGCAACTAACACAGCAAGAGACAGACCCACCACAGCACTACCCCCAGGGACCCCACATTGTGGTGACACTAGCCTGCATGATAATCCCACTGTGATGACAAAGGTAGATGTCATTCACACTGTGAACCACAGCCATGTGTCCTGAGCAACAAACTACCATCACATCTGCACAAGTCAATCAAAACGGCCTGCCAGCCAAGGCCAATATGGAGGTAGGGGTCTAGCCGTGCAACAACTCACATTTGCACACACTCAACACCACACACCTTGATCTCCACCAATGTGCAGCAGTGAAGCTCACATGGACTGGTGACATTGCACATGCACACATGACAATCCCAGGGGTTGTGGTGGGAACTAAGGTGCAGAAACCCATCACACATGGCCAGTCAACAAGACTCGTGAATGTCTGACACACTGCACAGTACGCGGTACATGACGTGAAATCCACCCCAATCAATGGGATCCCGGCCCTAGTCGCACACCAATGAAGAAGCCAAGGTGACCCACAAAGAACACACATAGACAACTTCCAACATTGCAGCTCTGACCCTGAGGAGTGGCAGCAGTCACACACAGAACGTGTCACAATCACTGAAAGCTAGCAGAAACTGTAAATTACATGACCTGTGTAACCAACAAGTGCCAAGGGGAATCCTGACTGTCCCATCTGCGTATGCCCACATCCCCAGCCCTGACAACAAAGACAACTAGGGATGACAACCTGATGAACATTAGTTTGCCATGCACCCACATCCCGGAGAAACCAGGTCCAAGATGCTGGATGAACACAGAACAACTCAGCAAGCATCACAAACAGGAACCTCCGTAGGGACACAGCCTGTGTAGGTAAAGGGAAGGGAACACGCACAGACATGCTTACACAACACACAACACGGGCCCAGGCAATGTCACGGGATTACACACTGCCATGAGGGCACTCCACTCCTGTGGAAGGTCCGCTGGGCCAAACCTTGTCTGTGCACGACTCAAACCTGTCAGCTTAACACTCGGTCAGTGAGTCAACAACTACAACACACTGAAGGCTCTGCTCACATCAGCCTGGGTACGGGAGTGTCACGTCAGTCATCTGCATACACCCAAAACACGTGTCAAGCAAGTTGCACTGTATACACAGATGAGTCCTTCAACATTGATGTGCTAAACTGCATGTCCAGTGGAGATGGGCACACAGTCAGGGAAATAGAAACATTGAACAGTGGTAAGCCCACCAGATGTGCATCAGTGTAAGCCAAAGATGTTAATTTATAAATGCAAAACTTACATCCCTGTGTCAAATGCTGAACATTACACCCTCAGACTGCAGCAAAGCATGCTATAGATCCAGACTACATTAGGACACATATCCCATGGACCACATGGAGTCCATCACAGCAACACTTCATTTACCTGATCTGAACACTATTACAACTGCAAATGCATGATGATACTCATCTACATCATGTACATCAAAAGAAAAACCACAAGTAAACAAAAAGAGGCTTTATTCAGCAAATGTCAAACTAAAATTTGAAGTCCAAAATAAACTAAGGCCAATGGCCAGTCCAAATACACAGTCCCAACAGGGTGATATGTGACAACTTGTCACCCACTACTTGCCTGCACTGGTACGGACAGGGGACATCCCCCTTGGAGGGGCATACAAGGGGCAGGCCAGGCACCGCAGGGACAGGATCAGGGGATGCCAGAGTGAGGCAGTGAAGGGGTGGTGGGTGCAGGAGTGTCACCGGCAACTGCAGTGGAGGTGTCTGACTCAGGGGGGGCCGGCACCACTGTAGGGCACAAGTCAGATGGTGTGGGTGCTGCAACCACTGCAGTGGGCCGGTCAGATGGAGTGGACTGGGTCCCCACTGCAGTGCCCGAGTCAGACGGGGTGGTTGTGGACTCTACTGCAGTGCATGACTCCAAGGGAGTGGAAGGGGGGGCAGATGAGGTGGGCAGGACAGAGGGGGGGACCCAGTCTCCACACCAGTGGCACAAACAGGCAGAGCGTCTGGTTTGGGGGTGAAAGAGCAAGTGGCGGGGGGGGGCCTAAGCAGTTTGGGGATGCGGTGTGGGGAAACCTGGGCAGGGTGTGGCGGTGGAACCTGTGGAGTGGTGGCCTGGGGGATGGAGGAGAGAGACTGGGTGGTGGAGCTGCGTGGTGGTGGGGTCTTGCACTTCCTGGTCCGGGGGACTTCCGAATGGGGTCCTCAGTCTGCCTGCGCCTGGGGGAGGGTGTCTGGGGGCGAGGGGCACTCCCTCTGTGTGGGTGGACTTCCTCTTCCCCCGGTATGCTGGATCAGCAGGATCGGAGGGGAAGAGGCCGAGGTCACAGAGGAAGAGCTGCTGTGTAGGTGGGGTTGCAGGTGAGGCAAGGGAAGGGGTCTTGGAGGGAGAGGATTTGGAGGACTGCGGAGTGACTGTGGATGCCTGTGTGCGTCTGTTCCCCATCCCCTGTGTGTGTGGTATCAGTCCCCTGAGGATGCTTGTGTGCACGTCTTGCCTTTCTTTTGGGTGTGTCTGTGCTGCTCGTGTCTGTGTGTTTGGGTGATTGTGCAGGTGTGCATGTGCTTTGGACAGGTAGGGTGCCAGGAAGTGTGGATGGGGCAGAGGTAGGAGGGGTGAGGGACTGTTGGAGGAGGGAGACTGCTGCCGCCAGGGAGGAGTCCATGGACTTATTGCTTCTCTGTAGGGCAGACATACCCGTCGAGATGCCCTCCATGAACGACACCAGCTGTGTCAACAGAGTGGTGTGTGCATGGAGGACACTCAGCATTGCTGTCTGCCCTACATGGAGCTGCCGAAGTAGGTACACAGACTCCTCACTCAGGGCAGCAGGGGACACAGGGGCAGGGGGTGCGGTGCCTGGCACGAAGGAGACACGCTCCCGAACACGGGAGCCTCCACGGACCTCTGGAATCGGAGCCAATGGGAGGGCGGTGGTGGTGGTGGTGGCGGGGCCAGACAGACTAGCTGGGGTGTGGTGGCTGCTGACACCCGCCTCCACAAGGGAGTCATCCTCCGAGCTGCTGTGGTCCTCGGCTGAGGTGGATGGTGCTGAGGACTCCTCGGTGTGGCTCCCCTCGCCCTCCGTGCCACTGGGTCCCTCCGACCACTCGTCGGCTGCTGACCCAGTCTGGCTCTGCAGCTCCTCCTGGTCCGTGGAGCTGTCCCCTCCTGTGGTCGTGGATGTATCTGCAAACAATTAGGGAAACAGACAAACATCAGTCACCTGCACTGACCGCACACACCACAGTAAGTACAGCACATTACAGAGCAAGCCCTGGCATCCTTAGTTGAACATTGCCAAAAGTCCTCACACAGATTCGGAGAAGCCAATTGTCAGTCTGATGGTCAACCATGGAACTCACACCCCTCCTGCCCTTGCACCCATCTGTCTGGTGCCTGTCTGATGGTAATACCCCAGTGTGGACACATGCACCACCTACACAGTTGTTGGACATTGCAGAGAACACGGTGAAGTATGTGAACATGCACACATCACATCTCTTGCCACTGAGTCAGTGCAGGTGTCCGGATAAAGGGATGGCCAGAGTCTAAATAGAAATGCATGTGATGCATACCAGCACCTGACACCATGATGCACCCATGTCCGGATAGTCAATGCCACAATGGGGTGCATGTTGCACATGTCACTCCCCTGCAGGATCACTCTTAGGAAGTTTAATGCAATGACACAGGCATGCGTGCAAAGTCATACATCACTGTCTCCAGTCACATGGCCATGGCAGCCAGCCAACAACAGTCTGCACTGTGTCACAATCCTAGGACATGGGGAATGCAAGTTATGTAACTGACAAACCACATCATCTGAACTCGTATTTGTCCACGTCATACCAATTGGACATATGGGAGACATGAAACACAACTCTCAGAACCTGAGCACCTCACAGTGTGCTGTGAATGAAAAACAGCTGCCTGAAAGTCACAGTCGCATACACCTGTGTGCACAGTCAAGTGATCAAACACCTATAAGTCACAGAAGTATCGTCTCTCATTGTCACATCTCAGATGGCATGCTGAGCCCTAACCGATAAACATACCAGTAGTCCTGACAACGAAGCCACAGCACAATGACACAGAGGCAGACACCTGAGGGAACATTTCACTGATCACAACATGTCAGCTGATACACGGGAGTGGGAGTACAGAGTGTATTGTATGCCCTGGAGTAGGCATGACTGTCCAGCTCCACCTGAAAGAGGGATGAGCCCTGGACAGTAGGCAGGTGGCTAAGCATGTGTGACACACATGACATACATACTCCTGAGGCCCAAACATTGTTCCCACCCGCAGCATGGGGGTGTGCCAAATACCCCAGGGACATGTGGTGATTCAGATCAGCAAGTGGACCACTTATCAAAGTTACACCCAGATTACATTTCACGACTTAGGCATTGTGTGAGCAATCGACCCACCCATGAAGCCCACCACAAAGTCACGGGAACAAAAGCTGTCCCCCACCTTGAGGAAAGCAAAATGCAAGGACCCTGTACCCAAGTGACACAATTTTCTGACCGTAAGGACCACACCTGCGTATCAGATGAGGAGTGGGCATGTCACAATTGAGGGACATGGGTCCTGGACCACAAGACTGATGTACTGTGGAAGTTTAACCAGGCCAGAGGAGGGCACATAGCATGTCAGACAGAGTTCACAGTGCAGTCATGGACTCACCCCTCCTTGCTGCTGTCTGTCCTTCAGCTGCCCATCCAGGTCAGGGAAGACAACCGCCAGGATCCGGAGCATGTGGGGGGTCAGGGTCCGGTGTCCGCCCATCCTGCGAGGAGGCGACAGCTTCAGCTGGACCCTTGCGATCCTCCGGGTCCAGCCACGAAGGTCCTGCCACCTCTTCTGGCAGTTGCGGATCCGGCGCTTGTAGACCCCCACGGATCTTACTGCCCGGGCGATGGTCAGCCAGATTTCCTGCTTACGGTGGGCATCAACCTGTGAGGATGACAAAGTGAAAAGGCCATTACTACACATGCAACATATCCGTGCATCACACAGTCGGATATACATGTCTCAATCACAGGGGCATATGATGTACACAGGCAGTGCAACGATGGCTATGAACAGTTTGCCAGCAGTTACTACATGGTATCATTGCATGGGAAGTAAACCTTGTTGGAATGCACTGTTACTGCACTGTACCTGTTCAGTGCATGTGACTACACACTTTGGGGGTGAGAACTACTCAGTGAGCATGCTAGCCAGTGGTGTGCACACTGTAAGTCTTGCTAGTCAGACAACATGCACAATTAGTAAGGCAGTGGACAGCACACTCACCTGCTCCCCTGGTGTCCCATACAGCTTGCTGTACTGTGGAAGGAGGTTGTCCAGCAGGGCCTGGTTCTCCTCAAGGCTTAAGGCTGGGGCTCTATCCACAGTACGTGCCATTGCAGTAGCCAGAGGATGCAGAGACAGCAGCAGTGTTGGTGGCAGATGTCATCCTGGAGCATGTAGTGCAGGCAAGTGAGCCCTCAGGGGAACAGCCAGCATTATATGTGTGCTGCAGAGGTAGATACTGTCCCATGTGTCCAAAGTGATAGGTCCAAGTCCTTTGCATCTTCTAAATCTGACCAATCCATGGAATAGCAGCACTAATACACGCCCACAGCATCCTTCAAAACTTCAACTTCATGACACCCATGAATTTGCAACATTGTTGTGGCTGGCCAACTGAATTCACTGCATCAGACTCGTTGAAGCTTCGAAAACGCGTCCGTTGCCATGCCAGGCCCCAGCCAATGCGTGCGCACCGTTCGGTCCATTGCTGTACAACGCGTACTCTGGGATACAACGCGTACCCGCTCACAACGGATGCAGTGGGCCGTGCGGGCACACCGATCGGTCCATTGCTGTACAACGCGTACCCGCTCACAACAGATGCAATGGGCCGTGCGGGCACACCAATCGGTCCATTGCTGTACAACGCGTACCCGCTCACAACAGATGCAATGGGCCGTGCGGGCACACTGATCGGTCCATTGCTGTACAACGCGTATCCCGGGATACAACGCGTACCCGCTCACAACAGATGCAATGGGCCATGCGGGCACACCGATCGGTCCATTGCTGTACAACGCGTACCCGCTCACAACAGATGCAATGGGCCGTGCGGGCACACCGATCGGTCCATTGCTGTACAACGCGTATCCCGGGATACAACGCGTACCCGCTCACAACAGATGCAATGGGCCGTGCGGGCACACCGATCGGTCCATTGCTGTACAACGCGTCCCTGTACAGGTCACACGCATATGTCACCATGCTTGTCACTGGTGAACGTATGCCAGCCACATATACTTTCCAGGGACTCGGGGGCACACCTACAACACCACACCCAGTCCACACTGTATCTAAGGCATGTAAGGCTGCATTACCTTTTCTGTGTATGGGGGTAAACATGTGGTTTTTGGGGTGGCACTTGGGGGCAGCCACACCCAGGCTGTGCACGTGTTCATGGGGACAGGATCCTTTGTGTGTTGTGTACCTGACCACTGTGATGTGCAACTGTTCATTTTGGAGCATGTGGCATGGTCACATTTCCAGGTTGTGTATGTGTATGACATGTCACATACCCCCAGGCTCACATGTGGGAAGGCATGTAAGTCACAGGGTGACCCATTGCCACAATAGTGATGGCCCTCCACAGTCTGTGTGCATGTTGTGTTTCCGATGTCTGACTCCATGTGCACAATGGGAGACAGTCTCCACATCAACGTTGTTTGTGCATAGACTTTGATGTTGTGCGTCACTGGCGTCCATGTCTGTCCTGCGTAGGCGACAGGGGCAACTACCTGTGGGAGTCATGTTTGTTTTTCTGACGTGTACATGATACCATGTCATGCCAGTGTCCATGTGGCAAGACCGGGTCCCTGGGAATCTACCTGTCAATGAGCTGTGATACCTGTGGCGCATCTGTCCAGACCTGTCACTGTGGTCTGTGTGTGGAACGTGACAGCAGTAAATGGGTACTGTGACACAGCCTAATGGTTTCCCATAGCACACCCTGGAACCTGTTATCAACACATGTTGAACTGAGATGTTAGATGTCCATGTAGGTGCCATATATGTCCAAACAGAACTGCACACACCAAGTACTTGTGTCTCGTAATGATGTATCATGTGAAATTGAGTATGGTGAATGGCACATATGTGGGGTGACTGACAATCTTTCTTTCTTCACCTATGCACTGCAGTGCTCCAGCTGTCCATAGACCATTCCCTGACCTGGCAACGATGGTGGAACGTGACAGCATCCGACGGTACCGCTTCACCAGGCAGCTGATTGTGGATTTGGCAGTGCGCTTGGCCCCACATTTGCAACCTGGCCGGCCGTACCCTACAGCGCTGACCCCCAAGGTGAAGGTGATGGCAGCCCTACACTTCTTTGCCACCGGTACCTTTCAACACACTGTGGCGACTGCTGGTGGGATGTCACAGACTATGTACAGCCGTGTGCTACGCAATGTTTTGGAGGCAATGTTGAGATGCCTGAACCAGTACATCTATTTCCCAACACGTCAACAACTCACTGACGTCAAGAGTGACTTCTATGCCCTGGGGAGGATGCCACATGTCATTGGCTCCATTGATGGGACACATGTGGCTTTGGTACCACCACAGGCACATGAGCAGGCATACCGGAACCGTAAACATTACCATTCGATCAATGCTCTGGTGGTATATCTTGCAGATATGACCATCACACATGTGTGCCCGTTTCCCCGGTTCTGCACACGATGCCTACGTGATGAGGAGTAGTCGCATCCCGAGGATGATGTTACAGATGCAAAACCAGCGTGCCTGGCTTGTCGGTGTGTACTGACTTTGTACCATCGTGTGTGTTCTGCTATATTGTATTCCGCCCACTTTTCCAACTCAGCTAATGTGCAATTGTCTGTCTGTAGGTGACTCCGGATACCCCAACATGCCGTGGTTGCTGACACCCCTCAGGAACCCTGTGACACCAGCCCAGATGCGCTACAATGAGGCACATGGTCGGACCAGGAGAGTGATCGAGCGGACCTTTGGTCTCCTGAAGAGCCGCTTCCGCTGCCTGGACAAGACAGGAGGGGCCCTCCCATATGCCCCAGCAAAGGTGTGCAAGATTGTCATCGTCTGCTGCATGCTACACAACCTGGCAGTGCGGAAGGAGTTGCCTCTCATCCTGGATGACGATGACCAACGTCCGCCACCTGTGGAGGATCCTGGCCTGGGCCACGATGCCAGTGATGATGATGATGATGATGATGAGGGTGATGTCCGCACACAGCTCATCACCAACTTCTTCAGCTGAATGTGAGTATCCAGAGATGTCATGTCAATGATGTGAGTTTGCATGATGTGTGGGTGGTGCTCTGGTGCTGTTTGAGTTTGGCCATGTGCTACTTGACTGGATGCGTGCAGCGATGTGTTCTTGCAGGTAGTCTGTACTGCCCAACAGTGTTGACATGCTAACTTGGTTTTGTGTAGGTATCTTGTGACATGTATTGGGCAGGAGTATTGCAGTTCTGTGCTGTTCTTCAGTGGTTTTGACTGTGTGTCATGTCTGACCTTCACAGGGTGCTTACAGAGTTGTTTGGTCAACTTGGATCCCCCGACTCCATGATTCCGCTTTCAGGGTGGCAGCAGTCGTTTCCCTACAGGTGATGTGCCACACACCCCTGGACTTTCTATCTTCTGCACTTTTTGACTGTGGCCACAGCCACGTGGGATTACCTTGCATTTGTAGTGGAAACAACATGTTGCAAATGTGTAATAAACCTGTGCTTCACTTTGGGATGTGCGTTGTCTGTGGTCACACATCTGACTGACATTTGCTTGCTGCACCTGTGGGCTAGTTGACTCAGACTGTGAATAGGTGTGGTGTCTGTGCATTCCACAGTATTTCCTGGCAACATCAGTGTAGGCGAAGAGTCCGATGGCCCTGGTGTCTCTGTGTTGTGTAGCCCTAGTGGTGTGTCTCCCTCATATGTGTCACGTCACCATGACTCATATGACGGTGTTGTACTTGCTGTAGCAGTTAGCATACACAGTGTAATTTAGCAGATCATCATCCCCATGACAGTAACCACGTTGGAATCACAACAGAGGCAAGTATGGTGTAGTAGTGATTTTATTTACAGACATGTGTGAGTATAGTGCACAGGATGGTGGGTGCTGTACATTGGGATTGTGATCCGAAGTTCCCAGATGAGTTGGAAGTCTTGGTAGCAGAAATGTCCTGAGTGAAGTCCACAGTCATCTGATACATTAGTCCAACTTAGACTCCCCATGTCATGTGGGAGAGTTGTATTGCATTCTACAGGGTGAACAGTTTGCACACAAAGGAGACTTTCCAGAACAGGTGTTGGCTTCCTGGGGGATGTACATGGCCATCAACCGCTCAGTTTTCCTTCCTCGGACGACCCCTCTTCTTTGGGGGGGGGACCCTCACGTGCAGGCTGCTGCAGTGCAGGGGACTCTCCGCCAGAGTCCTCCTCCCTCCCTGTGGCAGTTGCAGTTGTTGCAGCAACAGATGTTGTGGGCACACAGGGAGGTGTGGCCATGTTGGTGCTAATCTGGCGGAGGCATGTCAATATGTCCCTATGCACCGCTGTCAGTTCTTGCCATGTGTCCCACTTGGACTCCATGCGAGACATGTGTGTCTCCACACGGGACATGTGTGAGTCCAAGCGGGCATGATGGGCAGCCTGCTGCTGTTGGATGTCCTTGAGGATCCCCACTACCTGGCTGACCTCTCCGGTGCTATTCTGGTACGCATCAGCAATGCGTGCCAGTTGTGGGTCATCATGCAGTCCAGACCCCTCTGCAAACAGCGACCTCTGCCTACCACCCCTCCCACCACCCCATGCGACACGTGCGGGACCTGCGGTGGCACGCCCAGGTGACCCTAGGCCCCCTTGGGGGTTGTTACTGGGGTCGTTGTCCGTAGCTCGACGTTGGGCCAGGGTCCCTGTGCTGTTATCATTGGTGGTCCTTGGTCTGTCCGTGTCGGCGGGGGTGGTCTGTGTTGGAGGGGCGGGTGCAGGGGGTGCAGATGTTGGTCCTGCTGGTGCTGCATGATGACTCGCACCGGAGGGGCCAGGTAGGTCTTCGCCATCCGAGGAGTGCAGAGGCTGTTCCACACCAGTGAGCTCAGTGTCCCCCGGAGCCTGGGACAGGGACTCCTCCTCGCCTGCTGCTGTGTCCCCATCATCACCTGTTTTTGGAAGAGACACACAATGTATGTTATATTTCTACAGGCATCAATGGTTCACACACCTGACAGTTGTGACTGTACCTCTGGATGCGGGCCTGTACATTGCACTGTCCTAAATTGTAACAGTAAGAGGTTGATATTGGTGTAGCACATTGTCCTGCAAACCTGAGGCTTTTCAATGTGAATGTTGAGGTGTGTGCATGGCCAGCATTGGTTGTATTTGTTGGACATCTGGCCCTCCTTCTCCCCCCAGCCCAGTTATCCCACCATGAAGCATGCCACCCTTGCAGTGTGTTCAGGTTGACTCTCAGGATGTCATTCAGTGGTGTCCTGCTGTTGGTTGGTGCACAGGTCCCAGCAGGGCCTGGTACGCCCCACAACAGAGCACCATTGTCAGACATCTTTGATGTGGCTTTTCACTCCCTGTGAGGTGTGCATGCTTCAGTGCTAGCTTGCTGGGCCATGTGGGTGGGGGATGTTGAGCTGTGACTACCACTCCCATCATGCTATTGCCTACACCCCCTTCCCAGCATGCCCATACTTCCTTCCTTTTGACTCTGCTTCCCTGTGGGGTAGTATGCCTGTGCTGACAGGATGGCTGACAGTGTTGTCCTGGCGTTTGTTTGGCTACACGTCCCAAAAGTGTCCCTGTGCTTCACACAGCATAACCCAGTGTGGTAGTTCTTTGTGGGATATTTAATTAGTGTGTGAGGCAATGCATTCTCCCAGGTGAGTTGTGTGGAGTTTGTGTTGAGGGTGTGTGTGTGAGAAAAGCTGGTGGTGACTATGGTCAGAGCTGTCAGTCCTCCTTCCCACCCAGCCAGATATCCCACCATGGAATGTGCTTCCATTGCAGGGAGTGCAAGTTGGCTTTCAGGATGTCAGTCAGTGGTGTCCTGCACTTGGTTGGTGCACTGTTCCCAGCAGGAGCTTGTGCTCCCCACAGCAGTACCCAGTGTCAGCCATCTTGTCAGTCCTTTTTCACTCCCTGTGATGTGAGCATGGTTCAGAGTGGTGTTGATGGTCCAATTGTGAGGGTGACCAATATCTGTGACTACAACTCCCATCATGCTATTGCCTACACCACCCTTCCCAGCATGCCCATACTTCCTTCCTTTTGAGTGGATTTCACTGTGTGTGAGTGTGACAGCAATGTTAATGTTAATGAAACTTGTAGAGCGCAACTGCTGCCCAAAGGCGTCCTGGCGCTAAGCACTACCTGGTGGGTGTCCTAGGAGGGGGATTATACAGAGAAAAACCAGGTTTTCAGCCCCTTCCTAAATGAAAGGAGATCCATGGCCTTTCTCAGATGCACAGGAAGATCATTCCAAGCCCTGGCGGCACAGTAAATGAAACTCCTGCCACCCCAACTGGCTTTCTTAACTCGGGGGATAGTCACTAGCTTTGCTTCCGAGGAACGTAACATTCTACCAGGAACATACCAGAGTAGTCGGTTTCTCAGGTAGACTGGGCCACTGCCCACCAAGGCTTTAAAGACAATGCACAATGCTTTAAACCGTGCCCGTTGTTTCACTGGAAGCCAGTGGAGATCTCGAAGACCCTTTCCCACTGAGACGAACCTGGGAGTGCCCGTTAGCAGACTTGCTGCCGCATTTTGCACAATCTGGAGTCTATTAAGATGTTTCTTATGTAAACTCAAATACAGACGTTGCAATAGTCCAGTCGTGACAAGACGAGCGCCGTGACTGCTGTCCTAAAGTTATCTTTAAGAAGAATTTTTTTTATTTTTCTCTTCTTTCTGAGAAGAAAGAAGCTGGTAGAGACCACCCCGCTAACATGATCACCAAAAGTTAGTTTATTATCCATCACCACACCCAGGTTTTTTGCTTTCGTGGAGGGGGCTGGAGGTATACCCATTTCCTCTGGCCACCAAGCAGGTGACCAGAGGTTGACATTATTCCCAAATATCAAAACCTCCGTTTTACCGGCATTAAGCTTTAGGCAATTGGATGCCATCCAGCCAGCAACGGATTTCATGCAGTCATGACATCTCAGGCTGGTCTCAGCTTCTTTGCCCGGCTGAAGGGACAACACAATTTGAGTGTCGTCTGCATAAGACGTCACCTGAAACCCAAAGGATCCAATCAGGGCTGCCAATGGGGACACATATATATTAAAAAGCGTGGGACTAAGAGATGAGCCCTGTGGCACCCCGCACGGAAAGGAGAACGGCTTAGACTTATTCTTGCCTAGGTCCACCGTTTGGGTTCTGTCCGTCAGAAATGATTTTAGAAGGTTCCAGGCCCTGCCCAATGGCAAGATGGCTGACCGTGTGGTCCTGTTGTTTGTTGGTGCCCAGTTCCCAGCAGGGCCTTGTGCTCCCCACAGCTGAGGCCAGTGTCGGACATCTTTGAAGTGGCTTTTCACTGGCTGTGAGGTGTGCATGCTTCAGTGTGAGCTTGCTGGGCCAGGTGGGTGGGGGATGTTGAGCTGTTACTACCACTCCCATCATGCTATTGCCTACACCCCCCTTCCCAGCATGCCCATACTTCCTTCCTTTTGACTCTGCTTCCCTGTGGGGTAGTGTGCCTGTGCTGACAGGATGGCTGACAGTGTTGTCCTGGCGGTTGTTTGGCTACAAGTCCCAAGAGTGTCCCTGTGCTTCACACAGCATAACCCAGGGTGGTGGTTCTTTGTGGGATCTTCAATTTGAGTGTGAGGTATTGCATATTCTCCCAGGTGGGTTATGTGGAGTTAGTATTGAGGGGGTGTGTGAGGAGGACTGCTTGTAACTATGGTCAGTGCTGTGAGTCCTCCTTCCCACCCAGCCAGATATCCCACCATGGAAGGTGCTTCCATTGCAGGGAGTGCAAGTTGTCTTTCAGGATGTCAGTCAGTGGTGTCCTGCTGTTGGTTGGTGCACAGTTCCCAGCAGGGCCTTGTGCTCCCCACAGCAGTACCCAGTGTCAGCCATCTTGTCAGTCCTTTTCCACTCCCTGTGATGTGAGCATGGTTCAGGGTGGTGTTGATGGGCCAATTGTGAGGATGACCAATATCTGTGACTACAACTCCCATCATGCTATTAGCTACACTGACTTCACCAGCATACACAGAATTCCTTCCTTTCAGTGAGCTTCCCTGTGAGGTGGTGTTCTAGTGGTGGCAAAATATCTAACTGTGTTTGTTGGTTATATTTGTGCCACTGCCTTGCTGTAATTGTTGTTAGGTTTGTACATGTCATGACACAGTTACATGTCACTATGAGATGGCAGGTATTGTGTTTGTCTGACTAGCATTCACATCTTGGGATGATTATCTTTTGGTTGCTGTGGATTTGCTAAGGGTGCATGGTTCGACTATCCCCTTGACAGTGATGTGTGTGTATTGTCACACCATATTGTGTATATTAGTTGTGAAACTCACCAGGCTCTGGGATGTTTGTTAGTCCATATACGCTCACTGGTGGTAGGATGGCCCGCACCTTCTCCTCCCAGGGCCTGAGGTATACTGGTTTGGCAGGAGGGCCACTGCCGGTGTGCTGACTCAGGAGGTAATCCTTTTTCAGTAGGTCCCTGACCCTCCTGCGCACATTATACCACCGGTTCTGGATGTCTTCCTTTGTGCGCAAACATGGTGATTGTGCGTTCACCCTGTTGACGATCCTCTCCCACATCTTGGTTTTCTGCGCCATGGGGGTCTGTTGGACCAATGTGCCAAACAACTGTGGCTCTACCCTCAGGATCTCGTCTACCAGGACTTCCAATTCACTATCTAGGAACTTTGGATTCTTCTTTGGGAGCATGGTGATGGGTGGTGGTGGTGATTGATGTGTGTGTGAGTGTGCAAGTGAGGGTGGGTGAGTGTAGGTTTTGCTGTGTGTGTGTGAGGGTGCTATTTGTTGAGGTGCTAATGGTGTGTGGCTTGTGTGATGGATGAGCTGTGAGTGTCTCTGTGGTTGCTGCCTGAAGGTGTTCTGTGCTGGCAGGTCAGTGGAATTTGCAAAGGATCATGGTAGGGATTTGTGGCCTTTATATAGGTGGAGTTGGGGGTGTGTCCTTGTTCCATTTCCCCCCCCCCTGTATTTATTGGCTTTGTGATTGCTTGTTTGGCCCTTTTTTTCGTATTTTTTGTGCATGTAGGAGACGTTCTTCTGACCGAGTAGGACGCTGCAGTTGTCTCGTGCGATCTTCTCCGACTCGTTCCTGCTGTGTTTCAGCTAGGTTTCATGTGCGGCGTACGAGTCGGTCGCGGAGTTTTGTGTTGTTTCGGCTGGCTTTTGTATGCGTGTCGGTCGTACGGCTTGAGCTCCGTGCGAGTCGGTCTGGTTTTGCACGCATTGCATCGTACTGCGCGGGTCGGAGTTCGCGGGTACGTTTCGTTCGGGTTGATTCCTGGTTCGTGTCGGTCGGTTCGAATCGCATGGTTTCCCGGCCGGATAGCTTGTTTCCGTCCGGGTCGGTCGTTCGTTTTGTGTTCCGTACGAGTCGGTCGTGATTCACATGCATTTCATCGTACTGCGCGGGTCGGACGGCGCCGGTACGTGTCGGTCGGACTAAATTCCCGTACCGAGTCGGTCGGTACGTTTTCCGGCCCGAATCGGAATCTGCCCCAGAGTGGGTCCTATTTGCCAGTGGTATACCCCAGTTTTGTCCCTCTGTCAGCAGTCGGATGGCCAGGGGCTTCATCGCAATAGCAAATAACAGAGGTGATAGAGGACACCCCTGTTTGGTTCCCCGGTACACCGGGAAGGCTGCAGAGATGGTTCGACCCAATCTCACCCTAGAGGTCGGTCCTGTGTCAGGCCTCAAAATCATAAAGTTTTTACTAGACCTGCAGGTCTAGTGACTTAAATAATTTACTCAACCTATTTGTAATGCTCTTGACCTTGTTTCAAATGATGTGATCGTGGGCAAATAATTTAATTCATTGAGCCACCATTTTCTTCATTATCACATATGAGAGCACCTTCAAATGTGCGAGTTCAGCATGTCTGCTGTAGAAAAAATTATTTTGTTTGATTTAATAGACTAAACTTTTTTTTCCATATATAATACAAATCTAGCCACATATAGGATACACATGACCCCTGACTTGCCTCTTAGTTCATTAGCAGCATTTTCATCAGGGCGGGGGCACGAGCGTTTCTCAAATCATGTTTAAAAACTTTTAATAAATACATAACTAAAGCTTGAAGTGGTAGGGCACTGTCATTTGTAATCAGCAGATTTTACATTGAAATGGCCACAAACTTTCCCACTGACATGCAGCTTTACTGATAAAACTATATAATGTACAAACAATGTTTGGAAATGGAGTTTCTGCAAATATGTGTCCTTTGCACATCACCAAGTGTTCTGGTTTGTTTTGCTCCTATTTATCGCTTTGTTTGTATAACACTTCTTAATTACAAAAATGTGCTTTTTTAATTCCTGATATATTTGTAATATTAATTTACAGGCTATTTATTTCAATGTTTTGTGTTAGAGAAAAGTAATTGACATATTTAGACAGCTCACTTGACAAAAGCCTCTAACTCTGAGAGAGAAAAATAAACCTAATTTTCCAAGCAGAAATTAGTTAAAAGACAAACTGACCTTTGACCTCTTTCCTTGAACAGACAGCAACTGTCAAGATGATAAAAACAAGATTTATTGGCATCTTTATTGCTCATTCACTTTCTGAATGAACTGAACACCTGTTCATTTCCAGCCTAAGATTACTCGCCAGATGGGACTAGTAGGTGCTAAAAATAGCTTGACCAGATAAAACTTTACTCGCAATTGCGAGTGGGCGAGTAGATTTTTTTGAGGCCTGAGTATATAGTAGCCTGGTATAAGCCAGTAGTCTGGGACCCACTCCCAGGCAAGTGTGTACAAGGAAAGGGTATGGCCACGTCAGCGTGTCAAACTCCTTCTCCAGGTCCAGTATCAGGCAGGCGGTTTGTGGGAACCGTCCCTGTATGTGGTCCTGGACATAAAAGAGTTTTGTGATGTACTGTGCCCGAGACACAACCATTTGTATCAGTTCCAGGAAGACGCAGGCGTATTGGTCAGAGAGGATATTCCCAAGTATTTTGTAATCCACACCCAGTATTGCTGTTGAGCGATAGGATGTTAATTGCAAGGGGTCTCTGCCTGGTTTACATAGAGAGACCAGAAGGGACTCGTGCAGTGAGTGGGCGTGTTCCCCTGCAGACGGTAATGCCTCGTACATTGCATCCAAGCGGGGGGCCAAGAGCGTCGAGAAGGTGCTATTATACTCTAGGGGTAGGCTGTCTAGCCCAGGCGCTTTTGTTGCGGGCAAGATCTCGAATTGCTTGCGTCACATCTTCCATGGTGATTGCAGCATCAAGGGTTTGACTGACATTGGTGGGAATTCGGGGCAGGGAAATCCTAGCGAGGAAGTTTAGTGAGTGCTCCTCCAGGCAGTGTGTTGGAGCACCATAGACTATTGAGTAATAATCGTAAAATGACTGGAGGATCTCCTCCTGCATGTGAATTGTGGTGCCGCTAGGCGATATTATCTCAGTGATTGGGGTGATTGTGCGATCCTGTTGTATCAGCCAGGCCAGAAGACACTCAGACTTATCGACCTCCCTGTGGCCTTTTGCCGCGTGGGTGGTAAAATGAAAGCATCGGAGGCACTCTAATAATTCAACATACAATGTTTTGGCTGTAGCGAGTTGCACAGCCAATGCAGGATCACGGTCTGCTGCCCAGTTCAGCTAGCTGTCGTTCGGCAGCTGTGATTTCCTTATCGAGCGACCTTCGGACTCCCACTATATGCTACATGCAATTCCCTCTAAGCACCACCTTAAACGCGTCTCACTCAACCATTCTAGTGGATACCATGTTGATTGTCAGCAAAGTAATTTTGAATACGGGTGTCATGCTCGGCACGGAGGACGGTGTCTTCCAGGCAATCTCGCTGAAAACGGCAGGTTGGCGTCCGCGGTCTGGGGGTCGTCCATCTCAGGTCAATGAAATGTGCATTGTGATACGAAACTATGCGACCTAAATAGTCGGTGCGATGTATCTGTGGCACTAGGGAGGGTGACCATAGGAAACGGTCAAGGTGCACATGCAGTTGATGGGGTGCTGAATAAAAGTAGTATACTTTGCCAGTGAGGTTGTAGGATCGCCATGCGGGATGGGGCCTGTCAAGGGTGAGGCCCAATGTGCAATTCTAATCCCCGCCGACGATCCAAGGGATCGTAGTCTTGTGAGCTACGACCGTGGAGAGGGCATCCCAGAAATGTCCCTGGTCAGAGTTAGTTGCGTATACACACCCGAGTACTGTCTAAGAGGCCCTCAAGTAGCACGTAGCGTCCCTCCTGGTCTATGATAAAATCTAGCACCTGGTAGGGGATACAACGCCTAATCCAAATGAGGACTCCCCATGCATACGAGGAGTATGTGTTTGCATGGATTGTGCCCCCGCCCCCCCTACGCGTATGCAGGCGCTCAAGTTCTTCCTGTGTAGTGTGTCTCCTGCAATTGAATGATTTGGGCTTTCTTACGCTTTATGTAGGAATAGACTATCTTTAGCGCACCATGTGCATACCGCATACATTAAGCATGAGGTGGAGGAATCTGAGTGTGTTGGTAGCATGTTGTTGCTTGTAGGGTGGGGGTCTGGAGGAGGGGGGCTCGTCACTGGGGGTAGCTTCCCATTGGTGTCACTCTTCCGTCTTGGGAACAGTATGTATTCCTGCTCTGTCTTGGCAGTCCAATCGAGGATGGCTAATCGGGGGTGAAGAACAATGGTATGGGTAATAAGTAAATGAACGGGGGGGGCTATAGCAACAGTTAGAATACCCAAACCATTTGCCTGTACTTAGAGACCTAAGGTGTGGAGGTGGCTCAAGCCCAAGTGGCAAAACTATTGCTCATGGGCCCATTTGGCAAGGAGAAAATATGGATGAGGGCCTTCCATCGGCGGACGCCGGAGGAGTCTTTAGATGGGATGTCCAGAGGTAGGGGGCAGGATGGCATGCTTTTTAACCTGGGAAAGGGTCGACAGGAGTGGCCCCTGGAAGTTGCACACGGGAGCCGGGAGAAGGAATTAGAAGGAATTAGAAGTAAAGGTTGAGTGGATAAGTTACAGTATATCCCAACTTCATAACATGACAAACATAAGAGAGTATATACATTTCAAGTATAGTGAGCAGGCTGCACCCAGCAGATGCACTTAAACAAGTGTGTCTGCAGTTTGTGGGGTCACAGTTGGAAGAGTCAGTGAGCCCTTATGCGAGTTGTCCGAGAGAGTGTCATAGTCTGTGGTGAAAATGTGCGGGCCCTTATCTTCATCAATGTCGGTGTTGATGGTTCCCATGGCGGCAACTACTTGAAGGCCCCATTGCTTGGTTTCTTTGAACTGTTCCCGGTTCTGAGGTGTCATCGGGGAGGATCGGGATGCAGGGTTTCGCTCGGGCTTCCTCCACCAGTTCTGGCGCGGTTTCGCCACTGGTGAGGGCTAGGTCGAACAATGTGAGGCCCCTGTGCCATAGTGTTGGTCCGCCCAGTCCCATGCCTCTTTGAAATCTGTGAAGAAGTGAGAGCCACCATCAACCATGATCTTAAGGCGCGCTGGTAATAGTAGTGATTATTGGACTCCTAATTGTCGCAAGTGGCTTCGAGGAAGGAATCTTGCTGTTGTTGAACTGCCCTGGTGTAATTAGGGAACACCATGATCCCTTTGTTGTTGATCCGGAGGGGACCAGTGCAGGGAGCAGCACAGAGAATTGCATTCCTGTCCTTCAAGTGGAGCAAATTTGCCAACATTGGCGTGGAGAGAAGCAAGGAGAGGTCCCCCTAGTTGGCACTCCGTGCGCTCTCTCCATTGTGAAAAAGGGGGTGAAGTCATAAGCAGGGGTGAAAGACTTGAACCAGTTCTCCAAGTAAGTGATGGAGTCTAGACCTTCCACTCCCTCTGGCAACCCCAGTATTCTTACGTTGCTCCTCCGGGAGCGGCCTTCTATGCCCTCTGCTCTCTCTTCAAGGTAGCGGACTCAATCCTGAAAATAATGGATGGCGTGCTTGTTGTCTTCCACTGCTGGTTGCAAAGTAGCTTTTCTCGCCCTCCATGAGAGCTTTCAATGATCGTCGCAGAGGAAGCTGAGCTCGGCAGTCAGTGTGCCAAACTATGTCACATGCTTTATGGCACTTAACATCTGATCGAACTGATCGGAAGTTGACCTCTTCAGGGCGGGTTCTGCCATTTTTGTTTCTGAGATGGCTGATTGTGGAGCAGCTTTGGAAGATGTGCCTGGAGTGGTTGACTGGAGTCTGCCCATGATGAAAAGTCGAGAGTGCCTTCTTGCCCCGGCAATTGTATGATACCAGCATGAGTCCTGCCACCCCCTACTTCTACGAGGGTGATGTGGATCGTCTAGGATGAGCTTTTGATGAAGTCTCACTGTCTATGGAAGTCTTCCTCCGCGGTTGTCGACCCCAGCCCCAATGCAGAGGTGGGTGAGGCAATAGTGTTCGATATGCTAGGCTCCAAGTAGGGTTTAGGGGTGACTCATTGGTGGTCAATGCGGTCCCTCCTCCACCCACGCACACTGATTGAGCGCCGGAGTGTGGGAAGTGTTCCAGTGGAGATGGCCAGGGGATATATTGTACGTATGACTCCTGTTGTGTCTGGTTGGGGCAGCAAAGAGCTGGTTGTTGTAGAGCCTCTGGTGTCCCAGTGTGTGATTGGTAGGGCATGCAATGTGTTTCACCAGGGAGGTAGGTATCTTGTTGCGGTGCAATGATCTGGTCAGTTCGTCCCAGTTATTGCTCAATCCAGCAGGTTCCCCTCACATGCACCGGTATGAGGGGGATTGGAGGGGGGCAAGAAGTAGGCAGACGCTGGGCCCTGCGGGCTATAATGAGCTGCTGGAGAGGCTCTCGAGGGAGGATCCGAGTCGAAGAATAGCATCAGGCATGCAATGGTGTACCAACCCCAGGGACTTGTGCCCCCAACGAAAGTGTCCCTACACCCCCCCCTTGCTCGCACCGTCCAGACCGCCACAGCAAGGGGGAAATGAAGTGGCCTTGGGTGTTGCGCTGTATCTCGGGACACGGGCGTGCTTCACTGTGGGACCCCCGCTCTACAATGTCGAGCGGCTGTGGGATGTGTGGGCCCACTCCCTGTGCTCTGATCTGAGCGCCGATGCCCAAAGGGAAGGGAAGCGGCCAGGTACCTCCCCGTCCTCACTCTCTCCTGCCCACATTGATCAGGGAGATTGATGCCACAAAATACGGGCCCTGGAGGGCTGTGGATTGTTGCGGCCATCTGTGGTGGCCCAGAGAGGCTGTCACCAGGGGTCTGTCCAGGTCCTCCGCTCTGGCGGCCCAGGCCACAGCTCACCCCGCGTCCGTCGGGGTCTATCGGGCACTAGGCCCCAGCAAGCATCGGCATTGTGTCGCAGCTGCGTGTGGGGGACCATGGGTGCTGTCACCCCAAAGGGGGGATGGCACTACATCTCACCTGGGGCCCCCAGCCTCTGTTGGCACCAAAAGAAGTCCGCTCCGGATCTTCTGCTTCGGCAGCCTAGGCCACAGCCCGGCCCGCAGCAGTCTGGGCTGGGTCAGGTGCTGACTCCCGGCCCGCAACAGGCCCCGGTTTTGTGCTGGTGGGTGGGAGTGTTTTTTGCGTCGAATGGTGGGCCCCACCGCTCCTCTTCCGGGGTCCCCGGTCTCCTCCGGCTTCATCCAAACTGGGTGCAGCACCAGGTCGTCTGCCGGAGGGCCCAGACCACAGTCTGTTTCGTGCCGATCAGGGTCAGGTGGGTGTCAGGCCCAGGGTCTGGAAGCAGAGTGTGGGAGCCCACTGGGCGCCCTGAAGATTGTCGTTGGGGGAGTTAAGGGGATGTCCTGACTTATTGGCAGCCCCAAACCGTCTGCCAAAAGGGGCCCAAGTCCAGTTGTTTGTAGATTTGCAGGCCGGTGAATGGAGCCTCACAGAGTTGGATCTGTCATCTTGGCTGGCCTAGCCACCCAATACATACTAAATCCTGAAATGATCTGAACTACTGAGATCTTCTTTCTTGATAGGCAGGGATCTTATAGGGCTCATTTTAGATTTTCAACCAGGCCAAATATTAGAAAAGTGTTGTAGACAGAACTTCAGGCTGTGGCCAAGCCAAATTCTTAGAACATGGTCTAATCAATTTTTTGTTGAAAGATGCTTGGAAGCTAAACGGTTGTAACGAGAATTAATTTAAATAAAGGCCATTCCTGGACTGTTTGAAATGTTTCATGCCTGGGTGATATGTAGTGTCTTTTTTGGATTTCAGACAGTGTCTACATGCATCTTAAATAGCTACACTGACTTAGTAACTCAATGATATTTATTGAGTTAATTTTCCTGCCGTGCACTCTACTAGTTTTTCTTATTGAGATTTCTCCTAATCCCAAACATAGAGTTAAGGTATGTTGTAACCCATGCTTAATTTGTGAAAAAATAAGTGCTGAGGCCCTTGTCAAGAGGCCACTGCAGCTTGCGCCACCCATTGCCCCAGTCAGCGGTGCCAATAACAGTACCAGCACAAATGTTAACTATTACACTCGTGTGGCAGTTCAGACTATTCCATCCCCAAAGCTATAAGAATGGCTTGGGAGCAGGTAGTCATTTTTAAGGTATATTGCATTGACAAACAACTGTTGTTGTGCTCGTCTCTAAATTAAATCAACAATGCCACCATGTATCAGACGATCATAAGCGCCGGTGTTGACAATTAAGTGCAGGTGCCAAGCACGCACCGGAAACCACCGGCTCAAATTAAGCACTGGTTGGAAACCAACTGGATCAGCAAGTCATAACTGCAGGTTCGGCAAGAACATCGCAGAACTCTTCCACACTTAATATGCAAGTGCATAGGATTATTCTTTTGAAACCACTTGCTAATACTAATAATGTCTGTCCAATTTCTCAAGCAGACAGTATTTGATTATTTATTATTTTAAATCTTTTTAATTGCAAGCATGCTCATCGCAGAAGAACTTACATCAGGACACTACAGATACACTACATAGGAAAGATGATTATAGTACAAAGCAAAACATAAATCAGGACTGTAGGGGTGCTTTCATGGCCCATGAATGAGATAAATTCCCTCCTCCACCCAGCCTCCTTTCCTCAAATCGGAGACCTCCTATCTCCTAAGCCATCCCTGTCAATCCCCCCTGTATGCTTGCCAAGCTCCCCATATTTTCTCCCACTTCTGGAAACAATCGCCGCTCTGATACACCACTTTTTCCGCCCGTAGGCACCAATCTAGGTCTGTTTTGCAGTCGTTTAATTTAGGTGGATCTGCCGAGCCCCATGCTCTTGCTATGTTCTGCTTGGCAACCCCTGCTGCCAGCGTTAACCAGATTTTCTGATATTTTGGCCATTGTTCTTCCCCTGATATCGCAAGTAAGAGCCATCGCAAATCCATTGGGAGCTCCAAGGCTAGTGCCCTAGACATTCTGATATGTAATGCCTCTCCAGTACATCTGTATCTCTGGACACTGCCAGAGAATGTGGAACAATGTACCCTTCCCCACCAAATCCCTGTATACACACCGACAAGGGCGTCCTCTCTATTTTCGCTAGTCTGGTCCTTCAATAATAGGAGCAATAAAGAATGCGAAGCTGGACCGGGCAAAACCTGTCTCGTATTGCCACATCCCGGGGGCTTTGAATGGCCTCCTGCCAGTCATCATCTAGTTTACCAAGATCCCCCTCTCAGGCTGCCCTCAGCACCACAAAAGGATCAGGTGAATTATTTACCAACTTCCTGTGTATGATGGATATAGTCTTATTGGGGTTGTGCTCAGGTAGGAGGCGATACTCCAGAGAAGATGCCTCCCGTAATTGCTCCCCCTCTCATATATGTCGTCTTAGGGCATGCCCTAACTGGAGTTATCTATATCTTTGTTTCTTGCATTTCAAATTCCTAGCTCAGGGCGTCAAATGTTATGTAGCCCTGATGTCGCCAAATGTCTTCTAAGGGCTCTATGCCTAGTAGCTCCCACCTTGAAAAACACCCCAATCCACCCACTTCATGGAGCATATCGCTGTACTATAAAGGTGTCCTGTTTGTAAGTTGACCAGTCCACCCCAGGTGGCCTCCCTCCATACCCTAATTACTGTCTGTGTGTGGGGCAGCAACTCCCTCTCTCTCTCTCTCTCCTCTGGTATAGAAGTGCCTCATGACCTCCGCCTCCCATTGCTTGTCTATCTACTCTGTATGCTGGCTCCTGGTGATTCTCCCAAAGACCCAGTCGTTTATTACGAGTAGCTGAGTCTCCCAGTAATATTTAGCACAAACCACCCTCATAGATTCCCTGCTGAACTTTACAGAGCGCTATCCACGGTGCTCCTTCCTGCCATAGTAATGTATGGATTTCACATGTCAATCATACAGAGAAACTTTTTAGGAACTGTACAGGGCGTGTTTTGAAACATGTATGGCAACCGCAGGAGCGTCGTCATTTTATATAATGCTGCCTTACCCATAAGGGAGAAGGGAAGTGCACCCCAATGTTGGACATCCCTTCTTAATCTCTCCAGCTGTGTCATGATATTTTTATCTAAAAATTCCTGTGGGTCACTAGTTATCTGGATCCCCAGATACTTAAAACTGCCCGCAACCAGAGGCACCATACAGGATCGGGGGAATCTCACATTGTCACCCGCAAGCGAGAGGACCAATGACTTCGACCAATTAATAAGATAGCCTGAACCGCTGCGGACGAGGTCAAAAATTTGCAGCGCACTCTGTCAATGGAGAGGGTCGGTTTGGTCTAGTACAGCATAACTTCGTCAGCGTACAACGATATTGGCTCCTCCCAACCCCCAGCACACCTCACCCCCTGCAGCAGTGGGTCCTGTCGGATCCAGGCGGTAATTGGTTCAAGGGCCAGGGCAAATGTCATGGGAGAAATGAGGCAACCCTGCCTAGTGCCCTTCTACAGGGAAAAACTCGTGGGAAACCACTCCATTAACTTGCACCCTCGCCAACGGCTTTTGATACAGTAGTATGACCCAACCACAAAACTTCGGGCCAAGTCTCGTCAGAGTGGCAAACCGTTCCATTTGATACTGTTGAAGGCCATCCTTGCATCCAATGACCTCTCCACCGCCACGCCTGATTCCCTGTCGCATGCATCACTCTGTATTGGCGATGGAGATTTAAGCGAGTACTCCTGTAAGGCATGAAGCCCGATTGGTCCGGTTGCACAATGGATGATATTACAGTGCGTAGCCTTGACGGCAGAATTTTAGCTAGTACCTTAACTTCTACGGTGAGCAGGGATATGGGCCTGTATGACCCACACTCCATTGGAGGCTTGCCCTTGTTATGAATTACCACAATTAGAGCTGTCCTCAGATCTGATGGTAGACATCCCTCCTCCCGTGCCCCATTGAACATAGCCAGCATATGTGACACATTCTTGTCTAATATCCCTTTAAACAATTTTACTGCAAGGCAGTTAGGCCCTGGTGCCTTGCCGGACTGAAGGTCTCTCACCAGCGCCACAAGCTCATCCTCCATGAGGTCAGCCTCCAATGCCTCTGTATCTTCCCTTGCAAGTGTAGTCAGTGGTAAGTCCCGAAGGAGGTCAACCCAGTCAGCTGGAGACCTGGACATGGTGGAGCTATAGAGCTCCTCATAGTAGTCGGCAAACGTGTCCGCAATGACCGAGCTAACAGTCTGGGGTTTGCCCTTCTGATCCATTATTTCTAGAATCAGCAGCGGTCTCTGTCTCTGTTTTCAAGCCAAGCTAATGGCTTATTCGCCTTGTCCCCAATATTGTATAGGCATCACTGCGTCGCCAGTGTGTGCTTCCGGGCCGCCTATTCTGCCAATACTCTTAGATAATACTGTCTCTGACTCAATCGATATTTTAATTCCTCCTCCCCGCGATCATTCTTGCCTCCAGTCATGCAGTTTCCTCCTCAATTGCAGAGCAAGCAAGTCTATGCTCCTTCCCCCCCCTCACTCCCCCCAAATTAGCACCTGAGCCTGACCTCGCAGAACCACCTTAAAGGCCACCCACAGGACACATGCTGAATCAACTGACCCCACGTTCTCCGTAAAGTACTGCTCCGCTCCCTCTTTGAGTTTGTCCTTAATCCCTTTTATCTTTCAGGTACCATGAGTCTGCTTTCGGGGCAGTATAAATTCCTTATTGGGGCCTTCTAGTGTCACTCCAACTGGGGAGTGATCCAATATACCTCGTGCATAGTGTGGCTGCTCTGAATTTACCTGCATTCCCGATGTGAGTGCAAATGTAATCTAGCCGAGAGAAGCTTCCGTTTGCAGGGGAGTAGTATGTGTATTGTTTCAAGTGCGGGTCATGCAACTGCCAGAGGTCTACCAGTCCCAGTGCCTCCAAGAAGGGCTGCAGAGAACCCTGATCAGCTGACAGTCGTCCTCGTCTCCCTATCCAAGCTGTGATTCATTACCGCATTCATAGCTCCTCCCAGGACCCAGATCCATCAGTCCTTTGTAGCAGCATATCACTCTCCTCCGGAAACGTACCCGCATCGAGGCCTGGTGGGTTGTACAGCTAGAAAATATTGAGAGCGAGCTCCTCCCATGTTCCAGATGCCGCAACATATCAGCCTCCAGGGTCCAGCCATGTGTGGTGTACCATTAGTGGGACTGATTGCTTAAGTAAGTTCCCCATCCCAGTGAGTCAAAGGTATATCCAGCATGTGCAATCAGTTTATAACCAAATCTATTCATAGCTTTGTATTGATTTCCCTTGAGGTGTCTCCCCTGGAGTAGGACAAGGTCTGGGGAGTGTCTGCACAAGTGCTGGAGTATTGGCATCCATTTAATCTTATTCCCCAGACCATTAATACTCCAGGTACAAATATTCAGCTCACTCGTATCCCTACCTACCATGTGTAAAGGTTCTCTCTCCCAGGCTCCCCTCCCTCCTTTGCCTAGCAAGCAGTTTCCACTCCCCCAAACATCTTGTATTGACCCCCAATGCATTCAGACCCTCTGCAGATGAGCAAGCAAACTTGTACAAATAACATAACTGCAACCAAAGTCAGCTAACAGAAGCAATCATATTTTCTGGTGTGTATGGATGGCTTAAGGTCTGGAAGCCGCAGTGGATTCCCCAACTGAAATCTAACTACTCTGAAAACCCGCCCCATTCCCGCAACCCTGCATCTTGTGCTAAAAACGGCCACCTCCCCAACTCGCAGAGTGCCTGTCGCCCTAAAACAAACAATTGGGGATGTGGGAATGCCACATCGCCACCATCTTGATGGTACAACTGGATGTCCTTCCAATGTTCTTCTTTTCACTCAGATGTGCCGTAAATGTTCAGTATTTATCATCCTGAATGGACCATGCCACAGTCTGTCAGTTCGGGTCTACAACCAATTGAGCCTCCCTGTCATCACAATAACTGCCCAAGTCACATTGCGGACAAGACGCGCAGCCCTTACTCGGCCCTCTCAGCTTAAATACAATAAAACCCCCTTCCCTCTCAGATTATGCTCACATGTCTGAATCTGATCCTTGAAGTCGTTGTCTTCTTCGAGAGGCAGGATGGACAAGAACTTAGAAAGTCTCTTGGGGAGGAGGGTATTCAGGATCAAGTCCCCCAAGTAAAGCTCGACACTCGGCCCTTTCATCTCTTCAGGGACCCCCACCACTTTAATATTATTCCTTCTGAACCGGCCTTCCTGATCCTCCAGTTTAGCCATAATGATGGAATTTTGTTTAGTCAAGGTCTGGACCTGTTCCTCGAGTCTCTGCATTGTGGATTGCAGGCCACCGATCAGGTGTTCCGCCGTCTTCACTTTCTCTGAGATATTGTCGAAGTCTGCCCTCGGTAAGCTGACATCAGTAGTTACTGCATCCAATTTTGGCTCAATTGTGTTCCGCAATTCTTGGATAGCTGCCATTATTTCCCTAAGGGATGGCTCCTCTATAGGCTGACCAACCTGGCTATCCGGCGTATTGTGTTCCATCAGACTCTGCGAGGCTCTACCTGCGGTAGGCATCACTACAGTATACTTATCGAGGTTGTTAGATTGCGTGGGTTTGGGCCCTCAATCGTGTGCCACTCCCCTCTGGTAATCGCCTGCCGATTTTTCGGTGCTTTGCTTTAAGTCACCTACTAGCCCCATATCTACCTATTTCCAGCAGAGGCAAGCAATACTGCAAAGCTGTGTCTTATATTAACCTTCCCACAGAGAGTTTTCAGTTAATGAATACTTTTTTCCAGGGAAGGGACGGTCTCCAGTTGACGCTCCTACCGGCAGACCCCGAGGGCCCAAGTTCGGGCCTCTCATCCCTGAGGTTTCTCCCACTTCTCACCCACGTCAGTACTCTGACTCTGGGCCCAGCAAGCCAGCTGTGAGTTCAGTGCCCGAGCTGTGGACCAAGGTCCATCCCTCACTAACCTGGACAGACCTCGTTCCTCAATATGCGCAGGTCAGCCTTTGAAATCGACACCCCTGCAGTCTGTCAGTGGACTTTGGTAGCCCGCAGGATGATGGGCTCTCACCTCCCCCCCCCGGACAGTCGTCGTCTTTGTTGCTCGCAGCAGGATCGTGATGCTCCTTGCGCTGATGAATGCCTCCTCTCAGTCTCCCGGCGCCACCCCAGGGACTGCAAACCGCATGCACCCCAAAGACTCTGCGGTGACGGCGGAGCAACGTGCAGTCTTCAGTCCACCCGACCCGGCACCACCGCTGGTTCCAGGAGCGTCCTCATTGGCCGACGGGCCTGCAGGAGGTAGGTCCGCACCACGCTGAAAATACGGGGCATGCCTCCAGCCTCTTCCACTTCTCTCCGACCTCCGTGCAGCACGACCCCGCTTCTTTCAACTTCCACCCGCTCTCAGCATTGTCTCTAGGACGGCCTGCTTAGCGCCCCCAGCAGCTCCTCTTCATTGCATCTAGCAGGACGGTACTAGGCGTCGTCTGGGGATAGCACGCAGCAGGTCCGTCAGCCGCCCGCTCATCTCGCTCCCTGCCTTGGAGCCCGTGCTGCTATTTCCTTCCTTCTAAAAGCCCTCCGGGTTCTCACCATTTCCGCCCTTCACCGTCTTCTTCCTGCTCCAGAATTGGCCTCCAGGCACTCCCTGGGCTCAGCTCAGACCCGATGTGGCTGCATTTGATGGCAGTCTATGGATTTTGAATGGATATGGAAGGAATTATTCACTGGCAGCTACAGAGCTGTCTCCGTGTGCGGCCATCTTGGTTGGCGGTTGGCCACGCCCGACAGTATTTGATTTTTATTTGGAAGTTATATCTATTCATAAACCTTGATAATTATACATATTTTGGTTATCTGTCTAATGGTTTTTCAGATCACACATGGTTTTCTTTTCCAAAAGGTTTTCTGTTATGTTTCTGTTCTCTCTTTTCTCTTTTTTTTCTTCCTGTTAACTTTTTAAAAATAATTTTTACTTGAAATATATATAATACAGTGGATCAGTTGTGGTACAATAGTGTTACTTACTCCAGGAGTAAATTGGGCAGAAGTCAAAACTACCCACAGAAGAATCTTTCTGAAGTAGACTCTTAAAGTGTCCTCTTTTAAGCTGATTCACATTAACGTATAGCCTGTAATTCTGCGATTGCTGCTGATGTTTCTTTATTTTTAAGTCAGGATGCCAGAGGGTCCATCTGTGAAAAAGTTCTACACTCTTGCTTCTCCCTTTGTGGGACGGTTTGTGGTTAAGGTTGCAGGAACCACCAAGCAAATTAACCTGAAGGATTTGAACGAGTGCCAGTTTCAAAATTGTCAGGTAAGCCCATTTCCCTCCAGTTATGCAGCTTCAAGTTCGAATATGAAAATGTTCTACTTGTGCTAAGTGACTAATAAGAACACAGTATATTGATACAGTTTTGTACTGTAGAGTTTGTATAAGGCTTCATATCCTGTTGTGGGACGCCAGAGTGCATTTTCAGATGGTAGCATACTACACCTTGGTGAGTGCTCGGTTGGTAATGTTGTATGTGTTGTGATCCTGTATGGGAAACATTTTAGTGTTAATCGTGATTGACCATGGAGGTGCTCTTATGTGGCACAGCGCTAGCAATGTGACGGAGAAAGCATGAGCAATAGGTGCACAAAATATTTTTATTAGCTGGTAGGTATAAATTACTCTGCAGGGCTTGTGTTATGTTTCATGGTTTCAATTATCCTAGAGGAAGGGGCAAGGAAAGAGGTAGGGATGAGGTCTGTGATGTAGGTGGTCGAGGCAGGGTGGCATGGGGGACTAAAACATATAGGCTTCCAATGAAAGAAAACCCTCACAAAAGTGTGCCAGGGAAGAGGGTATCCTACAGTCCCCACATTGGAATCGTATCTGTCTCCCTAACTCGAATCAATCTGATAAAATGTATCCTACCACCCTGTCCTCCATTATAAAATTTTGACTTGGTCCTTTTGCTCCTGCAAGAAATATTAAATATTTTTATTGTGGACCCTCACACACCCTATTGGTGTCATGCTTCATCATTGGGTCTGCGCCCTGGTCCCTGTAAACCAGTCTGGGCTCAACCATTTTCCAGGGAGCGCTTTGGATAATGATCGAATCCTGACTGGGAGAGTGAATATTAAAAGTACTTTGGTTACCCCAGTTTCCCTTTTTTTTTGGGTACCACTGGTATGCTTGCCAATTAAGTAAAATTTGGGTCAATTGGAGGGAGGGTTACTACCCCCTATACCTTTGTATTAAGTCGACATGTTTCAGCCCTTCTTCACAGCCCATGTAGGGTCCCAAGCTTCCATCCGGACCAATGGAGAATCTCCTTTTGTAATCTACTGTCACTATGCTGGTTTGTGACGTTGTTTCTGTCACTCCTTCATTGTCGCAAACACAGGAAACACAGACAAACCTGGAAAAGGAAGCTGGCCTACTTGCCTGAGCCCCAGGTGGAGAGGCATATACTTGTGCCTAGCCCGAGTGTTTCGGTACAGGTTATATGTGATGCGTAACCCTTGGAATGAGTGTGACTACAGGGACATTTCCCATCTGCCCGTCTATGGTGACAGGCGACATCTAGGGGGTAAGGCACAAGCATATGGAGTGAGACATGTCGACAGCAGGGTGCTAGGATACCTTTTGTTAGATTGACTAAAACATATAGGCTGCTATCAACACCAGCCTACCCAGACGGGAATGGGTGCGGTGTGCATGTACATATGTATTCATATAGCGAAACCTTTGAACAAAAGAACACACTTTTAACCTCGACCATCATCATTTCTTGCCATATTTTAAGTTTACCTAGGAAAGTGTTCTCGCAAAGGTTGTAATCTCACATGTAAACGTTAGAGGTGAGGTATTGAGTCAGTGAAAAAACTGGAGTTCTGGAGGAAGGATATTGTATGAGAAGTTCCTGACATCCTCAGAGAAGTGACCGCAATCCGCTTAATCAGTGAAACGACTAACATATCACAACAAGTGTTGTTCAAGACTTCATTATGGCTGATGAGCCCATAACTTGGGCGAAACTGGTCCTGGGTTGCTTGTGTTCCGGTTCAGCGAGGACTTGGCTTGGCAGTTTGGGCTGGACTGTTCCCTTGAGGAGCAGGGTCAAGACTGATTTGCATATGGCTGGGTCTAAACTGAGGTGGCATGGTGAGCAAAAGAACAATGGGTTGGAGTGCCATTGCCAGTGGTTAGACTTATTGCAAGCAGCCTCCGATCACCTTTTGTGTATTTCAAAGATATATTTCCATCAGAGAGAGGATTGCATCTGTGAAGGGTAATGGTGAGGAGTCTAAGAACTCAATGGCTTAATTTTCCTTGATATTGGTGGCAATTTCAGCATTCAACCAACAGACTTCGCTTTGGCATAGGTGATATTAGCAGAGATTGAGATTACCCCCTAATGGCCAAGGATCAGGATAAAGGATCTGAAAGATGTGCTCTCTGCCATTTTGGAGATTATTAATGCCTTTTTTAAAAACAAATTTAAGGCAGTGTGCCAGGGTGATTGTAATGGGTCCCTGATGCTGGCCTACATTTTCAAATTAGCCGACTCAACCTTTTGATAATAATCTTCTGGGAGAAATGCAGTCATATTTTAAGCACTATTTGCTGCAGAAAATGAATTTATGGACATGCAGGAGAGGGTGCAGATCCAAGAAAATGAAGGGACACTAGCCCTAATCGTGCTGCTCGAGTTTCCAGGTCTTAAATGGCTGCCTGTGTGTCTTCTGCATAGCTTAAATAATTCAGGTTCTTCCTTTTTTGTAGAACATCTCATGTAGTGGAGTGTGAGATAGAGCCTATGGTGGAATCAGAATACCGAGAGCCCCAGGGCTCCCAGGTTCTCTCCATCCATTTTACCTTCAATGTGAAGCCATTATATGACCAGTTAGAGGTATAGTGCTAGGCTTCCACATATACATAGTTAGATGGCATGCAGCTATTGCTCCCGCTGAATGTCAACTTTTTATTGGATTCAAAAGCATTTTCTAGCTTGTTAGAAAGAATACCGGCTTAGATGTGGGAAAGCTGGTTGGCACTCAACACTTTTAAGATGGTGCCATTGTTGGTTGGCTCAAGGACATCCATAAAAAACTGAATGAATCTCACAAAAGCTGTACTTTGGGAGACTGTAACATCAGCCTTGTTTCAGAGGTAAAAATACCTGCAATTTTTGATTATTCACTCAATATGGAAGCCCAGCCAAATCAGTTGGCCAAGATCTGCTGCCACTATTATTGTCTTCTCTCAAAACTTCGACTTCTGCTTTCAGAAGATGGTATTGTGACCAAGGCAATAGTGATAGCTAGGTTCCGTTATTGCAGCACCTTGTTTTATGGCACGCTAAATCCATTGTAGAGAATTAAAAATGTAACCTGGCTTATAGTAGAGCTAAATCATCATATCACCTCCACGGCTGCAGACTTTTGTGCAGGCTATATTGGCTCCTATTAATCGAGCACGTGAATTTAAACACTTCATGGTTGTCCATCTCAAAAGGCTCATGCACTGGAATGTATATTGGCCTTTAGAACTCTCTGATCCTCAAATACGGTTTGGTTAGATGTCCTTATGATTAGGAGAACTTGGGGACCAATTGTTTCAAATTATGGGTGCAGAGTGCCAGAACCTTATACCGTAGGAATTGAGCAATATTGATAGGCTAGACTAGTTTAAAAGCACATTGAAAACCCTCCTTTTCTGGGTCTCAGTTGTGCTGGTACCTAGACACGTCTGGATCTTAAGCCTTACAAATGTAAAGGAAAAACTGCCCAGACGCAGATTTGAAGTTTATTAAGAAAAGAACAATCTGTGAGTCCCAGAATCGGGTGAAGGAGCTACCCGTCTGGCACCGCAAATGCAAAACCAGAGGTAGACATTAATTTTATAGGTTTTTGCATTCATTGCTGTAGCGGAGTTCATGTGACGAGACTGGAACAAAGGAGTTACACAGGGACAAGATCCTAAAAACATGAGAAAGTATACCAACAACCCTCAAACAAATCTAGAAATGTAAACTCTCAAAACTGAGCATGCAAATCAGAAAATTCTCACTTCAAATGCCAATCGTGGAGACAAGACTTTTTATGTCGCAATGTGAAGGCATAGTTAGGGTGAGGAGAAGGAGGACTGCAGCAGTTACAGTAATGGTAAGGTCAAATTTTAAATCTTATACAAATCACTTCACGTGACTTGTCTCACATATTAAAATATGTATTATTTGGTTACTGTGCTCTCAAAATTACCTTTTATGAGCCATCTAGTTCCTAGTTGGCACCAAATAACATTGCTCCTTTGTAAATGGTTAACAGTCAGTGCCACTCAGACATCCGATGATCAGTCAGTCTTCTATGAGGTCACTTAGACACAGGTTCATAAAATATGATCCTATGAGCTAGCAGGCTAACGCTCAGGCAGGAAACTCTTGATCAATCCCACAGACAAGTGCAGCGACACTTCAAAGGAGATCGCCCCAATAAAGCACACATGGCTGCAGGAGGTACGCGCTTTCCCAAAAACACCATAAAAGTCAGATGCCACATGAGTTGAGAACACCTAGCCAATTTGGGCCTAGCACACGTAGTGATCACAAGCTCCCAATGTCCGACATCTGGACATGATCACAACTGGCCACATTGTGTCCACGTGAAGTAGAGACCCACCTGTGGTAACCATTAGACCATTCATTTATGACTCCAAATGCAGCAACCAACATTGCTTACCGTATATGGTATGCCGGAAACTTTTACAACCTTCTAAGTTTTGTATACAAGAAGGATACCTACAGATTGTAAATGGAGACCGTCCTCAGACCCTGTGCCTGTAACTGTTCTCCTGGCCATAATGTTTAATTAAACAAACTGTTCCTGTTTTGCCAAACGCCTTACATTTTTTTTTAAGGGATTTCAAACTCGAGCAACATTTTGGCGAGCCACCAGTGGCGCTGATTGTGAACTCGAACCCGACTGCAGCTGAAGGTAGGAGACCCCGCCCGGATGGATTCATGTTGTTCAACAAGAAAGGTGGGCAGACACCGCAATTGATTGAAAGTTTTGCTGAATCCCCTGGGCGGAGGTCCGTCCTGAAGAAGCCGCCAGAAAGGGTAAGAGACTACATCAGAACTTAAACCTAGTCTGAAGCATTTGACATATGGTAAACTAGGGAGAAGCGTAAAAAGATAACCTAATCTCCCTGCCACTGACTGGATCTGGCGTATTACCTATTTTATATTTCCTAACTCTCTGTTGTAAGGCGGCCTTGGAGGCAATCCCGCAAAAGTCACTTTTTTTCGATAGTTCAGCACACTACGAATGTTGAAGATAGCCCTTAAACTCCCAGGATGCTGCTTTTTGTGTTATAGCTACCCTGATTGGGCGGAGTTGACACCTCGGTCTCATAGTTTTTTAGTTTAATGTTTTTCTCAGTGCTAAAAAGGTTTCTTGTCCCCATTCGTATCTAAAAGGAGTGTGGGATGTGCATTTCGCTTGGACCCCTGGGCATGACACAGGGTGGAATTCGGACATTAGGGAAAATTGGATCCAGGAAACGGGGATGTGGAATTCCTATCGCCCGACGCCCAGGACATATTGTTTGGGGTCAAGGGCAACACGTTTTCATGTATATTTTGTCCTTTGGACAAGGAGGCCCAACCCCCTGCAGTAGAAACCCTTTGGCTGCCAGTTTGCAGTACCACATTATGGATCAGGGAAGGGCACCGTCTCCAGTTAAGGTAATATTTTTGCCCATATGCTAATGCTGTTCAAACTTGTATTTATGGTTCATTAATTGAACGCCTTTATTATTAGGGTGAGAGCTCTAAGTAAATGTTGTAAGCTCTGACTGCACTACTGACAGTGGTTCCACTATAAAAATGTGTACACACATTTTCAAAGTTTAGCAATATGAGGCTATTTATAATGCTCACAGAATGCTGTCTGATTTGATGCAAATATTTGTAAAAGCTTTAAAGGAAGATTGATGGTTCTTTGCTTTCAAAATAAAATGAAAGCGGGAAAAAAATTTTTTTTGCTAAACTACTGTAAAATTTCAAGTACCACTTCTTTGCAGCATCATTTAGTAACGTGCTGATGCATGCTAGTATTTCTCCAAAATATTCATAATGGAAAATCAGTGTAACCAGTTTCAATAAGATTATGGGAAACAAAAATAAACCAGCATTGGCAAAGCCAGCAGGTCTGAAATTGGTGGCCTGCTTGTTAGTTTTGTCAACTTGTGACTTGTTTTGGCATGGTTTTTGTAAAACCTTATTGGTGTGGGAGCTGCCGGGCCCTTACCATTATAACAAACATTGGCAAACATTGTTTTTGGTCTCAAAGAGCACACACTGCCACAGTAGTTACTGGCACTGAACAAAACTACTTTGTGTGTCGATATCCTCCTCGTGAAATAGCAGAATGCTGTCCCTCACAGTGAAGCTAGCCGATACAGAGAGAGAGGGACAGAATTTTAATAAACACAAAAGGTCACAGTAAACGCCAGACCAAATTATGGGCCCAATTATTAAAGAAAGTCTCAAAAGTGCACCCATGGTATATATCCTTGCATTAAGTACAGCTATGAGGCTTTCGTGAATTCCCAAGAATTTAAAGAAGTAGGACAAGAAATAGTACTACTAGAAAATATTTGTGAATTGCATTTTAGCATGAGCAAATATGCATGTGTAGATTTGCCCATGTGAAAAATCGGAGTGTTTGCAAGTTCACTGTCCCTCTAACCACATTTTTCACAACTCTGGAAGAAGGTTTGTCTGCCATCGTCAGGAGTAAATTTCCAAAACTTCTCAGTATGCGAAAAGGTTAGAGAAGAGCTGCTGAAAACCCTTAAAACATGCAAGTTAGTAGGTTTGCACAGACTCCAAAGGGCATTCTAACCCTGGAACTATTGCTTACCACTACCTTCAGCCCCAGTATGTAGATCTGCGGAAACGTGGCAACATAAGGGGATTGCAAGTATTCAAACACTACTATGGTATGAGCCCTGGCATAATCAGAGAGGCTATATCAGAGCTCTTATATAATGAGATTGCTTCCATAATTTGTCGCCGCACTACATGGCACCAAAGGGACAAGTGGATTTTGTTACAGGACAAGTAGATTTATGAGGCAACCTGCCCCATGGACAAGTAGATATTTTATTAAATTCCACACCCCTGGGAAAACTGGATGTAACTTGTATGTGGCCAAGAGGAGCTGGTGATTCCCAAGTTATTGCGATACAGTTTCTGCTACTACTACCTTTGTCTAGGAGTGGATATTGGCAGACTATCCAGTTCACTTAGTAACCTGTACCATGCAAACTTTCCCTGTTAAGAGGATAACATGTTGGGAGCGTCCTATTTGTTTTGACAAACACATTTTTTCTGTCCACCATTGTTGAATTATACTGTGTATGTGACGTGCTGATTAATAACTGCAAACTGTATTATGTGCCAAAACTAAGATCATGCAGATGACTTAACATATCGAATATTCGCTCTGTTGCAATACTACATGCATTTTTATCTTGTTTTATTGAAATGTTCAGTAAAATTGTTTGCATTATTGTAAAAGCGCTGAGCTCCTAGTACGTAATTTGTAAGAGTGCACCAGGTACGTTTGCACCTATGATTAGACAACCAAGACTCCAAAACGATTGAGTGGTTCTTGTCCAAAATTATTACAATTGTCATGGATTCCCCAGAGGAACATATGGGAACTAGGTTCCCCAAACAGATAAAGAAGATTAATCCGTTTTGCCAAGAATGGCACTTGCACACAAAGGCACATACAATTTCCTGGCCTAAGGAGGGAACATTTGACATGAATATATTTGAACACACTAAAACACACATAAACTAAATATTCAGCTCAAAAGAGGGATAAAAGAGTCAATGTTCGACTTATGGGCCATCTTTGAAGAAGCTAAAACCGATGGTCCTACAATGCTGATAGTGAGCAAAGTATCCGCACCTCCCCTACCATATGCAGGGATGGACGTACTCACACCAGCTCCCCCTGCATTAGAATATTCGAATCCAATAATAGTAGAAGCCCAAGTTCTTAGGGAAGATCCCCAAAAGCTCACCTTCCCATCCACAACGCTCAACACTGATTTAGGTGAGTGTAAACAAGTGTCAGGAAAATTTGTGGGTCTCCTCCACAGTGACTCCGTGAGCTCTGGAGATGAAAGGAACTCCAGTCCCACAGGAAGCGATGACGAGGGTGGAGGCCCAGGTATCTGAAGAAAAAACCGAGAGCGAATTTGAAGGGAAAGGCAGCTAAATTAAAGCAACGTGTAGCTCAGAGGAAAGGAAATAGGCCAGACTCTGTGTGAGGAAGAAATTCTTGAACTAATGCTTGAGAGAGAAAGGGAACGCACCCAGGAGTTAGATTTAGAATACAGAACAACATGCTCTTTTCATGAGGAAACAGAACAGCCATGGGCCAACACAGGCCCACAAGTTACATATTTCTATAATATACTGAAGAAAAGGTTACCCACAGAAATACAGAACATAGTTGCTTTAGATACCAAACCCTGGCAGGAAATACAAGCTCAAATACTCCACTACCATAAGAAAAATCAAGAAAAGGATAGAGCGAAGCAGACCCAGAGACGCACAGCAAAATTAGTACAGCAGAAGCTGAAAAAGACTGCCCTTGAGGGAACAGCGTTGGCTGCTGCAGTACAAATGGCACCAGTCTCAATGGGGGCTCCACCGCGGGCAGTTCGGGGGGGGGGGTTGGTAGGGAGGGGCCACAGAGCAACCGCTGACCCTCTCTCTGCAGGGCGAAGGAAATAATGGATTATGCGAAGCAGAAGGAAATGCCCAAATCCAAAAGAGAAAAAACACCCAAAACTAGCCCATAAAGAAAATAACAGATACTGGGCGGGATCTAGAACAGCCAAAGCCAGGTATCGGATGCCACAAGGGTCACATAGCACTCCACGTGCCAGGAACAGGGAGATTCACAAAACATAAAAACGTGTTCTCTGGGCATGTTGCAAGCGCCAGCCACACCTATCGGCAGCACTCTGTGGATTTCCGTGCACACGTAGCACAGTAAGCGCAACTGGGAGTAATACCAAAACAAGCTGCCCCAGCAAGAAAATAGTAACGCGAAGGGACAGTACAGCAACCGCGCTGGTATGCACGCAATGGACGAGGCAATTTTTGAAACTAGTAACGCCCATAGAACCCCTGCTAAAACCACAATATGAAAAACACTGATCCGACAACCCAGAGCCAATATTGGTCGATAAAGTACGAAAGACACCCTATTAGGGTAGAGGGGGGGAGGACGCAACGTTTTATTTAAAAAAAAAATCTATCTTATCAATGTTTTTTACAAATTACCCTTACTCCCCTAATCACTAAAGACATATTCAGCAGAGGTCACCTTCCGACACCTCACCAGATCGCGACGGGTAGTTTGCTGGGAGCACACCCCTGACAAAATACAGGTTCTTCAACCATTGAGAATGGAACACATGTACTAAAACTGAATTAACAATTGGCAAAGTTCTTTCAAAACAAGTAGCCACAAGGACAACTAAGTACACCCGGGCTGATTTGTCATCCACTCCCACAACTTAAGGAAAAAGGGAATTGTTGAACTGACGTCAAATGGAAGGAGGTAAAACCTACGGGCTGTTATCGAGGGGTCTACCTAATACCTGCGGCCCTCACAGAGGAGGGGAAAAGTGTGTGGGTGCGCCATTTCAACATACGGTCAAACTCTTCCAGGACGACATCACCCCAGGACCAAAAACTGTGAACTAATACGAACTGGTCAGAAAGAACAAAGCCACCGGAGGAGCACAGAGGACTCCAGGGGATCCATACCAAGACCTGCAGTGTCACACCAAAAGTTATGTTTGATTGTTTGGTTATGCAAGATCTGTCTTCTACGTGTAGTGCCACACTTGTTCACTGCTGAGGTACTGCAGTGTAAAAAGGAGTTTACTAAAAGGTTACCACAGCGCCTGCGTAGGGATCTCTCGTATATCACCTACTATTACGCTAAACTGAACACCAGCATCCCACATGCACTACACAGCACCCTTTTGCATAATGCATGGTACAAGCACATTACTGCAGTCTGCTCCAAGCATCAGCCAGGCCATGTTGCGTCTTTTGTTAATCCCACATGCGGTAGGTGCATACAGTCTTTACTTGTCCCAAGAAGTAGTCCCCAAGAAAGCAAAATACCTTATACACCTCTACCCAACAAGGTAGAACCACACAGGGTAGTACTAAACTTAACCCAATATGATCCTAACCCAGCAGCTTTATACATTCTGACTGAACCCATTAATATCCAAACCGAGCTGGACAGGATGCGTAGGAAAGGCCAAATGGGGACTGAGATCTGGCCAGCTACCTGCATCGACCAGGGAGGCTCTAGTGGTTCCCATCCCCAAAACTAAATCGGGCACTACCTCCGTCACAGAATTTAGACCGCTGTCCATGTTAAATCTGGACTTTAAAATTTTAAGTAAAATTTTAGCTACAAGACTACCCCCACACATGCGCGCGCTTTTCCACGATGACCAAAACTGATTTATTCCCACGAGATCCACTTCGGGAAACCTCTGACGATTGTACTACGCAATGTTCCATCGCGATCTCTCAATTAACCCTGAAGCGGTGATAAAGGCGGTGGATCTCGAAAAAGCCTTTGACTCCCTGAGGTGGGATTTCCTGATTCAAGTAATGCAAGCAATGGGGTTGGGGGACAGGTGGATCAAATGGGTTAAGCTGCTCTACACACACCCCACTGCCAGGGTTGGGACAGGAAGAATAATCTCAGGCTCCTACGAAGTGCATAGGGGAACCAGACAGGGCTGCCCCTTGTCCCCTCTCCTGTTTGCTTCAGCAATGGAGCCTTTGGCTGAGCAGTTTAGGGGAGAAGGGGAGCGACTGGGTCTGACACTAGACGGGAGTGAGTTTATGATTTCCCTATACGCGGATGATCGCCTATATTTGCGAAACGGAGACTATGTGGTCAAGTGCGCACTGGACATCTTGAGAGATTACGCTAATCTAACTGGTCTGAGGGTTCATAATTTCAAGACGCACATCTTCCCGCTGGACCCTACTGCCCACTGAGAGACCTGATTTGGGATGGGGGATGGAACAGAGTGTTGCTGTCCACTGTCCAGCGTCCGCTGGAGGGGGGTGGGGGGATTAGTGGTGCCAGATTTTGAAGCGTACTCTTTGGCTGGCCAACTGCAGTGGCTAGCCCAGTGGCTGGAAGTGATAGGGATAGAAACCCTAGAAATAGCACCACACACTAATCTGAAGGGGAAACTAATTGCAAAGCTGCTACTTCCCGGGAGGCGGGACACGCACCAGGGCACTCTGATCACTGTAGCACTGAAATGCTGGCGTAGAAGTCTACAGCGAGCACCAGGAGCTCCACTGTATGCTCCTGACCTCCACTTGGTAGGCCTAGCACGTGGGGACGCCTCTTCATCCTTCACTAAGAGCCAATTGAGGGAGTGGAGTAATGCAGGCTTACTGACAACTAGAGACTGCTACCTCGACGGCGCACTGATCCCGTTGGGTGATTTAATTTCCCGTTATGATCTACCTTCAGGGCAATTTCTGAACTATCACGGGCTACAGAAAGTATTTCGGACATTGTGGGGAGGTGGGAACCAGGAACCAGCCACACATGCTTTACTACAAGCCATTGTAACACTGGGATCGGCAAGGCATCTGGTTAAGTGGTTATACCGGACCATGATGGAGATGATTGAAGGACCACTGTTAGCACTGAAAAATAAATAGGAAATATTCATCTGCCGAGACCCATCGGAGGCAGAATGGAAAAAATGCTTAGCTTGCTCAAGAAAATCTCTAGGAATTCCAGCTTTAAATACTCGCAATCTAACATTCTGCACATGACATGCCTTACTCCACATAAGCTCAACCTAATGCTGAATAGCACCGACAAACAATGCCTGCGATGCACAACCCTAGATGCAGATTTTAAACACATGATGTGGGATTGCCTGACGTTATTAGATTATTGGCACTTAGTTACAGAGTTGCTACACAAGGTCCTTGCACGTACTATCCCCTTCAAGATCGAAGTATGCCTATTAGGCCTGTTCCCTAGGCCCAAGGCCAAAAAAATCGGCAATCGGTTTATAGACCTAGCTTTAATATTGGCAAGAAGACGGATAGTGCTAAGATGGAAATCCTTCACAGGTCCAAAAATCTCTTACTGGGAAAAAGATGTTACGGATTGGTCACGGGCCGAAGAAAGAGCACTTATAGAAGAAGATAAGAGGTGTGAGACGCCGCCCTTTAGCGGACCTTTGGTCTGAGGTGTTGCGGGAATGGGAAGCAACAGACTTGGGTGAAAGGGATGGTTCCTCCGGAAGCTTATAGCCCACTCCCCTAGTATGCATAACACCCATGTTCAACTATGACTGGGCCGAGGGAGAATCTTATAGTCCATTTCACTGGTGCAAGGAATACCTATGTCCTATTATGACCAGGACTTGGAGGAAGTCCAACCACCCCGATTGTTCAACTCAAGTTCCCCCGTCAGAAGCAATAGATTATCCTGAATAAATTCATACAACACCTGTCAGCAGGACAACCAGATCGATAGCTAACTATCCTCACTGGAACCCCGGGGTGCTCTCTCCGTTAAAGAGTTCTAGTAGTGCTTGTTTTTTAACTTGTTTAGATATACTTTTGAAGTGTTGCTTTACACATAGTGCACAAACTCCCATACTGTACAATATTAACCGTTGGGCCTTCAATCCCAAATAGGTCTTGGATGTCACCCTCAGGGAGATTGTATTTTACAATGATCGATGACAAAACTGGTGTATTTACTTGCCTGATCCCTGAAAGAGACTATTGTGTGAAGGTCTAATGACACATTAATGTTTTTTTTAAATTTACAAAAATGGAGCTTTAATAAAAACGATATTTCAACAACAACAAAAAAAGAAAGGCCAAATAGAGGAAGATGTCACCTGGCCTCGAGATCTCCCGAAAAATGATTCTTGGAGGTGGCAAGACGCCCCCACTCAGTGCACAAACACGTCTCCTCTAGCATCCGTCTGCGGACCGAGAGCTGCTCTTAGTGTAACTGGGGCAGTTTTCTTTAACAAGTGGTCTTTTGACATGGAATTCCAATGTAGGGCCGTCCAGTTCCGGGAAAAAAAGGGGAAATGGGTTGCATGGAGGAAGGTTGAATGAAAGCATGACCACCTCATGTCAGGAAATCTGAGATACGAGGTGGGTGGATACACTTGGCTAGAAGGGAAGGGACAACCCCTAATTGTACGGAAACTAACCATGTACTCCTTATGTTTCATCGGAAAAGGAATGCTTCCGATGGGCACAACTGCTAATTAAACAAACTGTTCCTGTTTTGCCAAACACCACCTTGTTTTTTAAGGGATTTCAAACTCCAGCAACACCATGTCCAGGTAGAGTACCCTACACTCTGTGGTTTTGCCTTCTCCCCTTTGCTGCTTCCCTGCCTCCTTGCATTGTCCTGCCTTGCAGTACTTTGCTGCCCTAGTCTCGTAAGACATGCCTGTGTGTTTATCTCTGAGCCATTGAATGTCTTGGCTCCAAAGACTATCAATTTTTGGGATGCAATGACCCTCATCCACTGAGGTGGCATGTGCCATCTTCTGCACTTGCTCTACGTTGGGTGGGGTGTGCAATACCCAATGGGCTCCAACCAGAGCACTTTATGGAAATGTTTTGTTGTTCCATGGGCCGTGGGTGTTTAGGTACCTCCTGAATTTGTATTTAGATCAGGTGTTTTAGTTGCATATAAAATTACCCATGGTAAAAGTATATACTTGTAATTTAATAATCCACCTTTACCACGATGAGATTAAAAACACAAAGTTGGACTTATTCGGACATAAAACCCTATTAAGTTTTATTTGGGTTGATCTGTTTCTTGTCCTATCACTCGTATGGGTCTGTGTCATTCGTCTGGATCGATCGCAAATACTAGGACTGTTGGTTCAAAATATATAGGCCATCCTGAACACAATAAAGGATATACATTTTGATTGGTCGATTGACTTACTAAACACAAGCATACCACAAGAAGAAGCCTTACGAGTGATCGAGGAGCTTGACTGGGAATGTATTGTCCCTATACATTTTGTTTTGGAGTGTGCCGCTTTGGTTTTGAAGAGTAATTTTTTCCAATTTGAATAAAATTGTTTCATCAAATTCAGGGTACGTCTGAGGAGTACATTCGCCCAAGTCTGGTTTGCCTTTACATGCACAATTTTGAAGAGTCACATATCTATTCAGAAGACAGTCTATATCGGACCTCCATACAATTATGGCCATGTTACATCAGTGATATTTTGATAATTGGGAAAGTAAAGAACAATCTAATAAATCCAATTTGTTTATTGGATCAACAGCTTCTATCTATTCCTTAAATTCACCTCTAAGTATTGTGAAACTGGCATTTCTGTTCTAGATCTAAAAATCATTCATTTATGGTAATTTACCAACCAAAAGGTTTCAAAAACCCACTCAGTCATAATTTACCCTGATTTTGCTAGTCTTCATCCTAGAGTACTATGGGAAAACCTACTGTATAGTCAGTTTTTAAGGCTGAGAAGAAGCTATAGTAAAATCGAGGCAAGCAGAAGAACTAGCAAGGAAATCCATAAACAAAAGAAACCCTGATAAAGCTATCTACAAAGCAAGGAAACATGCTTGAAATAATCACCAGGAGGGATTACTTGAAACTACTATGAAACCTAAAAATATGAGACCACTTTCCCTAGAGTAGCCTCTATTTACCTTCAAAAGCCCAGAATCTTGGGGACCTTTTGGTCCACACTTGAAAATGCCACTGCAAGAAACACTTACAATTAACTTGGGCCTGCCACCTGTCACTGGATACTTTCCATGTGGTCACAGTAACATATGTTCCCTGACCATGCCTAAAAAAGAATTAGATGTAGGCCTACGACATACTTGTCATTTAAAAAACATACAAAATGTAATACAATGAATGCCATATACATAACAAGGTTATGCCAATTGAGGTATATTGGAATGATGACACAGAAAATAAAAATTACAATCAATGAACATAGGAGCACCAGCCGATGTCAACATATCACTACGAAACTAACAGATCACTTTGTAGACAAGGGCCATGATGTAAAAAGCCTGACATGGGTTATTTTATAAACAATAGAGTAACATCCCAATCGCCATAAAAAAAACTGTTTGTAAAAGAGCAGAGATTGATTTTTTTACTTAAGACACAAATGAAGGGCCTGAACAATGACATACCATTGTCCCTATTGGAAACAAAATAAGAGAGTATAGAGAGAACACAACAATATGAACCCTGTACGTGAAAGACCATAAGCTTCTACTCATAGTGGTAAGTGACTATCCAAGTCGCTGCTCACTGAGGAGCGAAAGGCATCATGCTGAAAGAGGTCGATAAAACATTGGGAAATATGTTTGGTCATACTGCTGTAAAAGATTTATCAAGTAAATGTAATAGGAATACTATAAGGGAAAGACGATAGGCTTGAGGTAACCTCGTAATCGCTGCTCACCAGTGAACAGATGACCAATCAATTCTGTGTTGAATAAAGTAAATGAAGGCTTCCTGCCACAATACAAATGTAAATCAACAATTGTGGTATTTTCTACTTCCCATTGAATAAAAACAATACTACAGTGCAAAGGGCAGTGAAATGAATGTTATTACGCGGTGTAATACGCTGACAAATTGACTTCAGCATGCTATGCTAATGGAGGCAAAACGGTACAGAGGAAATGGATGCAGACCAATCTACAATATATAGTGCTGGGATACACCAAGTACTCATTACTTATAGGGACAGGGGTACTTGATATCCTTTGGTATGTGGCTGGGGAATCCTCCTGGTGGAAGTGGTAGACTTCATTTTTCTAAATGACTGTCACAGGTGCATTCATTGAGTAAATGTACTGTTATCCATACTGAATAGCGTATGACCAGGAGGTCACCACATCCGCCATGGAGCTCTTCAAATTGTTTGCAAGGCTAACCCGACCCTCCACACTTAGTAAAAAAAAAATCTTATGTTATAAATATGTGTTGTGTGTGGAAGTCAAGCATTTGGTCAATAAGTGTCACTTTGACAAAGAAGTTCAGCATTGATGTGATAGATTTGCTCAGCATGTGTGTGCTATTTAAACGGGTGATAATACACCCTTCCTAAAAATTATAGATAGAAGCGTCCAACCCTCTGATTGTATTATCTATGTACCAGTGCATTCTATATGCTCCATACTGATCATGTGTGTGCTGTGTTCCTTGTGACCACACATTCTCCAGTGATTGTAACTTCTTTGACTAAACCCAATAACTGAAATATTTTGTATTGATGTCTTTCAGTCCTAGTAGTAAAGAGCTTCAATGTGATCTCTTACCATACCTAAACAGATTTGATAGACAGTAGTATGACTGTGGGTCGTGCTAGTTAAAAATAAAATGGTGTAGACTGCCAATATTTAGATCAGGGGATTTGTAATAGGTCCTGATGAATGCCACAGACCCATAGGGGTGATAGGGCAAGAAATATATCAACTCAAATAACACTAAGAGTATATGTTGTTAGGTCCAACCATGTGTTTTTAGTCTTATTGTGGTAACAGAGGATTGTTAAATGTATAATTATATACTTTTAGGCCAGTCATTTCATATTTTACTAAAACACCTGATCTAAAAGCTTCAATTCAGGGGTACCTCAACACCTGGGGTTCCTGGAATAACAGAAGATCTCCATAAAGAGCTCTGTATGGAGCCCATTTGGAGTTGCGCACCCCACCAAATGTGGAGGAAGACCCAACGATTATACAAGCCACCTCGGTGGGTAAGGGTCATTGCATCCTAAAAATGGATAGTCTTTCGAAGTGAGACATACAACCGCTTGGAGATAAATGGCAAGGTTCTGAAGCCATTCCCATTGAAACACTAAACCATTTTTTGAACAAATATTAATGTTGCGAGGAAGTGTGGAGGATTCCACAAACTGCTCGCTCTTATTGCAGAGAGTTTTGGGAAGTGGCATCTCTAGCCTGTCGTGTTACTAATTGGCTACGTTCAGACTATCTTAAGAGACTGGGCAGATAAAGAGCTCCAGGCAGGGAATCTTCATGGAGTGTGTGACACCTAGTGCGTACACAATAGATAATCCCAAGAAAGTATGCAAACCATATGAATAAATGAACTCCTGCTGCTAAATAGCATTGCTTACATTTACTGCAAGATAAAATAAATATAAACTACTGAGATGTATTTATTTACATAATGTAAGGTATTTACTCTGGAGTTTAAAAGGATTAATCTATTGTGCATTAAATTCCTGGTACCAAAAATATACAGGAGCTCGATTGTAGCATCGTTACAACTGTTAACCATCACATAAGAATCCCCAACACCGATTCTAAATTGCATCACAGGGAAGACTGCAATGTACGGTGCCCACATAGGTGCAATATAGTAAACTCGATACTGTTCGACACAGGTGATAGGAGAGTGGTATGAGATTTGTCTGAATGGTCACAATAAATACAATTTCTATTTAATTGCCATATCAGTCCCCAGTCACCAATACAAATCCTTCATCCTGCTCTTAGTTTTCCCTATATGTGGATGCCCTTAATGGCAAATGTCACGTAATTTGGGACTCAAGCTTTCTGGCAAAATATTTTTGTCATTCCTCATTGCCGTACGATTTTCAACAGACCATTCTTGTCTACGTTCCCAATATGTTTCTACATTTTTGCTTAAACATTTCTTTTCTGGCCAGCCATTGAATATCCTGTTACAAACTTCTACAATAATCTGGTCCTTCTCAGACATTCTGACCATTCCTCACTCATGATACCTTCCTTCTATATTAACAATAGCTACGCAAAACTTCTCAAGGGCCTCGCTAGATGCATTTTTTTAATGGTTATAGCAAATGATTGTGCAAGTCCGCTACCTTATTTTTCACACCAAGGGCCAGTTGTATACGCTGCATTGTCCCTGTTTGTGCCATGGCGCACTGATTCAATTGAAATACGACACGGCTGCTTCAAAGTGTTACACAGTGCAGGTGACAAGCCGCCTGCCCTTTGAAGAGGGGAGAGAGATCTCCTTGCAGGTAGGCGTAGTGAGTGCCTGCACCTGCCTGCTGGGCGTCCCTAGGATGCCCTTCTCCCCTCCAGAGGGCCGCCTTTAGGAGGTGCATTGAAAATGTACCACCTTTTTTTGCTTCTGCACCAGCGTCCATAATATGGCACGGGCACAGAGGCAAAGTGATTCCCTCATTTGCATGGGGCCACCCCCCATACAAATGAGGCAACGCCTTGTCATGATAGCCTGGCGCTACATGTGCACCAGTGCTATCAATATTACAGAAGGGGACTCGCAAGGTTCTGCGGCCCCCTTCTGTAATACCATTGTGCCACGTGGGTGCTCAAAGCGGGCACACATGCCCTTTGAGCATACAAGGCACAATGTATAATTCGGACCCCTGTGTATACTGCTTCTCCTAATTTTCATCCAACAACCTTATAGACCTGCATGCTATACGTGGTGAAGCATTGTATAATCCTTTGGTGGTTAGTACCTTGATTAAGGGTATGTGATATCACAGGAGTACCCCATATATATTGTCTGTAATGTTTCTGTCCCCACACACATGCCAATGCTTGCCACTCAAAAACAGAATACTTTGCATCTCGCTTGTTAACCCAGAGAGAGGTAAAGGCAATCACACACTCTCTACCCAAATGTCCAATCTGAAAGAAACACATATTGATAGATTCCTTACCTTAGAATATCCCCAGGCGTCAGACTTGATCCGGAAAGTTTTCGTCAGCAGTACCCCTGCGCGTCGGTAGGTGGCGTTGTGCGGCTCCGCGTCCGTCGTTAGCGTCGTGGTCGCCGAGATGACGTCGCGGGTGCTACTTAGACGCAGCCCACGTGCGCTGACGTCAGTTCTTTTTTTTTTTTTTTTTCAGCGCCAGCAAGCGCAGATCCGGGAAGAGCAGGAACACCCAGTCAATTTTTGACTGACTTTTTGAGACTTTTGTCTCCATTTTTTCATCGAGTCTTCGACTCCTAAGGTGCAGTTAGGATGCCCGGTTTCAAGTCCTGCGGGGATTGTCACCGCATGATGTCAGTGACGGACCCGCACCGTGTGTGTCTTTTCTGACTGGGGCGCGACCACGACCCCAAGTCGTGCTCAGACTGCCAGGCCATGGGGCCGAAGACTTTGCGGGAGCGGTCCCGAAAGTTGCTGGAAGCCCGGCAGTCGGCTCCGCGCCGTTCCAGGTCCCGGTCCAGAGGGAGGTCGAGGGACCGTGCGCGGAGTCATCACCATTCGTCGGGATCCAAGTCTTCGCACTCTGGGTCAGGTAAGGCAAAGCACAAGAAGTTGAAGAAACGCCATTGTTCTCCGACTTCCCCTCGCCGGTCGCACGACGTGGCTGAGGGAATGGGTGGTGCCACCCCCGCGGCTCTGGCGCAGTCCATGGAGTCGCCGCCCGACTATCCGCCCTTCCCGGGGTAGTCTGCGTCTCCGGCCCAGATACAGGTGTTCCTGTCGGCCATGGTTCGCCTTTTTGGGCTGTCGGGTCCCGCCGGTTCGCCTTCAGGCCCCGCGGTCCCGCATGGGTGTCCTCGCGTTTCCTCGCCGGTGGCTCCCGCCCCGGCGTCGCTGTCGTCTCCGGCCACGGCGCCGCAGGACACCTTTGGATCTAGGCCTGGATCCCGGTCGACGCCGGTTGACCTTGTTACGCCTCCACCGACGTCGACCCCACCGGCACCGATCCTGACGCCGCCCGCTCCTTGGGACGACGTCGACCTCAGTTTCAGCCCTGAGGTGGACACGGCGCCGAGCCGGCGTCGATCGATGCCGTTCTCGACCCTGATTGGGGATTTCTATCCCCATGTCCCTGCTCCTTATTTTTGGCCTGTTGAACAGCCTGAGGAGCAAGGGGAGGACTGGGAGGGGTCTGAGGACCCTCTCGCTGCAGCCTGCGAGTCTGAACAGGACTGGGCTGAGGAATTGGGGGGACGCCAGTGGTCTGGATACCTCACCAGACCTTGGCATGCTGTCTCCTCCTACCGTGGCTACGGAGGAGGGCGCCAGTTATGCAGTGGTGTTGCGTAGGGCTGCCGAGGCCCTACACCTCGAGCTCCCTACTGTGGCAGTCAGGACTAACCTCCTGACAGAGGTGCTTCAGCCAGCAGCTACTTCTGCGGAGCCGCTGCTTCCTTTCAATGAAGCCCTCTCTGACGTTCTTTTGGGCACTTGGTCCAGGCCCAACACAGGGGCTCCTGTGGATAGGAACGTGGCCCGACGCCATCGCCCGGCTCCGGGTGACCCCATTTTCCTCTCCCAACACCCCACTCCCGAGAGCTTGGTTGTCCAAGCCTCTGCTTCCCCAACCGCCTTCCCTTCCGCACCACTGGATAGGGAATCCAAGAAGCTGGATCAGTTTGGAAAGAAGATTTTCTCTTCCACCAGCTCTGCGTTGCGGTCCATGAACACCGCATGCCTCTTGGGCCGTTATTCCCACTCTCTGTGGGATACAGTGGCGAACGTGCTGCCCCAGTGTCCGGAGGAGGCCCGGCCTGCTCTCGCCCAGGCTGTTGCAGAGGGGAGAGACGCAGCAAAGTTCATGATTCGTTGTGGCCTAGACACCGCCGACTCACTGGGCAGATCCATTGCAACGACAGTGGCGGTTTGCCGCCACACCTGGTTGAGGACCACTGGATTTTCGGAAGATGTCCAAAACACCCTTATGGCGACAAAGCGGACAGCGCGTTTTTAGAGGCTTAAGGACTCACGGGCTACGGCCAAGTCCTTGGGACTCTCGGCAGTCCGCCCTCCTCCGCCTTCCGCTCCTTTCGTGGCACAGGAAGGGGCGCCCGTAGCGTTCGCAACAGAGCCACAGTCCGGCGCAGCAATCATCCCAGCGCGGACGCGGGTTCCGCCGTGGCCGACAAAGGGGCCAGCGGGCGGGTCAGTCCACCACCACCCCGGCCACCACTGCCTCCAAACCTTCCTAGTCCGAACTTTCAGGCCCATCAAATGCCAGTGGGCGGCAGGCTCCGCCATCACCTATCCCACTGGCGCACCATCACTTCGGACAGGTGGGTTTTAGAGATAGTCTGAATGGGCTACTCCCTCCCCTTCGAGACTACCCCCCAGCCATGCCACCTCAATACCACCGCATGTCGGGGGATCACTGGTGCTTCTTCAGCAGGAAGTTGCGGCCCTCTTGGCCAAGGGGGCCATCGAGCGCGTTCCGACGCACGAAGTAGGTCGTGGTTGTTATTCCCACTACTTTGTGGTGCCCAAGAAGGACAAAGGCCTGCGTCCTATCTTAGACCTCCGGAACGTCAATCGCTCCACAAAGAGAAGTTCAAGATGCTCACTCTAGCTCAGGTCTTGTCTGCTCTCGACCCACAAGACTGGATGGTGGCGCTGGTCTTGCAGGACGCCTATTTCCACATCCCCGTCCTGCCAGCCCACAGGCATTACCTACGGTTCACGGTAGGCCACGAGCACTTTCAGTTTACCGTGCACCCCTTTGGCCTTACCAGTGCCCCTCGGGTGTTCACCAAGGTGATGGCGGTGGTCGCAGCTCATCTGCGCAGATCAGGGGTCTCAGTCTTCCCCTATCTCGACGATTGGTTGTTGAAGGCGGGCTCGCCCCAGACAGTCGTCTCCCACCTCCAGACTACGGCCGACCTCCTGCACTTGCTGGGGTTCTCCATCAATGTGCCGAAGTCGCACCTGATTCCCCTCCCAGAAGCTCCTCTTTATCGGAGCGGTTCTGGACACGGCGCAGTTTCGGGTCTATCCTCCCGAACAGCGAGTCCGGGATATTCGGGCTCTGATTCCCATCTTTCAGCCCTTGTCCCGGGTTTCGGTCAGAGTGACTCTGAGGCTGCTGGGCCTCATGGCCTCCTGCATCCTGCTGGTCAATCATGCCAGGTGGCATATGCGGGCTCTGCAGTGGGACCTGAAGTTCCAGTGGGCGCAGCATCAGGGAAACCTGTCCGATCACATCCAGATCTCGGAGGGCACTGCACGACAGTTGCAGTGGTGGCTCACGGACCGGCATTGGGTCGATGGCAGATCCCTCTCCCTTCCCCAACCGGAGTTCACAGTGGTGACGGATGCGTCCCTCCTGGGATGAGGCGGCCACATGGGAGAGGCGGAGATCAGAGGCCTCTGGTCTCTGGCGGGGTCCCGGCTCCATATCAACCTTTTGGAGCTGCGGGCGATCAGGCTTGCACTAAAGGCATTCCTTCCCTCTGTCAAGGGGAGAGTAGTGCAAGTGTTCACAGACCACACCACCGCCATGTGGTACTGCAACAAACAAGGCGGGGTGGGGTCGTGGACCCTATGTCAAGAGGCCCTCTGTCCCTGGCCATGGCTGGAACATCAGGGCATGTCCCTGGTGGTTCAACACCTGGCAGGTTCTCTGAACGCCAGGGCGGACGAACTCATCCGCAGGTGCATGCTCGATCACGAATGGCGTCTTCACTCGGAGGTGGCGCAAGGTCTCTTTCAGCAGTGGGGAGAGCCTTGGTTAGATTTATTCGCCACCGAAGAGAACGCGCAATGTCATCAGTTCTGCGCGTTGGAATATCCAAGGCGGCACTCGCTCGGCGACGCTTTTCGTCGCAAGTGGAGTTGCGGTCTGTTGTACGCCTTTCCGCCTATACTACTTCTGCCCAGAGTGCTGAAGAACAGGCGCGACCGGGCCCAAGTCATTCTTGTGGCTCCGGACTGGGCTCGAAGAGTATGGTATCCCGAGCTTCTCAGTATGAGCACCGATCCGACTGCCTCTTCGGGAGGATCTTCTGTTGCAGCAGCAGGGGACGGTCCTCCACCCGAACTTGTCCAGCCTCCACCTCTTTGCGTGGAGATTGAGCGGCGGCAGTTGATTCCCTTCGACTTGCCTCCTGAAGTTTGTGACGTTATTCTGGCAGCCAGGCGTCCCTCTACGAAAGTGGTATACGCCTGCAGGTGGAACAAATTTGTGGCATGGTGCACAGCAAAGGCTGTGGATCCCCTTTCTGCCCCTCTTTCTGAAGCACTACTGTTCCTTCTTTCTTTGGCCCAGCAGGGCTCTGCTCTGGGCACTATCAAGGGCTACCTTTCTGCTATTTCGGCCTTTCTCAGGCTCCCTGATCAGCCCTCTCTTTTCAAGTCCCCTGTTGTAAATAGATTTCTCAAAGGCATTCCACACCTTTTTCCTCCTATTCCTTTCGTGATGCCTCAGTGGGACTTGAATCTGGTTCTGACATACTTGATGTGCGCTCCCTTTGAGCCCCTTCACAACTGTCCTCTTCGTCTTTTAACGTTAAAGACTGCCTTCCTGGTGGCCATCACTTCCGCCAGGCGGGTGAGTGAGCTCCAGGCTCTTTCTTGTAAGCCTCCTTTCCTTTAAGTCCATCCGGACAAGGTTGTGCTCAGGCCCCGTCCTTCCTTTTTGCCAAAAGTGGTTACGGCCTTTCACATTGGGCAGACTATTACCTTGCCCACCTTCTTTCCGCATCCTTCCAGAGAGGAAGAGCGGCTCCACCGTCTGGACCCAAAAGGTGCGCTCTCTTTATATCTCAAACGCACACAGCAGTTCCGGGTGGATGACCAGCTTTTTGTTGGCTACGTTGGCATCAAGAAAGGTCGGGCGGTCCATAAGAGAACCATCTCCCGCTGGGTTGTCTTATGTATCAAAGCCTGTTACTCTTTGGCTAAAAAAGAACCTCGGGTGGGGCTGCGTGCTCATTCCACCAGAGCTACGGCAGCCACTACTGCATTGGGACGTGGTGTCCCCCTGCAAGAAATCTGTCAGGCAGCCACGTGGGCCTCGCTGCACATGTTTACCAAACATTATTGCCTAGACAGCCAAGTCCGGAGAGACTGCTTCTTTGGCCGTTCTGTTCTCTGTGACTTTCTGGTGTGATCTTAGTTCGCAGACCCACCACCGGGGTTGGTATTGCTGGGGTATCTATTCTAAGGTAAGGAATCTATCACTGTGTTTCTTTCATATGGACAAGTTACTTACCTTCGGTAACGATTTATCTGTAAGAAACATTAGTAGTGATAGATTACTTACCGCCCCACCCATCCTCCCCGTTCTGCGAACTGATTTCTAGGGTTAAGGTCATCCCTTTCAGGGCCCTAGTTTCAATGCACCAGTGGTCAGTATCTTGCATGGCTCTGCGTTCCTGGCGCGGAAAGCCGTGTACAGAACTGACGTCAGCGCGCGTGGACGGCGTCTAAGTAGCGCCCGCGACGTCATCTCGGCGACCACGACGCCAATGACGGACGCGGAGCTGCACGATGCCACCTACCGACGCGCAGGGGTACTGCTGACAAAAACTTTCCGGATCCAGTCTGACGCCTGGGGATATTCTAAGGTAAGGAATCTATCACTACTAATGTTTCTTACAGATATATCGTTACCGAAGGTAAGTAACTTGTCCGTTAAGTTAAAACCAGCAGCGGCCCGTCCTTCAGGGCAGGAGGGCTTCGCCCCCAGCTTTTGACAGACAAGAAGACTGTCTGTCAGGCTGAGCAAGGGGGAGCCAGTCAGACACTCTTTGCATTCAGGTCAAGCAGCCAGGTGCTATACATGCGCTAAATTCTGAGGCGCCTTGCTGACTGAGCTGAACTTTGCCAGTCTGAAGCTGTCAGAGCCCTGTGGGCATAACCTCCTCAGCCCTGCAAAGCGCTTGGAGAACCTCCCCCTCATGACGATGGGGAGCGTTGCAGTTTTAAGCCCTGAAGTGCCCAGGGCCGAGTGTCGATGAGTGACACCTCATCCTCATCACAGAAAGGGTTGGGGTCAGATGACTCACTGACCCCACCCACTTTATGACGAGGTACGGACTGCTGCCTCATGAGACTATGTGGCAGTCCCAATCTTCCAGGAACCTTGGAGGCTGAGTTCATTGCTGCAGCTGGTATATTATTATTTTTTTAAATTATTTAATATGTATGTATGTGTATTTGTGAATGCATGCTGTTAATGGGTATGTGTGTGTTCTTATGAATGGTGGATATGCTTGTGTGGACCGACCCTTTCCTCACCCCCCCCCCACCCCCCCCCCCCTCTTCCTGCTTGAATTACTGGCTGCCACTGGTTAAAAGAGCACCAATTCCCCTCCCACTAGCATTCATCATAACCACACCCATTAATCCAGGATCGAAACCTCGCAACGGTGATGCATTGCATATATCAAACTTTATCTTTTCAAAAGCATCTGGCCCTAAATAGACCACACAAACACAATTTTTAAAAACCGATGGATGTGGTAGGTTTTACATAAAAATTCCTCTACAAACTTAAGAATAAAATTCAGCAAATGCAAGGAATGCCCTTACATCATCCTTGTTTTTAGGTGGAGAGGAATCTCCTATTCCTTCCACAAGTTCTTTCCTTGGGTTCGATACCTTCATCAGAAACTTCATGTCCAAGGTATGTGACACTGTTCCTCGCAAATGTACACTTCATTCTGCAGTTAAACTCTTCTGTGCCAAAATCTTCATCACTAATGCAAATTTTGAGTTGTGTTCTGCCCTCATCTAGGAAAAATATTAGGTTTTTTATATTTTTATATAATTTGTACATTAACCTCTGAAATATTGGTACTGTAGGGGCTAGGCCAAATTATCACTTTATAAATATATAACAGCCAAAAGGAGTGACAAACGTGGTAGAATCCTACTTTCAGGATACAGGAGAACTTGATGGTATGCTGCTGTGAGATCTACAGTAGTAAAACATTTTATGCCCTTGGTTAAAGACCACATTTTTTTAATTTTAGGCAAGCACAATTTGTCCAACAATATATTCTGGAGATCCCTCAAATCATATATGTTCTTAACTTGCATTGGCATGTCATGCTATGACGAAAGGGGATACCCATTCTGAGGACCCTTCAGGTTCTATATTACCCGAAGACTTCAACTTATCCAGTTCTTTAGCAACTTCATCTCTCAAAATTATGGGTATGTTCCTGCGTTATGGATACAAGAGACAGCAGCTTTTTTGAGAATTTTATGTTGGAACCCATTTGGTTTCCTAATTCCACCTGACAAGGCTTTGGGGTAAATACTGAAAAGGCTAAAAATGCTTTAAGGTAAATACTCTGAGCAAATTCTTCGCCAGAAAGAGAGAAAACAGATACTGGGCTACCCCTGGTCTTTTTACCCAAGAACTGAAGTGGCTGTGCCTGATGCAAACAATTTACCTAGTGCTTCTCTATTTTTGGATTTAAACAATAACCTTCTGAAGCCAACCATATCCGTATCCTCCCCAGTGAAAGTTTTCGAGGCGATATCAGCTGGTTATAGGTCTTCACCAAAAACTGGAGGCAACGTTTCATGCCAAGCGTCATTGGTAACAACCGTGCAAGGTTAACTGGAGTCTGCAACTATAGACCTCTCTACTCCACCTAAAGACATTGCAAATATTGTTTTTTTTTCTTTGTCTAACAACTTTTAATATTTCAGTATCCATATTCAAAACACACATATTTAAGTCCTCTTCTACGCCTTCTGAATCTGAGTCAGACTTGTGTTCTATCAGTTTCACAGACTTATTCTTTCTTCTTTGATTAAACTTTGTAAAAGGTACCGATCGCCCCACAACCTGAACATTTCTGCTTTTGTGCAAGGCCTTTTTGTCTCATTTGCAAGATGACCAGGGTTCCCACATCGATAACACTTTCCAGTAAATGTGCTTTGCTAAGATTTATCCCTAGAATTTGTTTTGTTCTACTATCGCTGATCTTTCTTGCCTGATGTTTGCTAGTTGTATGAAAACGTTTTATTGTGCCAAATCTTTGAAACTGTATCTTTATCCTTTTCTTCCTCGTCTTTCCCTTCCATCAGAACAGCATTGGCATATCGTCCTGTAAGCTTAGCCCTTGTTACAATATCAGTTAACATCTTGTAAGGGTAATTCACTTTAGTCCGTAAATTTTCTGAAATGTTAGAATTGGCATCATGCATTACAATCTGATCATGTATAATTTCATCATGCAAGTTGTCGAAACAAGTAAGTGCTGCAACCTAATCCTTAACTGTTTCCTGTGGTAAAACTAATACTCCTCAATGGCCACACACACAGTTGGACTACAGTAAGCATCTAGATCCTCCAAAGCATTACTGAAAACATCTCCCTGACCTTGTAGCCTTGGTTTCTTCTCTACACAATTGTATGTTTTTAAACCATCAGTCCCTAAACATTGTAGGAGAATTTTCTTGCCTGGGGTAAGGTCTTCATCATCATCAAATGTAGAATTGTAATTGATTAAATACTTCCACATTCTTCCCAGTTCATTGTGGGCTCCACAGATGATGGATGGAAAGGTTGTTGAGGCATAAGATTTCATACATTTCCTGTAGCCATATTATGTTTCAAGTAACCACAGGATAGTATGAAAATAAGGCTATTAAAGTGTCAATAGTAGATTGTAAACCCTTGTAGTAGACAAGAAATTTGGTAAACATAATGTCACAACTTTCTATAACCTTGCATATGTATATGCTTTCCTGTTTTCAATTTCTATTTTTGGTAAATTCTGGTGGGGTTTTTCAGTGTTTTCAAGTGATTTCAATACCTTAAAAAAACAGTGGTTACACATTTTCGCACGATTAAAAACAGAAACTGTGTTTTTCCGGTGTTTATGGAACTTTTTGCTTTTATTATTGTTTGCTTTCTGCACTGATAGTACATGGTATGTAGACGGTGTACGTACAGTGTATATGAGGTCCAAATATATTTTTACAAATCAGACTTATCGTAGTACACCATACAATACTTCTTCAGTGAGTCTTTGGTCATGCAAGCTCGCTCTTTCCTTCCCATGTAAACTTTTATCTGTAAAAAGGCCCTCTTCAACATTGGCACTTGAGACAGGCAAAGCCAAAATAGCCAGTACACAATTTGCTAACTCTGGCCACTGACATAGCTTTTCATGCCAATACTGGTGCACCTGAAGATTGTGATTCTCTGCGACAGGTTCTGCAACATATGCTTTGAACTGGGCGCATATGCCCTCAGAGCTATTGAAGCGGTCAAAAATGAGGCAGCACTTTTGAAACTCCGGAGAATATTCCCTTTACGGAAGGCATCTATAACTTGTGCAGAGTACCACAGTGAGGCTTCATCGACTTCAAATGCCATGGTTGGTGAAGGGCTATTTCTCATACATTGTAAAATAAAAGTTCCTGAATTGCCCCTCAACATTTCTTTGCTTACCAAGTGGCAAGCACTCTAACATGGAGCATGTTGCAGTGCCAAAGTCACTAAAAGTGTCGCCCAGCCTACTCTCAAGGAGATGTTTCACATCTACACCAATTATGCTGAACACTTGGTAGACAAGGGTGTTTTCAGACTCTAATTTTTTTATTACATCCACTACAGCAGTCATGCTTTCCTGTAAAAATCTAAAAATGCAGTAGAGTGTACTTTTTTTCAAATCACTATCAATATGTGACCAAAGATCCTCACATTTCTTGCCTTTGGCATCATCACTCAGCAAAGTTTCTGTAGACGGTTGCCACATGGATAATATAGCATTCATGGCCTCTAGAACTGAGAACCACCAGCTAAGTGACTCAGTTGGGATGACTCTTTCTTTGATGCCACACACCACACAAAATGAGAAATATTTGCGTTTTAGTTTCCGCGCATAACAAAACAGTGCACCAAAATGGACTAAAAAGTCAATGGCATTCTTCATTAACTCTGAAGATTGTAAAGATGCTTTCAGCATACCATCTAACAAGTGGCAAGGATCTCTTACAGGGAAGCACTTCAGCTCAGGTATCGATTTTGACAGGTCATCACACAACCTTTTCATATGTGTAGCTGAATCACTGTAAATACAAACAATATCACTCTAATCTTTGTTGAACTTGGTAAGAACTTTTTGCACCAGCATTCCAAGTAACACTGCGTTCCATGTTTTCCAAAAGTCTGGTGTCCTGTTTTCACCAGTATCCCAGATGCTTTGTGACTGCACTCTTTTCAAATATACCCGTCACTATACCTTGCATTGAATGTTTAAAGCCTGGGGCGTTTGGCAATTCACCTACTATCAATACTGACTCACTAGAAAAGGGGGCTGATGTAGCAAGGTTTTTTTTACCCATTCTCTGTGGGTAAATGTGATGGTACATATTGGGAAAGATTCTTATGAAACCTACATTTTTTCTATCCGTGAAAGACTCAAACGTAGCCAAAAAATCAAATATGGTTTTGATATTTCCTGATTCTCTACAGTTTATAAAATAAATAAACAACACCTAAAACATGCTTCTAACCCCTGTATCTTTAGACCAAAGACCACAAAACTGAAAAAAGGAAGAAACAACAATATTTTAGTGACATCCCTAAACAACAAAACTCGAGCATAATATTGTTAGCCCAGTCTTTTTTACTGCTACCTTATATAACAGTTACATTGTATAGGCCCCTTCAGGAAGAAATACAAGCATTTGCAATGCAATAGGTCTCGCATTTACCAGAGTTTAATCTATTGGCATTCTAAATGCCAATGCAATTTATTTATGTTTTAAAACAAAAATAAAAGGCATTGTTATTTGCAATGTCAATAGCTCAAACTCGCGTAAATGCGAGACCTATTGCATTGCAAATGCTTGTTAGCCTTGTAGTTGGAAGGTTGGTGACTCCTACAAGTCAGAGGGAGCTCAACGACAGGGGCCTGGCCTAAGGAACAGGCGCCCCCTGCTGGCTGAGCTTGGACTCCTCCAATATTCGGGCGCACTTTCTCAATAAATGGCCACGCAAGAATTAGGCCTCATTGAACGTATTTCCTGGCGTCCTGGTCCCCTATCAAACCCACAGTTTTTAGTTTATAAAAACGTTGTGGCCTTCTGTGTGGCAAAGCCACAAATGAGTGCGGGTCGCAGGGTTGTGATAGGCTGCTACTCTGAAAAGATGTGGGAGGATAACTTTTTAGCGTTTACTTTCTTCATTTTGTTTTAATTATCTCAGTGGTTCAGTCGTAGACCAGCTTTATACCAGTATATTAGCAAGCAAATACATACGAAGGCCTAAGGAGGTCATTTAGGGGTCACCAGGGGCTGCAGCTGCGGCCCCTGGCTTGCTCCTTGCGACCCCTGACACTGCCTTTGCGACCCCTGGCCTGAGAGACCACAAAGGCATTGGCAGGAACTGAAGGAAAACGGGGCTCATAGGAGCCCAGTTTACTTTTTGTTGCTCGTACGTTTTAATTCGTTTGTTTGTATCCTCACTGCCTATTAATTTAGAAATTAATAAACAAATGCAAAAGGTTTCTAAAGCAGTTGCAAGATACAAAACTATTTTTGTACCTATTTGTGTGCATATACATACACAAATATGTATATATACACACATGCGCACACACACACACACATATATATATATATATATATATATATATATATATATATCTGCTTTAGAAATCTGTGGCATTTTATTTATCTGGCACTTTATGTTTAATCTTTCATTAAGTGTTGCTTTTTTGAACTGAACGCTGAACTGGAACTTTGACTTTCACAGAGGGGAAAGGTGTGTCTAAAGCGTGAAGTATAAACGACTTGGGGTTTGTTTCCTGTGCCAGGAGCAAGCATTTGGGAGATCTTAAGGGCTGCGCCGAGATTTCCCAGTAGACTAGAGTTTTGAAAGCCCGAGAGGATTGGGGAAGCGTCAACTCAAGCCTGGCTGGAGTATCTCTTTAAAATGTCTGTGTGCACGTTTATTTTCTGAAGACATGTTGGTTATTTTTTTAGTGTATTGGTAGATCATAACGTTTTTCAAATTATCGTGCCCTTTTGGAGCAGACTTTGTCTTGGGCAATGTGCTTAAGAAACACTCAGGGAAGCTCTTCACAGAAAGGGCGGGGAAGAGTTGAATGAAGCCGGCGTGAGAGAGTAAATTGCCCACATCAATAAACGTCCCCAAAGCCTCCAAGCAGGGGATGTGAAGCCCCAGCCCACATACACACAGTGCAAACAACCCCACACCCCGATACACACAGTGCACACAACCCCACACCCGCATACACACAGTGCACTGAACCCCACATACACACAGCCCCACACCCCGATACACACAGTGCACACAACCCCACACCCCGCATACACACAGTGCACTGAACCCCACACCCCGCATACACACAGTGCACACAACCCCACACCCCGCATACACACAGTGCACTGAACCCCACATACACACAGCCCCACACCCCGATACACACAGTGCACACAACCCCACACCCCGCATACACACAGTGCACTGAACCCCACACCCCGCATACACACAGTGCACACAACCCCACACCCCGCATGCACACAGTGCACACAACCCCACACTCCGCATACACACAGTGCACAGAAACCCACAGCCCGGATACACAGAGCACACCTCACTGTTAGTGTACATGCTGTGTAGATATGAAAGAACACACGCAAAGGTATTCGATCTACCCATGTGTCCCTCATCTATGCACTCAGACTGCCTTTCGCATTATCTACGTGTCTGTCTGTCGGCCTGCATGGCGGCTTCCTGCCCACCATCGTGCCGGTGTAACACTTTGCAAAGGGAAGGCCGCGGGCTGGAAGTATGACTTCAGGGGCCAGTGATTTAGGGCCCTGCGTCGTGGAAGCATTAATAACCCTATTTGCAAGGAGCCTCAACAAAGACTGAAGCCCTGACCCCATGTACCTAAGTGAAGTTCTTATTAGCGAAACAATGCACAGCTGATGCGAGCGCCTCTCCGCCGCGGACATCTGAGGTAATGCTGGACACGAGCAGGCGTCGAGGAGGCCAAGAACTGCAGGGGTAACGCAGAGTTCAAGTCCGAGGCTTGAAAACTGGGGTCACCTTTCCACAAGCTAGTATGCGTGGTTTAATATTGGACACAAAATTCAGCCACACAATACCATCAGACATATGTACACTCGAGGGCCACGCGTTCAGCTTTATAATTTAAATAACCATAAACCAATTTACAGTTCCCGTTATTATTTTTAAACAGATGTGCGCGTAAACTATTGCATTTCGCTAAACAATGCTAGATAAAGACATCTCGCTGTAAATTGTTGCGCGCCGGCTTCCTTCAACTCTGGGTCCGTCGCGCGCGCGTGCACTGTTTAAAGTGAAAGCACGCCGGAGAATCGGAAGTCAGGCAACCTTGCCTGGGACATGGAGCGCGCGGCCGGAAGTGTCCGGGGCTCCCGTGACCTGAGGGAGCCCCGCGTGTCGGAGAAGCGAGGCGGGAGCCCACCCCGCACTGGCAAGCAGTAGAGGAAGTCCGGCGGGAGCCCACCCCGCCTTCGTGAATGCCGCATGATGCGGCCGGAGCAGGATTTCAGGCGGGGCTCCTGTGAGCAAGACGGAGCCCCGCGTGTTGATGCGCCACAAAGAATGACCGGGTGAAGAGGCGAATCCCCCCTGCCATCGAGGAGACCACAAGAGCCGGTGAGTGGGGTTGAGCGGGAGTCTGCAGATGGTTAAACTGGACAGGAGATGTGCACGCTTATGGTGCGAGCAGGAGTTGTGATAACGCTGCGAGCCGTACGCGTGCACATCTCCTGTCTGTTAAGCTTCGGCACAGACAGTTGATGTGCACGCGTACGGCTTGCGGCGTTATTACAACTCCTGCTCGCACCATACGCGTGCACATCTCCTGTCCAGGCCGTGCCGTACGCGTGCACATGTCCTGTCCCCCTTCAGACCCAAGTCGACAACAATAGATCTCGCATAGCGAGCAGCGCTTTGCGCTGCATCGCTAGGCGAGACCTAAAAAATGACTTTCACTCTCCTTTTCCTATCTTTGAATGGCATTTAGTTTGTGGTTGTGCAGGTTTTTTTCCGGTGTTTATATGTTTACACTGGTGATGGCTATTTCCCTTCCGGTGGGGTTTTGTCAGTTATTATAGGTTTAAACCTAAAACCGGACAGCCTACATATGTAGTGAATCTAAGGCCTTACCTTTGTTTTGAGTTGTATAGTATAGCATGTTGAGGGTGCTAAAATCCGAAAGGTGGAGAACGTGGCAACTCTACTGGAGCTTAGTCACTGATTTAGATAGTTACAATCTATTTGAAAAAATGACGACATGATGCATATGATGAGAGACACTCCAAAATTTACAGTGTACCGGAACCTGTTCCAAAACTGTGGCACATTGGGTGACCTCCTTGTACAATTAGAGATAACATTAAGATGACATGTAACTCTCCCCTCCCCCCCTCCTTCCTCCCTTCCCCCCCACTGACGTGGTATTGCACCCAGCCGATGTGGTTCATTGCCGACATTGAAGCTTTTCGGTGACAACAAATGTGGCAGTTAAAGATTTGAATACTCTGAATATTCTTTAACGGCAATTTGAATTAGCACTTCACATATCGAAGGTATGTTTTTAAAAATGTTACTCGCAATAGTATTTGCAGATTGCAGCGTAGAATGCGATGCAACGCCCATTAAGTAAATTGTCTGATTGCCCAACAGAACTGTAATGGCACAGTACCTCCATACACAGCTGAAGTTCCACTGTGCCTTTATCAAACAGTACATGTAGTGATTGGTTCCAGGACTCGTAAAGTTTGTAAAGATATGCACACTATAGAGTTTGGTAAAACAGAATCCTTGCATTAAAGTCCTGGTACCAAAAAAATACTCTTATCGTAGCATCACTACTACCGCTAACCATCACATCGAATCCCCTAAACAAAGATTCTAAATTTACATCACATGGGAAGACTGCAATGTTCAGTGTCCACCTAGGAACAAAATAGTAAACTCTCTATACTTGTATCCACTATGCACTTGGGGGCATATTTAACAAATTATTCCGCAGCTCAGCAAGTCACCGTGCTGCATTATAGGTAAAGTGCAGGAATGCGCTGTACTTAACAATATACGGCTCATTCTTGTAATTTCTCGTGTGCTGGTGCACAATGTGTGCCTAGCGCCACCATGGTGCAAGGGTGCCTGCAGAATGCAGCACACATAGCAAGAGGATGTAACGAGGAGAAATTCAGGCATTTCTCCTCATTATGCCTCACCTGGGGAGGCGTAGCATTTTGAGGCATTCCCAAGTATACCGGAAACGCCCACGCTCCTGTAGGAAGTTGGTTGTTTATATAGTATACCAAAAAGAGATATACTGTGCAAAGAGTCCAGGTATCGCTTATAAGTTGACAGGGGCTTCCTCTAGCAATCCCAAGATGCTCTCTTAGGGCGCAGTGTAGTTGAGCAGCCTTGGGCTTATGAGAGAGGCGTGTTAGATATCTGTTACATACACACTGTCAATAAATGATTCGCAGGACTCAATAAGGAGATCCACACCAATTTATAAAAATAACACTTATCTTTAGATAACTTTAGGTACCAAGATCATCAAAATAAGGTAAGTACGTTTCAAGTTAGGAATTTTTACAGGTTTGAAAAATCAACACTTAGTGCAGTTTCTGAAGCTGTAACGTTATCCTATGAAGGAAAGGCATATACTGCTTACAGCGACTTACAGGACTAATCTCCTGGACTTAAGGTGAGTATGGGGCAGGGTCCAAGGCAGCACCAACGGGTCACTTTTGGCAGCACTGGGGCGGCCAGGTGCAGAGGTGCAATTCAGTGTTTGGTACCCTGTTGAAGTCAATGGGGATCGGTCCGGTTAAAAAGAGGCTGCAGGCTGGAACTTGGGGGCCAGTCCGTCTTAACCAACAAGGGAGCTAAGGTCTCACGATGCTTTGGGATGGAGGGACACCTTTGGTCCTCTTCTCCACGGGCTGGAGTGGCCGGGTGCAGAAATGTCTTGAGGCACTGGGTCTTTGTCACCGGGGACCCTCGCAGTAGAGGGGGCCTGCACAAGGAGGCTGCATGTGGCATCGGTGAGGCCACTGTGGGCAAACCCAAGGTAGACTTCGTCTCTGGAGGGTCACCGATGACCCAATTCAACTTGGGCTAGGGGGCACGGGTGCAGTGGTGCTTTCTGATGTCTGGTTTGCAACTGCCGGCGTCCTCGCAGTTCTTTTGGAGTGCCTGCAGGATGCAGGGAAGCAGCTTCGTTCCTCCACAGAAGTTCCTGGGTCTTTGTTGAAGGCAGGCAGTCCTCCCAGGCTTTTGGAGGCACAGCAGCTGCAGGACGAGGCACTTTAGCGCAATTTGTCGGGAACAGCAGACATGCCGGTAGTGTTGGCTCCAAGTCAGTTGCTTCTCCACAGTCCTCACAGCTCTTCTGTGTCCTCCTTAGGTCAGAAGGAATCTGATTTCCTGGTGCCATGGGCTCCCCTAAATACTAGATTTCGGGGTGTTAGGGGAGTGTAGGCTATTGGCCAATGAGCTACTTATCCCTAGGGTCACTATGCCCCCTATATGACCACTTCCTGTGGTAAGTGGGCATAACCCTCTCCCAGAGTTCCTAATTCTGCCATCACGAAGATGGAAAACTTTTAAATTTCATATCCACATCAAGTAGCCCACCTTAACGGTGGAACTAGCCTGAGGGTGGACATGCCTCTTCTGACTACTAATTTTCCCACCTGCCCAGGTGCCAAATGGGTCCTGGTCAGGGGTGGTTGGAATCCCCTCACCTCTGAGAGAAGCCGGATTCTCATACTGAAGGCGGCGGTGTCTTTGAAACTCCTTGCCTTGGAATGCTAATCTACAGGTCATCCTGTTGGAGTGGGTGTAAACACCTCACCAGAGCAGGCTGTGTTTCTGACCTGCTGAGAGCATAGGTTCTCACCCCCCGGGGATCAGAAACTCATCTGTGGTGGCAGGCTGGTCAAAACCAGTCTGGCATCACACTAGTAGTTGGCAGGTTTGCAGTGGGCACCTCTAAAGGTGCCCTCTGGGTGCATGTATTAATAAACCGGTCACTGGAATCAGTGTGGGTTTATTAATACAAGATGTTTGATACCAAACCTCTTTGGTTACAGTGAAACCATCATGTAGCTGGGAAACTAGTTTTTGACCAGTGTCCAGCACATGTACTTAAAATGGCTTTCCTGGTCACTTGTACTGGCAGTAATTGAACTGGCCAGCACAGGGGCATATCTGCTCATGCAGATCTGCCCACACACGTAGTATAGTGCACCCTACCTTAGGGCTGTAAGGCCTGCTGTAGGGGTGACTTACCTATACTGCATGCATGGCACACAGGGCTGTGTGCCAAGTTGTGTTTTCACTTTTGTCTGCACCAAGACACGCAGCCTGCAATGGCTGTTTGCATCGGTTTGGTGAGGGGTCCCTTCGGGTGGCACAGTGCATGATGCAGCCCTTAGGGACCCTCTTTAGTACCCCATGCCCTAGGTACCAGGGGTACCATTTACTAGGGACTGGCAGGGGGTGCTAAAGGTGTTGTCATTTGGGGAAACAATTGTACAGTTTAGGGAAAAAGATCTGGCACTGGGTACCTGGTTAACAGGAACCCAGTGCACACTCATTCAAAATTGCATCGAAAGACCTGGCAAAAAGTGGGGGTGACCTTGGTAGAAAGGGGCACTTTACTACAGCTCCACCCATGGAATGCCTCCCTGGGGCAGAGTAACGCAGCGATTTGCACTGTTGCATTACCCTAGACTTATCAAGCCACACAAAGTGGCCTTGGAGGCTTAATAAATCAAACTTGTGCCCTGTTTTGTGGCGCAAGGGCGACGCAACTCTTTCATAAATATTCCCCTTACTTCACTAAATATCGTCAACACCTACACCTAGTATGAGAAAAACAGCTTGGCCTACATATATTCATGGTTAGCTGTTCTTGTTGGTTGAAAAGGGTAAAGCTTGCTTTAATTATTAGTTACTGAACACATTCCCAGCAAGGACACCTTTGAGTGCACCCTGAAAAGTTAGTACCAAAGTGCAGCTACTTATGACTCTCATGTTGTGTGATAGTACTGAAGATAAAGTGGTGATGAAGACGTGCTCAGCAAGGGTTAAGTGAAGAGGATGTTTCCAGTTACTTAAAAAACCATGACATAGAATGAAAGTAACAAGATCAAATGGAGGCTGGCCTGTTGGAAAAGATCTGTAAAGGCAGTAGGGCTATTTGAGCAACGAGTCTGTGAAAAGAAGCCAACACGCTGGGCAGGTAAGTGCTTCTCTTTATTTCCGTCCATCGCGGCCCACGTCCGGCAGCAACTGCCGTCCAGCCCCGTTCCCTAGTTCCAAGCAAGGAACTCCCATGCCCCCGCATTCTACACTCACGCTCCACAATCCACATACACATTCCATACAACCCAACACACCCCCCTTCCTTCACAAAACCGAGAAAAGAAGCATAGAACAAAACTAAAGGAAAAACAAAAATAAACATGAAAGAAAATAAGAATGAAAGAATCTGCAGTAATCCTTGAATCTGACAGGAGCAGTCTTAACCCTGGAAGACACTCTGCTCTGGTGCACATCGGGGTCTGCACGCACATGATCTTTGGAAGAAACACTCATGCGATGCGCAGGGCTGGTGTCCCCCAGTACACCCAATTTATGATTTACAAATGCAGCTTTGGATTCAGGCACCACTGAAACGGCAAGCAAGAGATGGCTAGGTATACTTGGCGCACTCTACCACTTATTAGGAAAAAAGTATACAGCATAAAACGTTTCGTTCGCAAAATTGTCCAACTGGTGCTTCAGGAGGAGAGGAAGCCAACCATCCCCCTCAATATGGACCAAGTCCCACGATAATCCGACAATTGCTCAAAGCACACACAATCTTCAAAGCCGAGGTCGCGGTTTCAGAAGTCTTTTATTTCACCGTCTTTACAGATGTCCATATGCCCACACGTGTTTTGTCTATAGCTGTGTCAGTTACAGCAAACTTCATCAGGGCAATTCATCTAAAACATAAACATTTTGCTGGATCAGGAGGAGTATTCTTAGATTTATTCTAAAGTAACAGTCACCAGGATCAGGCGACCAAGATAGTTCACCCGAAATGGGTCATCAGAATTCTAGATAGGTTCCATTGTTCCAATGGGTGATGTTAAGATTGATAGCAGTACAGTTGTAATTCTAGTGTGTGTAGACTTCCTTGCACCCAACAGTAGATATAGTAATATTACATGCACTACACAATATGTTGTCTATATTTTGATATATAGGTGTGATAAGATATATGTGGGGAGCACGATTAGGATGCTGAAGGAAAGGATAATGGAACACTTAAGAGCTGTTAAACAGGTAGACCCAAAGTATCCTTTTGCCTTCCACACACTCACATGTGACAAACAAGCAAAATATAGGACCTTTGACTACCATGGGCTTGAAATGATTCCCCGCAGAGAAAGGGGTGGTAATCGAGAACTGAAGCTGAGACGTCAGGAGGCAATTTGGATCTTGTGCCTGAGAGCGGTAGATTATGGTCTGAACATTGACCGGGAACTGCACCACTTTTTGGGGAATAGAACTTACGGTGTAGCTATTATATCTTCTATAATGTTGAGGCTACTGTTTACCAATGATTACATATGAAGTAAGGAGATGATATCCACAATGGAGAATCAACGGTATTGGGGCATGAACGCACACCTTATATGTGATGAATGAATGTCATTTAATAAGAAGTGCCAATTGTTTACAACACACAAATATGCCTTAATATTCTGAATAATACTGCGGAATGAAATGTGAATGATTTCGATGGGGCCTAAATAATGATGCAAGATCGCACTAGAACTGACACTTGTACAATTTGTGATTGATACATAAACCAAACTGAAGGATAATGTAATGATGTATTAGATTTGGCACTAATGGTTGAACAATTCCTGAAGACTGAATATGTTTGACACTTGTGATATAGAGATCTTATGATGAGATTCTAAGATGATATTTGTGTTCTTGAGATCTTATGATGATCCCTGTCTTTGATTACTCTCATCTCTATTACACCTTCTATATACTTTTTCTTATAACTATAGTGCATGGAATAATTTGGATTACTTTCTCTTTTTCGTCCCCTTTATACACCTAATCTCATGACTTTAGCGCATGGACTAACTATTTGATAATATTGATGAACCTATATTTAAACTTACACTATAACCTCTCCCTCCATACAGCTGACTCAGTGACTGACTTACTGATGTATATTTGCCCGGAATATTTAGTATGATGAGGTACTATAACACCAACTGGTATTGTGAGTCACATGATACTTAGATTTTATGTACGCATCAACGCATAACCACCGATCTCTTTATTTGAAACGTTATATTTGATATCTTTTCATATATACTCAAATTCACGCATAGCCACTGTTTCTTATTGTTTTCATGTAAATGTGGACACTCTAAAATAGCGGCTATGTTCTTACTGGCAGACCGCGCATTATTATTGCCGTTCCAAGATGGCCGTCGCGGTTTCTCTGTTTCGTACCATTAATTTGTATGACCTTTTTCTCGTGAGGGATATCGTCAAGTTTGATTCCTTCTTAAATATAATTATTTTTACGCATAGCCACTGTTTCCTATAGCTTTTATTTAAATATGGAAATTCTAAAATAGCTGCACTTTCTCACTGATAGACCGCGTATTAATTTTGCCGTTTAAAGATGGCCGCCGCGTTTTCTCTGTTTTGTACCATCATTTTGAATGATCATTTTTTTGGGAGGAATATCGTCAAGTTGGATACCTTTTCATATATAATCGTATTTACATATAGTCACTGTTTCTTATTGCTTCTATTTAAATGTGGATACTATAAAATAATTGATACGTTATCACTGATAGATCGTGTATTGATCCTGCTGTTCTAAGATGGCCGCCGCAGTTTCGCTGGTCTGTACCGCGTTATGACGTGACAAACGTATATTTGGGACTATTTAAGACATTTAAAAATGGCGCCTATCGTCCATGCCAGATATCGTCCTCGGCGGACGACTGAGTTTACAACGCTTCAGATTCGGCACAAACAGTGAGTATTGAGCGCAAGGTTATGGGATCTTGAGCGGATATGTCAATAATATTAAAATATTTACCCATGACTATCTGAGTAATACAACTCTTCTTAGACCTACTGAGTGGCATGCGTCCTATTTTACCCTAGGTAACCCGTGGGGCTTACGCTTCAAGATTAATAATACGACAGACAATTTTTCTTGTCTTAAATGAGTGGTATGCGTTTTTGTTACTTGCCTTGCCATGACTTAATATAGAATTTGGCCTTACCGATGGCTACGCCTTAACATTAATATTACAACAGACATGTCTTATTTCCACTGAGTGGCATGGGTTTTCCGATACACGGAATAGTATTCGCCTTACCCCAGGCAACCCGAGGGGCTAATGCTTCAAGATTAATGTTATGACCGACATGTGAGTGGTATGCATTTTTGTTACTTGTCTTGATTTTAATATAGAACTTGGCCTTACGCTTTAACATTAATATTACGACAGACATGTCTCATTTCAACTGAGTGGTATGCGTTTTGTTACTTGTTTTGCTATGATTCAAGTATAGAAATTGGCCCTACTGACACAATTGGGTTTATGTCTGAATATAAAATCAGCTACTTTGATACCTTAAGGTATTTTTTATTAGAATTCTATTTAATCCATATCCCAAATTTAAGAAATCTAAGATGAAATAAACGACCTACAGGTAAAAATAATTACCTTCAGAGTACTTATCTGACCATCATATTGGCTTAATATTAAGTCTAATGTTTTTCATTAAATGTAAATTTTACAGAACTTTGTGACTCTACGCATATATTTTATACTTTGGACCTGATTGGTATTGACGCTAACGGATTTAGTGAGTACCAGTCCTTAATTTTACCACCCCTCACGGTTGATCTAAATTTAGGGCACTGCACGAATTTATTTTACACAATATATATCTACTGTTGGGTGCAAGGAAGTCTAGACACACTAGAATTACAATTGTACTGCTATCAATCTTAACATCACCAATTGGAACAATGGAACCTATCTAGAATTCTGATGACACATTTCGGGTGAACTGTCTTGGTCGCCTGACCGTGGTGACGATTACTTTAGAATAAATCTAAGACTACGCCTCCTGATCTAGCAAAATGTTTGTTTTAGATGTATTGCCCTGATGAAGTCTGCTGTAACTGACACAGCTATAGACGAAACACGTGTTGGCATATGGGCATCTGTAAAGACTGTGAAATAAAAGACTTCTGAAACCACGACCTCAGCTTTGAAGATTCTGTGTGTCTGGAGCAATTGTCGGACCACTGAAACAGCACTCTTATTCCACACCATACCATTCTCCAGGACAACTCTGCAATCCTTCACCTCTCTCACCTGAACAGGTGCAGATAACCGTGAAAGCCCCTTACGAATGAAACCAGGTTTTTTGACTCTCACCCAGTCACCAACACAAACAGGCGACACCCTGCAACACTCGTCTCTGGTGCCGTACTTCCTCTGCACAGCAGCTCTCACGTCCACCACACCTTCCAATTTCCCCATCTCAATAGACTACCTGGACATCCAATCCTTGTTCAATTTAGATCCAGCAACTCTACCTCTCAATAGCGTAAAAGGAGAAACTCCAGTGCTGACGTGAGGAGTAGTCCTCAACGCCCACATGTCCTCAACAGTTTTCCTCCAATGCAAACCATTCATGAGAGCCAGTTGCAACTGATTCTTGATCACATGGTTCAAGCGCTCCACTAAGCCATTGCTACGCGGGTGGTAAAGGGATGTGAGAACATGTCTGATGCTGTTCTCCACTAGAAAACTTTCCATCTCCCTGGACACCAATTGTGTCCCATTATCCTCCACCAACTCCTCCGGAAATCCTTCCCTGAGAAATACCTCCTTAAAAAAACGTGATCACCACTACAGTTTTTACACTGTCCACAAACTTTACTTCAGGCCATTTCGTCATGTAGTCCACTAACACTAAAACATACTTGGGTGAACAACCCGTGATCCCAAAAGGTCCGGCAATGTCAAAGGCAAGCTTGCACCAAGGGGAATTCTTAACCGGATCAATAGGGGAAGGGCACGTAACCTGGGTATTGTCGCCAAGTACACACATGCAGCAATCACAAACGTAGTGTTCGATAGCCCTGTCCACTGCTGGCCACCAAAAATCTTCCCTTACTCTCCGTTTCATGGCCCGAATACCCAGATGGCCCTCGTGGGCTAGGTCTAAAATTTTCTTGCGCATGCAACTAGGGACCACTAACTGACCACACCTGTGCAAGATTCCCTTCCCCACGGACAATTCCTCACCAACCCTCCTGTACGAAATTAACTCCCTGGGCGTGTCCTTAGAATTGGGCCAACCTACAGAAATAACATTTTCCACCGCCTTGAGTTCCACATCCTCCGACACTGCACTCAACCATTCTTGTTCATACAATGCACCTTTCGCCGCATCATTCACAGAAGATACCAAACACACAATCTCCAAATCATCAATAGACTCCTCCCCTTCAGCAACGTCTGTTTGGGGCAACCTCGATTAACAATCAGCCACGAAGTTCTTCGCACCGGCCACGTACTCAAGTTTGTACTGAAATTCCTGCAACCTGTACTGCCACTTGGCAATGCGCGGAGTGGCAGCAGAGCCAGTGTTGGGTTGTATGGAATGTGTATGTGGATTGTGGAGCGTGAATGTGGAATGTGGGGGACGTGGGAGTTCCCTGTGTGGAACTAGGGAGCGGGGCTGAACGGCAGTTGCTGCCGGACATGACAGACGGAAATAAAGAGAAGCACTTACCTGCCCAGCGTGTTGGCTTCTTTTCTCTGGCGACTAGCTGGTCCGTTTGTTTCTGCGTCCCTGCTCACCAGCTCCATCCTGTCTGCACCCCGGTTCCCCTAGCAAGCTGTGACCGGCGTGCTATTGCTGTGTGGCAGTTCCTTTTGAATGCGGCTGAACTGTGCCCAAACAGAACGATTTACGGCTCATCGAGGTTCTGCCGAGGACGATTGTCGGCGCCTTGAGGGTGAAGTGCGCAGGGACAGTGCATAAGGTGGGGTGCGGCTTGGGCGGAGGGCCGCAACAGTCGGTGATGCGTGCTGCGATTCCTGCCTTGTGACGGCACGCTCGCATCCCCAGCTGCCCTGCGCCCGACTTACCAACAATACACACGGATCGTGTGCAACGCGGCCGCCATCTTGGATTGGGGCCGAATGCTTAAGACAGCGTTTTTGAGGCATTCAACATACAGTTTCGTGAAACTCTGTGACAGACACACCATCCTTATTAAGCCTGCACCTTTGCTTAATGCTTAACGCTTTACACAGTGTTTTTGGGGCATTCTACATTCAACCTTGTGAAACTCTGTGACAGGCACACCATTCTTATTAAGCCTGCACCTTTATTCTCGCGACATCGGTGACAGGCACACCTTATTTCACATATTTGCACCTCATACCCAGTACGTGTTTTGTGCATTTGACATCTGTGATCTATATTATAATGCACAAATCCGTGATTTATTGAACCTTGGCATACTGTTAGCGCCTGAAATAATAAACCTACATTATAAGCAAACGTTATTGTGTGGCAGCAACTCACCCACGCAAATTACACAATGGATTGAATTCTGGCACCTCCTCCTTTTCTGCAAACTGCTGGCACCCCTCCAATGATCTGGCAGCATTGGAAAGACACATTTGAGGCATATTTAGAAGCCATTGACGGTGATACTTTCACTTCTAAAAAAAAAAAAAAGAAAGCACTTTTAGTTTACAATTTGGGTTCCGAAGGCAGGAATATTTTGATGACCCTACCCTTAGAGGTTGTTAGCACTCATGTCAGTGGTGGTGAAGACTGCGATTCCATGTTAATTGATGATTATGCGTCTATCATCAAAACACTCGACAAGAGGTTCAACCCGAAGAGAAAGGTTGTACTGGAATGCCACAAATTTTTGCAACGAGCACAGATTCCTGGGGAATCAATTGATGATTTTGTCGCCGCCCTAAGAACTTTGGCCGCTACTTGTTATTACAAAGAGTTCAAAGATGAAATCATCTGTGATCAGTTAATTGAAAGAACGATCAATAAAAAGGTGCAAGAGAAACTACTTTCCACTGAGGATCCAGATCTCGAAACCGCTCTTAGAGTTGCCAGGAGCATTGAACATTCCCAACTGTGCATGCGCGAAATGAATGAAACTACCAAGTTCGGAGATGTTAAACAATTGAGTGCCAAACATGTTGCCAAACCTGCCAAGAGTGTTAATTGTAGCCCAAGTCACAATCTTGAAACTGTGTCCAGTAAAGCACGGAACCCTGAAACAGTATCCAGTAAGGCAAAATTCAACAATTCGGAGCTCGTATGCTATAGGTGTGGTAGCAAGTCGCACCTGGGGAACGCCAAATTCTGTTTTGCCCTAAATCAGACTTGTTTCAAGTGCGGTAGAAAAGGACACCTTGCTCGCATGTGAAAAGCAACATCGACCCCGAAAACTCCCATGCACACTGTCAAGGCCATTGAAGATAGTTTGGACAGTTCGGACGAGGAGAACAACGTATTATTAATGCTGTCCTCTTCAACTGTGCAAACTGAGTGGAAAGTAGAGATATCTGCCTTGCTGCAATCACGTAAAAGGAAAGCTCCGGTTTGCATGGTTGTGGTGAACAACAGAAAGATTAACTTCTTTGCTGATTCTGGCTCTCCTTTCACACTCATAAACCAAAAAGATTTTGTAGAGTTGGAGGACATTCAATTACAGCAATCCAGTATAAAAAAGTTTGCCTATAGAGGTAGAAGGTTGGATCTTTGAGGGAAATTTGAGGGAAGTTTGGAGTTTGACGGAAATTCTGCTACTGCATCGATTTATGTTGTGAAAGAGGGTGCGAATCTGCTGGGGTGGCAAGAACCAGGGGAGTTGGGGATAATCTTGGACTCTAATCATCTGGACATGGTGTTATCCAGTCTGAAAATGAATGGATCTAGTAGTGTGTCCCTGTCAACTACTTTGCCCAGTACTGGTGTGGTTGGGCATTTGATAGCTGATGAATGGGTTCGAAACTATCCTGAGGTGTTTGCTGAACGTTTAGGCAAGCTGAAAGGTTTTCAGCACAAAATCATGCTCAAGGAAAGTGCACAAGCGGTTGCCCATAGAGTATGCAAAGTACCACTGAGTTTGCGAAATGATTTACGTGTGGAGTTGAAAAGGTTGTGTGACATGGGCGTAATTGAACCCATCGAAGGGGCCTGAGTGGTTGGCACCTATAGTTTTGGCGCGCAAGGCCAACAAGTCCATGAGACTTTGTGTGGACTTGGGTGATCTTAACGCCAGCATTTGGGTTGATCGCCAACCTTTACCGAACGTCAATGAGATGTTGGCAACGTTGGAGAGTGCACATTTTTTCACTTCTTTAGATATCTCGTCAGCTTACCATCAGGTTGAATTCAGTAAGGATTCCAGGCACCTCACGTCTTTTGTCACGCCCGAAGGGGCTTACCGCTATGTCCGCATGCCTTTTGGCACTCCCTCAAATGGAGGGGAAGAGTTTGGCCAGTCTGACAGATTCAATAGCCTAGCTGCAGCAATAAAACTCTGAGCTAATGGTATGATGAGTCTCCGCACTGCATCAAAAACTTTCACAACCATTAAAATATGGGAAGAATTTTACAACTCTAGAAATGGGGGTGTTAATGGTGGTGAGAGAATATGGAGTAAAAAATATCAACTGACGTTAATATCGAGTGCAAGAATATTGTTGTCAAGATTATCAATTTTAAGTTAAGTAATCTTTTTTAAAAATGTATTTTGTTATATATTTTTATATATATATATATATGTTTTCTTTAAATATGTTTTATGTTTTTAATGTATTTGTGAAATGTTTAGTAGTTATTAAATTATATTTAAGTAATTTTTATTTTTGGTACTGTAGCGGGTTGTCGGTTTATAGGGGTACAGGGTAGGAAGTAATTTGATTATAATTAATGTTTTATTTTTTATAAATATTTAATTAATAGATAATGAATTATGTTAATTGTGTAATTATTTTGTAAATTGTTAATTAATAATAATTTAATTGGCAATTATGTTATTGTAAAGGCTTTTTAATGTAATTTTTATGTGGTTTGTGGGGGTTATAGAGGTAGAGTGGGAAGTAATGTAATTTAATTTTGATTATTATTTAATTGTTAATGTTAATTATTTAGTTGATCATTAATTATTAGTGTAAGTTAATGTTTTTAAATTTTTGAGTTAGTTGTGGGATTTATGGGTGTACAGGGTCAGAAGTTATTTAATTAATTCATATGAATTATTTAATTGATACTTAGTTAAGTTAATTGTGTTATTTGTTTTAGGTGTGGTTTGTGGGGTTTATAGGGGTATATAGTGGGAGGAAATTATAACAACTTATTTTATGAATTCAATGTATTAATAGTTTTTAGGATTTTTATATGTAAAATATTGCATTTAATTTTTAATATTGTTTGTAATATATTTATGATTTTTATGAAATGTTTTTATTTTGATTATTTGTTAAAATTTAATATATATTATGTTATGTTAGCGGACACTTTGTAGAGTGCAACTTTCACTCCGGGGAGCATCATGGCGCAAAGTGGATCGCTAGGTTGAACAACTGGGTACCTGAGGGTGAAGGGAATGAATTAGATAAGTGCTCTGCATAGTGTGTCAGAGGCTAGAAAGATCCAAGTTTTCAGGGCCTTCCTGAAGAGCGTTTCTGATTGGATATGACTAAGGTGGTTGGGGAGTTGGTTCCATGCTTTGGAGCTGATCACTGCGAGAGATTTCCCCCCTTTTGAGACATATATAAACGCTGGGGGTATTAGCAGATTGGCGTTAGATGATCTAAGGGTACAATGAGGTACATAACGCGCAAACCTGGACTGGAGGTAGTGAGGACCTGAGGAGTGAAAGATTCTGAAAGTAATTATCAGGATCTTGAATAGGATTCTTTTGCCAGTGTAATTTTTCCAGGGCAGCCGATGCAGATGATCTCCTGGGCCATTTTAGTACTAGGCGGGCTGCTGCGTCTTTTACCATCTGGAGTTTATGCAGGACCGACTTGTTGGCACCTGCATATAGGCTGTTGCAGTAGCCCAATCTAGAAGTGATTAGGGCCACTGCAACTGCTTGTCTGGCCGTGATGGGGAGCAAATCAAAAACTTTTAAAGTGATTTTATAGTCTGAAAGTAGGTCCCAGCTACTGCTAATGATTGCTGGTGGAAAGATAGTGTTGTGTCAAATTTGATTCCCAGATTTCTGGCTACATTTACTGTATTAGGGGGAGGGGGGTATCAGATGGCCACCATAAACTGGGAGAGAAGGTATTCCCTTGCCCCAAAGGTAAGATTTCCGTCTTTTCTGAATTGCACTTTAAATGATTGGCTTTCATCCATTCGAAAACCGCTGTGAGGCATTGGCAAAAATGTTCTTCAGTCTGTGTGGTATTTGTTTCTAGGACCAAGATTAGCTGCGTATCGTCCGCATATGAGACCGTCTCGATGTTAAAGGATGATATCAGACTGATCAATGGGGCCATGTAGGCATTAAAGAGCACCGGGCTGAGGTTGGACCCTTGAGGGACTCCGGAAAGCAGGGGTTTTTCTGTTGACTGATATTGCCCAAGGGTGATGACTTGTCTGCGGTTTTGCAGGAACGCTTTAAGCCAGGCCAGAGCAAGGTGGGAGATGCCGTATGATTCGAGACGGTCCAAGAGAATGACCTGTGAGACCAATGTCTAATGCGGCTGATAGATCTAATAAGACCAATACATCATTCTTTCCTTGATCAAGGGCGGCTTTGAGAGATTCAGCAGTGTACAGAAGAGCTGATTCTGTAGAGTGCTGGGGTCTGAAACCTGATTGGTTAGGGTGTAAGATGTTTACTCTTTCCAGGTAGGTCAGAAGTTTGGAATTAATTAGTTTTTCAGTGATCTTGCTTAGACATGGGAGTAGGGAGATAGGTCGGAGGTTGGTACGAATGGTGGGATCAGCTAGTTGTTTCTTTTGTAGCGGTTTGACCGCTGCGAGCTTCCATTCCTTGGGGACTTTTGCTGATGACAAGGAGGCATTGATTATCTTGTTTATGACTGGATTAACAGTGTCAATCATAGCATGTAGAATTGAGGGGGGGCAAGGGCCAAAGGGAGAGCCAGATTTAACAGAAAGAATCGCTTGGCGAGATTGGTCCAGGCTAAAAGGCTCAAACGTTTGAAGGGCCAGTCGATCTTTGCCGAAGACGACCTTATTATTGGTGGAGGAGACAGGGGGTACTATGAAATCTTGTTGTAGTGCTTGAACCTTCTGTTCAAAATAATCTGTCGCAGAGAGACTGTGATGGGGGGGATCTCTTGTTGCAGGGATTTTGGATTAGTGAATGAGTTGACTATCTTAAAGATCGTTTTTTGGTTTGAGTTTGCCAGTTTGAGCATTTCTGTAAAGTAATATTTTTTTGGCTACTTTAATCTGGTGGTGGTAGTTTTTAAGAGCTATTGTGAACCGGGAGATGCAAAACGGTCCCTCAGGATAGACATCCACTGCGTAAAGTGTTGGCTGTCTACTATTGGATCTCCTGACAAATTTGGTCTGCAGACTGATGCTTCTCGATTCAGATCAGGGAGGGCTGGCATATCCTTCCACCTGGGCTTGGCATGTTGAATGGTCTGGGTACGTCCCTTGGGGTTTGTCTTGCGCTGGTATCTGATTTCTAAGGGTATCAGCTTATGATCGGACCAGGTTAGGTTAATTGGGGCCTTGACTGTAAGGGTTGTGAGGTTGGAGCAGATACCATCAAGCGTGTGGCCTGCGTTGTGGGTGGCGGTGAGTATCCGCTGCTCCAGGCCAAGTGTATCCATAATTTCCCTGAAGTTTATTGCACCCGGGTCGTTGACTGTCAAGGTGGATATTGATATCTCCTAGTAGGGTGAAATTGGAGAATCGGAGAGTAAGTGAGCTCACGATATCTCCAATACTATCCAAAAAGGCTTTATAGGGGCCTGGTGGGCGGTAAAGTAGGGCTCCTGCAAAGGTGAAGGAGTCCTCTAATTGGAAACAGAAACCGATACCCTCTGCTCCTTCGAGGTCTGATATTTCAAATACTGAACATTTCAGTGAACTGCGATAAATAATCGCCAGTCCTCCTCCTCGTTGTTCAGGTCTATCTAGTCTATGAATAAGATGGCCAGGGAGAAGGGCACAGACGATATCTGGATTGCTCCAGGCTGTCAGCCAGGTTTCTGTTACGAAAAGGCAGTCTAACTTGTCGTTTATTATTAGGTCATAAATGTGTTGGGCAAATTAAAATTAAATTTTAAATATTTATTTTTTAAATTTTTGTTTTTTTTTAAATTAGTTTTTGTATTTGTTGAAGCTGGTTTGTAATATAGTACTGACTGTAGTGGGAAAGAATATTTTTTTAAATTTTAAAGTCCAACACTTTTCCTGCTGTTGCACTGACTGGAGTGGGAATAGTAAATGTTACCCCTCTGCAATCCAACACTTTCCCTGCTGTTGCACTGACTGGGGTGTGAATATTTTTTTTTATTATTATAATTTTTATTGTAGTGTTAATTGTAGTGGGAATAGTAAATTGTAGTATTTTGCAATGTTCTATTTTATGTAATTTTATATTCATTGTAGTTCGTGTTAAATTTTATTTTTGTGTGATGTCTAAAATGTTTGTTAGGTGGGAGTACTTTTTTTATATTTATTTAGTATTTTTTTTAATGTAGTGGGAAATTTATATGTATTTTCATTTGTAATCATTTATTTTATGTTGATTTATATAATTGTTTGTATAATAATTTCAATATTTTTTGTTTGTAAATTATTTTTATTGAATTGTAAAATGTTTAATTGTTCTTTTAAATTAAATTGGTTTTATTTTTTAATATTTTGTTTTTGATATATTTAAATATGTATGCATATATTTTTGATATATGTACAATGTTTTCAATTCTATATTAAATATTAGTATATATTTTTATATGTATGGATATATGTATGGATATATATATATATATATATGTGTGTGTGTTTACAGTTTTTTAAAGTAAGTATTTGTTATATTTGATCAAATATAAATTTAAATATATTTTATTTTTATAAATTAATGTTAGTATTTAATATATGTTAAGTTTAATATTTTAATTTATATATATATATTTAAAAATTCATATTTAATACAACGATATTATTGTAAACAATATTTTTTTCGGATATTTTTGTACTTACCTTTTTAAGTATAGGCAGTCAATATTTTTGTATTCTATATTTTTGCCTCAATATTTTTTACCTCTATTTTTGTGGTCGATATTCTCTCAGTGAACCTGTGTTAGTACGTCTTTGAGCTGTTAGAACAATTTAAGAACATTTTTGAGGGCTCTCTGTGCATTCATATACCCTGTAATTTTATTTACTGCAAGGAGGAGAAAAGGTAATGCCTCTTCCTCATTGGTGAGGCTCACATACAAAATGCATGTTTATGGCATTACAGTGCAGAGTACTGCTGGAGTGAAACATCGGTCATGCCTCTTCATTTTAAACATGTACACGTTTCCTAACTTGCCTACTCTTTCGCACAATTACTTTTAACACACATTTGTGTGCGTGACAATGTAGGATTAGTTTCTCTGAAACTACATTGCTGACAAATTCCACTTCATAAGAACACTATCACGACACCTTGAACATCCCGTACAAGGTCTGAACATACATTGTACAAACGCAGTTGTTTGTTATTCGTCTGAGGCGACGCTGCTATCAATAGATCATAAACCATAGTGGCCTGACTAAGGTCTTGGCACGGAACAAGGATGCTTTTTGTTATAAATAAACAAGCATTTCCGGGTTGGGGCAGAGGAGCACTTGCTGTCATTGCGAGGTCACTACATGCTGAAACCTCGGCCCAAATGCTTGCTGATCCCTCTGCGAGTAGGGATGATCAACCTGTGTCTAATACGGGGACCTACATACTTTCCCTTCAGGTAATGGGGGTTGGATCATCCAATAGAGGATTCTTGGCACATCTCATACATACATACATACACTCTAGGCACCTAGGTTAGGAAACGCATAGTAGGAGTACTCTATTTACTGGTTTTATATGCTTGCCTATATACATTGTCTTAGCAAGGTGTTGGTGGTGTTCATCCTAGTCACTGTTCTTATCCTACTAATCCCTTAATCTGCTTCTGTCTCTTGATCATTGAGGCACATATATTCTATATAAGAGTCACGATGATTCAATAAATATTCAAAACGCCCCTCTGTGTACTTCTTGTATATATCTCTCAGAGAGCACGAGTGACTGAGTGGAAGGGTTCTAGATCTCTTGCCAAGATTCCTGGGGAGATCAGGGTTGTCATGTTCTGTGGATGCCAAAACAATTTGCTAACTGTCTGGGTTTACGGGGGCTTATGATGGCACTGCGAGCTAGCTGGTCTACAGGACAACATATCCCGAGGGGGTGCTCGGAATCATTCTGGCACCATCTCAACGTCTAGGTTGACCAGAAAATGTGCAGTTCCTACTGAAAGGTGGAAACTATGACATGGGGCTGCCAACGTTGGTAGAATTGGTTCTTATTCAAAGGATTGCCTGAGTAGTTCGCTCGTGCATTCTCGGAGACCCCTACTTTCCTCCTAACCAGAGACTTCCACGGTGGTAGGGACTATCCTCCTCAGCTGAGTAGGTAATCCTATGTATTGATTGCATGTTGTTCAAGCTTGAACTCTTCAAAGGATCTATTTCCCGTTGTGTTACCCTCTCTGTAATTCATTCACAGTAATGTCTGGAGACGAAGGAGCTCTAGCACTTAACATTGCTGAGAAATGCAGACATGCAGTTACTCAGAAGCTATTACAGCATGGTCTTGCAGCTATGGGTGGAGACGTTATCTTCGTGGTTGAGCCTCACGAAGCATTTTGGTAACCTTCCCAGCTGCAAACGGCACCACACGGTTATTTCACACTTACAAACAGGATAAAGTACTAGAAAATAATATACCATATGAAGAGATATTAATACCTCTAACTTACCAAGAACACATCAACTGGTTTAATGGCGCCCTACCACACACAACAGCAAACGTTAGACTGGGCCCCCTTAGCAATGAGGGGTCGACATGGCTAGTCTTAGCCAGCTACACACTGCCGCATCCTAAACTTGATAATTTATCAGCAGCGCAGGTTCGGACACTATACAAAGATTTCGTACCAACATACAGATGCCTGACACAGTTCATTATTTGAAATTTAACACTTAACTCTGCACTGACTGCTAAAGCTGCACAATCTCAATTGGCTACACCGGACATCAGCCCACAAACGCTAAATGCAGTCATGGGTAAAGTTCCTGTCAGACGGGAGGAGATTCCGTTCTGGATTACACACTAAACAAGTCAGCTTGAAGCGGTGTTTCCCCATACGGACCCACAGGAAAAACATAGAATATTAACAATGTGCTTGCAGATGTTGATGTCCCCCTCCGCCCCCCATGGAAGACTGAACAACTTGGATTACAGTCTTTGCTGCATTATATACCAAAACACATGGCACCTCTTCATTGGCTGTTTTGCCAGAAGTGCTTAAACCGGTCCAGAATCAGTGCAGGACAGCACCAGCCATGGACTTGGGGATAAAATTGACGATCAATTTTGCCGCATTATCAGACATTATGTTGAGTAACGTAAAGGGGGAAGCAGCAGCAGCCTTGGCTATATGCCAGCGCCCAAGGGATTCGGCTCCTTCACTGCAGGAGTGAGAATTACCTAAAATTATCGAAGAAACACATGCCACACTGGGTAGGGATAATTTGGCAGCCAGACCTAGAAAACCACAATTAAAGAGTGATTCTGAAAAAGATAACTCTAAGCAAGCGTCCGACCGAAGAAGTGGGAGAAAAAGAAACACAAAGACAAAAATAAGTCTCGGGGTGGGTCTCAACAGGAAGCCACTGAAAAAAAACGCTGTAAGCTGTGAAACTGTGATATTAGATTGTCTGACCGATATCAGGATACTGATGCACGTTCGTCTCGTTCCTTTCAGGAATAATCCCAAAAATGTTCGGAGAGAGGTGGATGGTCAGAGCGCTGATTGTAGGAGCACATGAAACTGAAGGACTCGATGCTCGTTTGACTACATCATTAAACAGAAAGATAAACTGAAGCCTTTCAAGCCTCGCTTCAAAAAGAAGAAGGTAGCCGAACTTAAGGTCAGGCATGCCCCGGATATTGAGGACTCTGCTTCTGGGCGAGGAATGGGCAGTGACCATGCTGGACAGTGCAGTAGAATTCACAATATTTCACCAGAAACTGATGGGAGTAACTCTGAGTGAGTATATCACTGGTGGAAACACCGGGTACCAGGATAAGTGTTCCAGATCAGCTATACAAAATACAACTCCGATTGAAGGGAGATGTACCCAGAAACATTAATGTTCTCTTTTGGGAGGACTCAACCCAAGGGTACGAAAGACTTTTGGCTGAAAAGGATTGGCCACCTGATTTCGTAATAAAGTGCTCAAACGGGGAAATGGTAATTTTACGTGCTTTTTTCGACCTCGTTCCAGAATCCGTTAAACACTCGTACGCCAAGGAGGGGGCGCTAGCTCCTGCACCTCAGCAAGTAATAATCCCTTGTTTCCTGTAATTAACGCTGATCATTCATACCATCTTAATATTAGATTACAGACACTTAAACACAGCTATTCGCACATTTGCAGTACAAAATGCAGTACCGCACTAATGAACATAGGGGGCGATTACGATGTTGTGCAGAAACTTTCTGTCCGAATCAGTCTCGGAATCTGATCCGACCGACTTGTGGTCCGAGGTTCCGCCCGACCGATTACGATGCGACCGAACACTATTCGGTCGGATTCCCATTGACTCCTATGCGAGCCCGTGTTCCGCCTGACAACACAGGCTCCTATGGGGAAATGGGGTGTGTGAGAAACTCTGCACCCTGTTGCGGGCACCCCATTGTTCCTGCCACACAGTGCAGGGTTTTACAGGGGGGTCCCTTGGGTACCCCCTCTGCCCCAAACCATAGGCCGCAGGATGAAGGGGGGCCTGCCAGGGGCCCCCAAAGTCAGTTTTGACATCCTTTTCATGTCGGACAGGCCGACTCGGAAAGGCTGTCGGAGACCGACATTGTAATCGCTCAGTTGGAAACACTGCCCGTAGAGCTGTACAATGCGGGTCCAACCGTCACAAATTCTCCGAGAGCCGGTCGGAACCGATTCGGAAAGACCATGCGATTTGCAATCCGCCCACTAACATCTTAATCGGTCGGGCAGACTGGAAACCCACCGAGTCGGGTGGAAGGGTTCCGACGTGGTCGAGGAGATTCCGACTGTCTGGAGGAGGCTTTCCGCACATCGTAATCGGCCCCCTAGAGCGGAAAACATACAAACCAACATTTGATATCGCGAATGGATTTTTCTGCCAAAATATAGCACTTGGAAGCAGATATCTGCCTGCATTCTCAGCGCTAGGCTCTCAGAGGCAATTATTTTGATTGCCTCAGGGACAGAAGAAGCGCCCCGGGCTGTTTTCAGACCGAGTAACAGAGCTATCTGAAAGAAACACGTTAGTGATAGATTCCTTACCTTGGAATTACCCCCAGGCGTCAGACTGGATCTGGAAAGTTTTCGTCAGCAGTACCCCGGTGCGTCGGAAGGTGGCGTCGTGTGGCTCCGCGTCCGTCGTTGGCGTCGTGGTCGCCGAGATGACGTCGCAGCAGCTACTTAAATGCCACCCTCGCGCGCAGACGTCAGTTCTTTCTTTTTCCGCGCCAGCAAGCGCAGATTCGGAGAGAGCGGTACCCCCAGTCACTTTTTGACTACGTTTTTTCGAGGCTTTTTGTCTCTATTTTTTGAGTCGATCGACTCCTGGTGCAGTAGGGATGCCTGGCTTCAAGACCTGCGGGGACTGTCATCGAATGATGTCGGTGACGGACCCGCACCGCGTGTGTCTTTACTGCCTGGAGCGCGACCACGACCCCAAGTCGTGCTCCGACTGCCGGGCCATGGCGCCGAAGACTTTGCGGGAGCGGTCCTGAAAGTTGCTAGAAGTCCGGCAGTCGGCTCCGCGCCGTTCAAGGTCCTGGTCCCGTGGGAGGTCGAGGGACCGGTCGCGGAGCCGCCATCACCGTTCATCGGGATCAAAGTCTTCGCACTCGGGGTCAGGTAAGACAAAGCACTCAAAGAAGTCGAAGAAGCGCCGTCGCTCTCAGACTTCTCCTCGCGTGACGTGGCTGAGGGTGCGGGAGGTGCCTCCCCGGTGGAGCCTACGCAGTCGCAGCCGGCCTACCCGCCCTTCCCGGGTCCGTCGGCGACTCCGGCCCAGCTGCAGGAATTTCTGTCTGCCATGGCTCGCCTCTTTGGGCCGTCGGGCCCCGCCGGTGCGCCTTCGGGCCCCGTGGGCCCGACTGGGGGTCCTAGCTCTTTACTGCCGGCGGCTCCGGCACCGCTGTCGGCCCCGGCCCTGGCGCCGCAGGACCCCCATGGATCCAGGCCTGGATCCCGGTCAACGCTGGTTGACCTTGTGACACCTCCGCCGACCCCCATCGGCACCACCTCCGACGTCGTCCGGCCCCCCGGACGACGTCTCCCCCGGTTTCAGCCCCGATGTGGTTACGGTGCCGGACCGGCGTCGCTCGATGCCGATACCGACACCGATGGAGGATTTCTATCCCTATGTCCGTCCTCCTTATTTTTGGCCTGTTTATCAGCCTTCGGAGGAAGGGGAGAACTGGGAGGGGTCTGAGGACCCTCTCGCAGCACAATGTGAGTTTGACCCGGACTGGGCAGAGGAGTTGGGGGATGCCAGTGGTCTTGATACCTCTCCTGACCTTGGCATGCTACCGTGGCTACGGAGGAGGGTGCAAGTTACGCAGTGGTGTTGCGTTGGGCGGCCGAGGCCCTCCACCTTGAGCTCCCTACAGCGGCCGTCAGGACTAACCTCCTGACAGAAGTGCTTCAGCCGGAAGCTACCTCTTCGGAGCCACTGCTGCCTTTTAACGATGCACTTTCGGACGTTCTTTTGGGCACCTGGTCCAGGCCCACCACAGGGGCTCCTGTGGATAGGAACGTGGCCCGACTCCATCGCCCGGCCCCGGTCGACCCCCTTTTCCTCTCCCAACACCCCACCCCTGAGAGCTTGGTTGTCCAAGCCTCTGCATCCCCGAGCGCATTCCCTACCGCACCACCGGATAGGGAATCCAAGAAACTGGAGCATTTCGGTAAGAAGATTTTTTCTTCCGCCAGTTCAGGGCTGTGGTCTGTGAACACCGCATGCCTCTTGGGCCGTTATTCCCACTCTGTGTGGGATACGGTGGCGCACGTGCTGCCTCAATGTCCGGAGGAGGCCCGGACAGTGCTCTCTCAAGCTATTGCTGAAGGGAGGGATGCAGCCAAGTTCCCTATTCGTTGTGGCCTTGGCACCGCCGACTCGCTGGGCAGGGCGATTTCCACGACAGTGGTGCTCCGTCGCCACGCCTGGCTGAGAACAACTGGTTTTTCTGGGGATGTCCAGAACACTCTGATGGACATGCCTTTTGATGGCATTCGCCTTTTCGGCAACATAGCAGATAGTGCGTTCGAACGCCTTAAGGACTCGCGGGCTACGGCCAAGTCCTTGGGCCTTTCCGCCACGCGCCCTCCTCCGCCTTCTGCTTTTCGCTCCTTTCGTGGCCACGGAAGGGGCGCCCCGACACGTTCGTTTCAGAGACACAGGCCTGCGCAGCAACAGTCTCAGCGCTGCCGCGGACGTGGGACCCGCTGAGCCGGGTCAGGGGGCCAGCGGGCGGGTCAGTCCACCTCCACCCCAGCCACCTCTGCCTCCAAACATTCCTAGTCCGGTTTTTCAGGCCCATCAAATGCCAGTGGGTGGCAGGTTTCGCCATCACCTCCCCCACTGGCGCACCATCACTTCGGACAGGTGGGTTTTACAAATAGTCCGAAGGGCCTACTCCCTCCCCTTCGAGACTACCCCTCCAGCCATGCCACCCCGGTGCCACCGCATGTCGGGGGATCACTTGACACTTCTTCAACAGGAAGTCGCGGCCCTCTTGGCCAAGGGGACCATCGAGCGCGTTCCTGCGCCAGAAGTAGGACGTGGTTGTTACTCCCACTACTTTCTGGTGCCCAAGAAGGACAAGGGCCTGCATCCTATCTTGGACCTCAGGGACGTCAATCGCTTCCTCCGGAAGGAGAAGTTCAAGATGTTAACTCTGGCTCGGGTCTTGTCTGCCCTTGACCCTGGAGACTGGTTGGTAGCGTTGGACCTGCAGGACGCATATTTCCACATTCCCGTCCTGCCGGCCCACCGGCGTTACCTGCGGTTTACGGTAGGCCACGAGCACTTTCAGTTTACCGTGCTCCCCTTTGGCCTTACCAGCGCCCCTCGGGTGTTCACGAAAGTGATGGCGGTGGTCGCAGCTCATCTGCGCAGATCAGGGGTTCCAATCTTCCCCTATCTCGACGAATGGCTGTTGAAGGCGGGCTCGCCCCGGACAGTCTTCTCCCACCTCCAGACTACGGCCGACCTCCTGCATTTGCTGGGGTTCTCCATCAATGTGCCGAAGTCGCACCCGATTCCCTCTCAGAAGCTCCTCTTCATCGGAGCGGTTCTGGATACAACGCACTTTCGGGTCTATCCTCCCGAACGGCGAGTCCAGGATATTCAGGCTCTGATTCCGATCTTTCAGCCTCTATCCTGGGTTTCGGTCAGGATGACCCTGAGGCTGCTGGGCCTCATGGCCTCCTGCATCCTGCTGGTCGATCATGCCAGATGGCATATGCGGGCTCTGCAGTGGGACCTGAAGTTCCAGTGGGCGCAGCATCCGGGGAACCTGTCCGATTACGTCCTGATCTCGGAGGGCACTGCACAACAATTGCAGTGGTAGCTCACGAACCGGCATTGGGTCAATGGCAGATCCCTCTCCCTTCCGCAACCGGAGCACACAGTGGTGACGGATGCGTCCCTCTGGGGATGGGGCGGCCACATGGGAGAGGCGGAGATAAGAGGCCTCTGGTCTCCGGCGGAGTCCGGCTCCATATCAACCTTCTGGAGCTCCGGGAGATCCGACTTGCACTGAAGGCATTCCTTCCCTCTGTCAAGGGGAGAGTAGTGCAGGTGTTCACAGACCACACCACCGCCATGTGGTACTGCAACAAACAGGGCGGAGTGGGGTCGTGGACCCTATGTCAGGAGGCCCTGCGCCACTGGACATGGCTGGAACATCAGGGCATTTCCCTGGTGGTTCAACACCTGGCAGGTTCACTAAACGCCAGGGCGGACGAACTCAGCCGCAGGTGCATGATGGATCACGAATGGCGTCGTCACTCTGAGGTGGCGCAAGGTCTCTTTCAACAGTGGGGAGAGCCTTGGTTAGATCTATTCGCCACCGAAGAGAACGCGCAATGTCAGCAGTTCTGCGCGTTGGAATTTGCAAGGCGGCACTCGCTTGGCGACGCTTTTCGTCGCAAGTGGAGTTGCGGTCTGTTGTACGCCTTTCCGCATATACCACTTCTGCCCAGAGTGCTGAAGAAGATCAGGCGCGACCGGGCCCAAGTCATTCTTGTGGCTCCAGACTGGGCTCGAAGAGTTTGGTATCCCGAGCTACTCGGTATGACCATAGATCCCCCGATCCGACTGCCTCTTCGGGAGGATCTTCTGTCGCAGCAGCAGGGGACGGTCCTCCACCCGAACCTGTCCAGTCTCCACCTCTTTGCGTGGAGATTGAGCGGCGGCAGTTGATTCCTTTCGACTTGCCTCTTGAAGTCTGTGATGTCATTCTGGCAGCCAGGCGTCCCTCCACTAAGTTGGTATACGCCTGCAGGTGGAACAAGTTTGTGGCATGGTGCACAGCAAAGGCTGTGGATCCCCTTTCTGCCCCTCCTTTCAGAAGTCCTTTTGTTCCTTCTTTCTTTGGCCCTGCAGGGCTCTGCTCTGGGCACTATCAAGGGCTACCTTTCGGCTATTTCAGCCTTTCTTAGGCTTCCTGATCGGCCCTCTCTTTTCAAGTCCCCTGTTGTAAATAGATTCCTCAAAGGCATTACTCATCTTTTCCCTCCTATTCCTTTCGTAATGCCACAGTGGGACTTGAACCTGGTTCTCACATATTTAATATGCGCTCCCTTTGAGCCTCTTCGCAACTGTCCTCTTCGTCTGTTAACTTTGAAGACTGCTTTCCTGGTTGCCATCACCTCTGCCAGGAGAGTGAGTGAGCTCCAGGCTCTTTCTTGCAAACCTCTTTTTCTGTCTGTCCATCCGGACAAGGTCGTGCTCAGAACACGTCCATCCTTTCTGCCAAAGGTTGTCACTGCCTATCACATCGGGCAGACCATCACTTTGCCCACCTTCTTTCCGCATCCTTCCAGAGAGGCTCCACCGTCTGGACCCAAAACGTGCGCTCTCATTTTACCTCGATCGCGCACGACAGTTCCGGGTGGATGACCAGCTCTTTGTTGGCTACGTAGGCGCCAAGAAAGGTCGGGCCGTACACAAGCGGACTATCTCCCGCTGGGTCGTCTTGTGTATTAAAGCCTGTTATTCTCTGGCGAAAAAGGAGCCTCCGGTAGGGCTGCGCGCCCATTCCACCAGGGCGACGGCTGCCACTGCGGCATTGGGACGTGGTGTCCCCTTACAAGACATCTGTCAGGCACCTACGTGGGCCTCGTTGCACACTTTTACTAAGCACTACTGCCTGGACAGCCAAGTCCGGAGAGACGGCTTCTTTGGCCATTCTGTTCTCCGGGACTTCCTGGTGTGATCTTGGTTCGCAGACCCACCACCGGGGTTGGTATTGCTGGGGTATCTATTCTAAGGTAAGGAATCTATCACTAACTTGTTTCTTTCAGATGAACAAGTTACTTACCTTCGGTAACGATATATCTGTAAGAAACATTAGTTAGTGATAGATTTCTTACCGCCCCACCCATCCTCCCCGTTCTGCCAACTGATTTCTAGGGTTAAGGTCATCCCTTTCAGGGCCCTAGTTTCAATGCACCAGTGGTCAGTATCTTGCATGGCTCTGCGTTCCTGGCGCGGAAAGTCTTGTACAAAACTGACTGCGCGAGGGTGGCGTCTAAGTAGCTGCCGCGACGTCATCTCGGCGATCACGACGCCAACGGCGGAGCCGCACGACGCCACCTTCCGACGCGCAGGGGTACTGCTGGCAAACTTTCCGGATCCAGTCTGACGGCTGGGGGTAATTCTAAGGTAAGGAATCTATCACTAACTAATGTTTCTTACAGATATATCGTTACCGAAGGTAAGTAACTTGTTCATTAACGAAATTTTGATGACGGCATTGTCCTATGTCAATGACATCTACTTGACGGATGATGACCTCTCAGAATGCTTGATCAGAGTAGACCACATAATTCCAAGTTTTGCCCACATGGGCTACAAATTTAATTTTAAAAAATCAAAAATTGCTCATCTCAATGTCCTTTTTCTGGGATGAGTTGTCAAGGCAAAAGCCTTGCGACACACTTCTTAGAGAAGTGTGTGCTACTTCAACCTCCAACTACGTTGAGGAGATTACAATCCGTATTGGGTTTCTAAATTTTGGCAGAATGAACATTCCAGATTACACAGAACGGGTTAAACCGTTCTACGACTTGATACGTCCATACTTTTCCAGTATGCATTGTCCACAGGAAAACACAAGTATCTTACATTCCGTACAAGCTGACATGATAGCATGAAAACATTTACACACGTGTAAACAAAATGAACCTGGTGATCCGCGTAATCACGTGAACATACGGGTACACCTATGTTGCGTTTAATGAAGGCGACACTGTACCGATTGCATAAAAATCACACTTCTACACCAATGCTGAAATGCATTTTGCAACTTCAGAAACAATACTGACAGCGGTGCAAACTGCTGTGGTGAGAACGCGAGCCTTGGCTCTGGGAATATGCATCATTGTCATTACCCCGGTACCAACCTTAGAGGTATTCACCAGAGCAAGCGGTCCAAACGTTCAAGCATTACATCCACTATGGATACAATGGACTAACTCACTCACCACAACAGATGTAGACTACAAGTTTGACTCTACACTACAAACACAAGCCTTTCTGCAGTGCGAACAAGAATATCCTCTGCCTAATGAAATAATGCCTCTAGAACGCTATGATTACATCATATACACTCATGGTTCTGCCCAGCTTGTCATAGGGACAAAGCACCAATACTCGGCATAATTGTAAAAGGGCACATATACGCTGTAGAATTCCATCCTGAGAAAATCTACACGCAGTCACTTGGTGACTGCACTGCTGGCAGAACTGAAGGCTCCAATTCTGGCACTAGAGAATACGAATCCTGGATTCCCCACGATTATTGTGTGTGATTTGTATTATTGTGTCTAGTCGTACAAGGAATATCTACATTATTGGAGCCAGAATGGATTCAGAAATTCAAATGTTTGCACAATTGAGCACAAGATGATTTGGGAACAGGTGTCAAAGCTGAAGGATTGCTTGCCACGGACTCATGTAATACACACATTGAGTCATCAACGTGCTGGTGTACACGTTGCAGGGAATTCCATGGCTGATGAAGCTGCAAAAACATTATTTCACACTGCTGCAGTTGCTGCAGTTACTCGTTCGGGTGCAAGGATAGACCGACATGGTGGTGGCTGTCAGTGCTGCTCGTAACAACACCCACCTGCTGAAAGGCTTTTCACTCAAGTACTCCTACAAGTTAGATGGACAAAACATTCCATATGCTCACATTCCTGGAGTGGGGGGGATAGAGTAATGCCAGACATTATTCTCAGGATGGGTTTGATACTAGCTTCACACGATGGTCTGGCATCTGTACATTTTCATTACTACAGCAGTGCTATTGGTGGCAAGGGCTTTGCAAACATGCTAAGGACTTTGTCCTTAAATGCAACATCTGCCAGCAGATGTAGGGTTCCACGGTGGCGCGTCCACTGCAGACACCTCTACTGATTTGAAACAAGCCTCTGGCTTGTGTTTATTTGGACCATTGCAGCCCTTTGTCATCAGATAGGGCTTACAAGTACATCTTGGTAGCTGTGGATTCCTGCTCTCGATCCCTATGGGTATGGTCACAGCGGTTTGCTGACGCTTTTAATGTTATAAAGGATCTGCGAGTCTTCATCTGGACATACACAGTTGGCACATTACATTCCAACCAGGGTCCAGCGTTTAGCTCTAGGGCTTAAAAAAGGCCATGGGAAGTTTGGGTGTGACCTTGCGTTTCTCTCCCCTCCCCACCTCCCACCATCCTGAGGGAGATTCGGTGGTGGAAAGCCAAAACCGTGACTTAAAGCAGTCTTTAACAGCGATGGTAATAGGCTCCGGTCACAGTTGGGTCCATCACTTATATGGGATCCAGTGGGCACTGAACAACCTGCCTAGAAGATCCCTGGGTGGTCTGACTCCCTACGAAATCCTGTTTGGGGTAAGATGTGGGTCCCAGACCTCAACAATCCCAGCACAGTGGCGGCAGAAACACCATTTGACATCAATGAACGTTTGGCTGTTTTACAGGAACTAAACTGCTTCCAGGACGAACAATGCAACGTCCAAGTAAAACGCACCGCCACTGGGGAAGTGAAGGAAGTACCGGCAAGGCCTGGCTGGGTCCCGAACGTTGAGGATCAGGTCAGGGAGAGGATTGTAGACAAGAAAGAATCGGTCCATCTTACTGAGCACCTGTACCTGTCCTGGCTTTTGAAGGTATCAGACTGTACTACTTCCGCCTCTTGGCGGTCGCAAAGACAAACGATTGGTCTCCATTGATCAAACCACACTACTTGGCTGATAATCAACTGTAAGCCACGCGGGCTCCTGGGTAGCTACCTGCCTCCTCTCGCTACAGTGCAGGAAGTTCAGATGGAAGCTTTAATAATTAATTAAGCATCCTCTCTCCAACGAGAGACAATGAAATATGCCTTCTACCCATTGCTACAACTGTACAGTCAACTAGTTCAGAAACGCAGATTTCAATTTGAAATCCTGACTAGAATACTGTCTACGTCTATGTACCACAGATCAAGTCATTTCCCAGTTCTACAAAACTGCTAAAAATAGATTGAACAGACCTTGGGAACTTCATCGACTTTGATGATATCTCTACCAATTTGTCTGATCCACCGCCGCCTCTACCATTCAGGCTGAAAAGTGCGTATTTTCTTTCTTTGGCTGCAAAGGAAATACCTTGTTTTTCCATGGTTGCTCCTTTGGATTACAATTGCGTTACTTTTCCTGGTACTCTGGATTGGTTTGGTGACAGTCTTTTTCCTGCTTCTGAACGGACACTATCTCCCAGAATGCTCTGAAGTACAACTGATGAACTTGGTTCTCAAACCACATTCATCATCACACAGAACGAAGAGACCTCTCCGTGGTGAACATTTTAGCTGTTCCAGTTCCTGATGGGATTTTTTTGGAAAGGGTATCTTCTGATGTGAATGGCCCTACTGAACATTTACAAATTCCATATTTGTTTAAAGCATCATTGAATAATGTCATTGCCACTAGTACTGTTTCTGACGATTGGGACTTTGATGCAGTGCGATGAAATGCTAGCCTATGTAAAGCATTCTACTGTGTTTTCGTCTGATGAATTTGATGATAGTACTTCTAATTATGATGAAATGTTTTGTTTTCAACATAACGGTCATCATTTTCTGCATAAAGCTAGTACTCCACATCCCTCTACGGGCTAGTTCAAATACATTTGCACAGAAGTGTGCTTATTTTTCTGGTTACGACACATCTGGCCCAGCTTATTATTATTATTATTGGTTTTCACCATCACCTGTAACGAAAAATATGCTAACCGACACCTAGCTGATATAATCTGCTTCTTTTCTTTCCCAGCTGTCGGAACAGGGTTTCGACTTTTGAAGGGACACTATAAATGTAAAATCGATTTGGGGGACACATGAATGGCAGCTTCAGGGAACTGGGGCTTTATTTAGAGCATGCCTGATACCAAAACAAATGATTTTCCTGAACAAAACTGTGCATCAAACGTCATGTCTTAAAATAGCTAAGACAAATGATTTGAACACAACACATATTCCCACATTCGCACGTTTTGAAAACTGGCAGAAATTTACAAAAGTACAAGGAGTAAACATTGGACACCATGCTACGCAATGGCACACACAGTTCGTCAGACCCCAGTTTGAAGGAATGGTTGGTTTGGCCATTAGACAATAAAGGATGTCAGACATGATTCCTAGGTAACACCAAGGGCGTCCAGATCAGCAGGCCTGACCTGCATTATGTGCAGTCTGAATACTCAGGGGTGGTGGCAACTTAGTGTTGGGAAGTTGTGCCTTGATTGGCTAAAAACCTCAACGCTGACTCGAGTGAAACAACACTTGTCCCTTCTATCTGATGACCTGGAACACAGCGGCGTTTTTATTAGGTCTTCGAAGACGTGTCAAAAACGCTTCTTATATGCAATATGCTATGAGATATGGAAAGTTTCCCAGCAGGAAACTGCTGAAAAACTGCGTGAAATTGACAGGGCCAATTTAGGAAAAGCTCTAGCAGTGTTTGACAGTGGTATGACCACCTTATCCTATAGAATATACCCTTTGGGGGAACATAGTGTCATCAGCCATAGAAATTATACAACAAGATATGTCCACATTACAACTTGGGCAGTCACAGCTTAGGTCTAGTTCGCTGTTGAGCTGGACACTTAAAACACTACATTCTCGCTATGTGCAGTGGCGACATATTAATGCCACAAGTCTGTTTTCCCCTTACCACCTTACGAAACAGCAAATACTCATGGCCTATAAATGTGCAAGGTACACTGTTACACATAGAAAAACTAGAGAAGTTACCTTTCACCATTGCCGAAACGCCGTCCTCGGAATGGATAATCCACGGGTATATCACACTGCTGATTTTGACATTCCATTTTTCAGTACTTTCTGCAATACCACCAAGTGGGCAGATATGAAGCATTGGGGAAAGGGTTTGTACACGAGTATTGGGAACTACCTTTCAAATTTCGGTGTTGAAATGGGGAAACTGAGGTTTTTCTCAGCGGTTCAGACTGCAAGAATACTTTAAGTGGATCCTTAGTGTGCAAGGACGTTTCGCTTCACTGGGCCTGTAATGCTTCCGTGGATGATTATGTTGCTACTTGAATGGTTTCCCAGCTGTCTTGGTTCGTCTGGCTTTCAGGTTACTCTCTAATGGGTGTTATTTGATGCTTAACTAGCAAGGTTGCTGCTGGATGAAACCAGGGGTCGCCTGTCTGGTGACGGTTTCTTCCTTTGCCACTTGTACACAAGTACTATTTCCACCTGCCCATACAGTTAGGGAGGCAACACTTTGGCCTTCAATAAATCATTCAATTGTGCACTTTGATGCCTTGAGCAAACTGAAAGCCTTACTGTTTCAGAAAGATGTGGCCTTAACATCTGCTAAGGAGACGTTTGATCTTCAAGTTCCAAGGCCCTCTTCAGAGATAGTCGCTACTCCACACTATCTTCCCACTACATTTTGGAGAGCTGGTGCACCTCGTTTTTAACATGTATGATATGGCGGGAATAGCGCACTTTTTTAAACTTGTAGACTCTGGGTTGGTTAGTACCTTCCAGACAGTTTTCGGAGTCATTCTATCTTTCATACACTCCGTGCTCTGGTGCATTTTTGGTGGTCTTCTGCTTGTCCTGCTCCTGATTGCCGGAACTGTGATTTTTTTTTTATTTTTCTGGTCCGCACCGCAGTAGATGTCTCATTTCAAGAACGAATTTAGCAGGCACTACCATATGTTCTGCTGTGTCATGAACGTATGGTACATTGCTTTGGTGCACCTTTGCTTCAGGAACTGAATGAGCATTGGTTCTTATCATTTCGGCCTGTTTGGCTACACTGTGTGCAGACCACGTTCTGCTGTCTACTCTGCACTTTCGAGTGTGCCTTGGACTTGTGCCTAGGAACGCAATTGGTTGAGCCTTCAGACATAAATATACTGGTGAACCCCTTAAAGGCCCATTTATATCATTGTCCATTGCGTATTCCATTGCTTCTGACTTCATTTTACAAGCCTTCCTGTGACACCTCTGACCCTGGTGACTTGGATCTTGGCTCTGGGTCGGCAGTTCTTCCAGTGGCTGCTGTGGGGGCTGGATGGGAACACATTTGCTCCAAAAATCCTGCTTTGAGGTGTACCTCTGGGATCATCATCTGCGGTTGCTGGGAACAGAAATGTTTTGTATACCACTCGGAACACATAAATAATTGACTATTTCATTTGGTGGAAACTTTTAATTCAGCCTGGTATTGACATCTTAAATTGGTTTTAAATTTGGTTTTTATTAGCTTTTATATTTGTAGTAATGGCTTTCTATGTGCTTTGGCTTTCAAACTGTATGTTTACCTTTTTTTAAATTGACTTTTAGACCAATTTTATATAATCACTTTTATATGGGTATGCTATGACACTGCTTGCCATAGCTTTCTTACTATTGGATAGCTTATTAGTCGACTTTAGTCCAAGGAGTGGGTGTCATGTGTATTAGGGCCTCATTATGATGGCGGTCGGACTTTTGTCTGTTTGCCATCCTTTCGGAAATGGGACCGCCCGACTGGCTGTCGGCGGGCCCTCCATAGGGATTATGATGTTACCGCCTTCAAGGCGGTCGCAATCTGTATATTTTGTATTGCGGCATGTGCTGCTAGCACACGGCGCAGTGCAAAATAAACACATTGCACATATCCCTGCACTATGTGGCAGGCACCATGCGGTGCCTGCCACCTGGTGCAGTAATATGTAGGGGGCACCATAGGTGCCCCCGAGGGCCCATAGCGGAGCCCCAGGGGGAAAGAGGGGCCCGCTAGGGGCCCCCAAGTCACTTTCCGCAAGCCTTTTCATGGCTGGCAGAAACGGGCTCCTTGAGGCGGTTGGATTTGTGTCGGTGGTCTCTCCACCTGTCGACCATCCGCCCGCCATCCTAATGTGGCGGGAGGTCTAGAATGGTCCGATGGCGCTGGGTCCGCCACCGGCGCCCTAATGGTGGTGGTCCGCCACCGACGGCCTGACTATGGCGGTCCCACCGCTATGGAAATGAGGCCCCAAGTTCGGCCTGGGGAGAAACACTGCCATTTTAAACATCTACACATTTACGGTTGATTTCTTCCACACAATGACTTTTAACACACATTTGCACGAGTGACAGTGTAGGATTAGTTTCTCTGTAACTACATTGCTTACAAATTCCACTTCGTTAAGACTCTATCACAACACCTTGAGCATCCCGTACAAGGTCTGAACATACATTGTGCAAATGCAGTTGTTTGTTATTCTTCCATGAGGTGACGCAGCTGTCAATAGATCATATAACAATGGCAGCCGGACTAAGGTCTCGGCTCGGAACAAGGATGCTTTTTGTTATAAATAAACCAGCATTTCCGGCTTGGGGCAGAGGAGCACTTGATGTCATTGCGAGGTCACTACACGCTGTAACCTCAGCCCAGCTGTTTGCTGATCCCTCTGCGAGGAGGGAGGTCCAACCTGTGACCAAGGTGGGGAACCTACATAATTTCCCTTCAGGTAATGGGGTTTGGATCATCCAATAGGGGATTCTTGGCAGAACACAGACATACCCCCAGGTTAGCGAACGCATTGTAGGAGTACGCTATTTACTGTTTTTATATGCTCTCATATACACATTGTCTTAGCAAGATGGTGGAACTGTCCATCCTGTTCACTGTCCTTGGCCTGCTAATCACATTCATCTGCTTCTGTCTATTGATCATTGCAGCACATATATTCTATGTAAGAGTCAGGATTGTTCAATAAATATTGAAAACACCCATGTGCGTACTTCTGGTATACTTCTCTAAGACAGCACGAGTGACTGAGAGAAAGGGTTCTAGATCTGTTACCACGATTCCTGGGGGATCAGGGCTGTCATGTTCTGTGGTTGCCAAAACCATTCGCTAACTGTCTGGGTTTAGCGGTGCTTATGGTGGCACTGTGAGCTAGCTGGTCTATCGGACAACATATCCTGAGATGGTGCTCTGAATCTTTCTGGCACCATCCCAACGTTTATGTTGCCCAACAAACGCTCTGCTCCTACTGAAAAGTGGAAACTACATGACACATCTGCAACTTACTGTCGGTCATATTTTTCTGAAATTGAAGGGGGGGTTGGTTTAGGTATGAGTGTCTGGTGCGGAGCGATGGTATGGGTTGTTAAAGTACATTGAGGGATGATGGCCTAAGGAATGATCACTTTTATAGGAACAATAAGCTTTCTGGAAGGGTGCTAATCCTCTGGTGAATAAACGTTTTTAAAATACTTTTTAAAGTTGATTTTACAAAACGACATGGCTGTGATGCATTAAACTCGTATGGATGTACACCAGAGTTGCACCAGTTGGGAAATCAAGCGTCTATAAGATTACCAGAGATAGCATTAACAACTAAATAGCAACTCTGAGACACCTCTGTGCAGGATCAGTTACAGAGATCATGTATACCAGAGATCATTCCAGACTGTTGCACTGGATCTGCCTCAGTGGCACGCACTCCATTCCATCCTAATAAACTCCCTACACTTCATCCAAATGTCCTTCGGCCTCTGTATGAGCTGCACCAGTGGTTGGAATCATTCTTCAGTTCCACCACAAAGAGCCAGGTCCTTTTGTATGCAAGCCTACCCAAACCTCCAACACAGGAAAATCCCAACCTAGGAAAAAAATCACTTTGCGGTATCCGCTCTGGGCTCTGTCTTGGGTTCCATGCTAGAGTGGGCTGTGGCTTAGTTGATTTTTTAATAAATCTGACCTTCGCTTTATCTTTACAAAGTCTTTTTGGCACACAATCCAGGGGATTGATAGTGTCTCTGCTTTGTGCTTGTGCACAGCAGTGGCTGTTGGTCTAAGCATAGTAGGAGAACAAATGCCACAGGGAATCTCTTTGTGAAGCAGAGTCTAGCAGCATTGATGGAGCAGACAAGGGAGGAGAAAAGGAGCATGCACCAAGTTGTAAAGACTGTTTGTCTGCTGTGCAAGGCAAAGGGGAGCCTTTGAGGGCCCAAAAACTGTTTGCAACTGAGCATCAGTGGGCCACTGATATCAAAAGAACGCATTGACTGTATTTCAACTGATGTCTGCGCATTGCCTGTTTGTGAAGGAAGGACTTGCCATACTACTCTTCACAGCACCTGAGCAGAGCGTGGTGCCATCTTTGGAGATTGGGCTGCAGGACTAAAGTGACAGAAGTGCAGGTGGTGTCAATGTCGATATCAGCCGCCATAATTTGTGCTTGGCATGTCGTGGACAGCATATTGATAATGTGAAACACTGGCCATGCAACTGTGGTAACCTCAATGTACTGATAATGAAAATATATGGTGAAAATGTAGAGGTACATTTTACCTCCTGGCTCTACATACGCCAATGTTCAGGTGCTTGAGCGGTTCACTTGAAGTGCGATGCACAAACTAGATGCAACATTCTGGATGTGTGTTGCACATGCCGTGGATTACATAAGTGAACATGTATCAGTTGTACAATGCAAACAGGCACACCTTTTCAGGGGGTATGCATTCTGTTTGTGTTTCCACTCACTGTTTTCACCTAAAAAAAGCAATTTGCGTATCCCTGTTTAGTCATCCAGGGAGTCTATCTTCTAATTGTATACATATAATGTTCTGTACATTTTGTTTGCCTCTGTTTTTCTTTCCTAATGAAAAGAAGATGTGTGGTGTGTGCTCTGCACTCGGCCTTGGGTTCAGTTCTAGAAATGTGACCTTTGCTTCATCTTTACAAAGTCTCTTTAGCTCTGGTACTGGCTTTTACACTGCAGCGTAGACCTCTTGGGTCAATATTTCTTTTCACTGTATGAATAGCCATTGGGGTATGTAGGGAGAAGTTGATTAGTGTTGGAGATTAGATCAGGATTCCAAGACTGAGAAGGGTTAGGAAAGCTGAAAATGTATTTTCAGAAGCTTTTAGAGAAGAGGAAGTCTCTAATTGACCATTGGTATTGCTAATGCTGGCTGTGGAGCCACAGTTAGGTGGGGTCTGTAGGAATACAGATGCACAAAAACAAGAAACAAATAGGAACTAGTAATCCAAGTCTGATGCGTATAGACCAGATGGTCTAGCTCGTAGAAGTTATGGCATTTCCAGGTATTCGTGTATGGAAGTGGTGCTTGGGTGTGATGTTGCCATTTCTAAGGTTGTGCATTCTGACCCTAAAGGAGTAAGTTCTGATGAAACGTTGTTCATTTTAGTATTTCAGGGAAATTGTGTTATGTTGTGTCTGCTGACCTTTATTTTGTTTGTTTTGCCATTCCCTTCGGTCCCATACATTCCCCTTACCTGGTTCTCTCAGTAATGGGCCCCGGGCATGTGGCAGAGAGGCCAGAGGAAGTGCAAGATAGCATGTGCATGCAGTTTGGAAGGCTTGGCATGCTAGTCCGTAACATCCGGCAGTGCTGGTAAAAGGCTTCCATAGACGCACTGTGTATTGGAGACATTTGAATCTACAGAGTTTAACTCGACTTGCTGCTCAGTGTTCTAATACTATCTTGGTTTTTACCGGTTCCTTGCTTCAACTGCCAAAAAAGAGCCAGGTTTGCAGCAGTGTTTTGGGCTTATGGCTTTATAGTAGGCATGGTGTTCAAGCTCCAAGTTTTAGTGCAGATTAAAAAAATAAAATAATAAACATAGAGACAATCAAACCTTGGAAATAATGTAGATTAAAAACAATTGTCCAGTATCAATCAATCATATCATTTGTAAAGCGCACTACTCACCCGTCAGGGTCTCAAGGCGCTGGGGTGGGGAATGCTGCTACTGCTCGAAAAGCCAGGTCTTGAGGAGTTTTCTGAAGGTATATGACTTAAGGGACTTGATGATGGGTTGGAAACGTGTTTTTTATAATGCCATCTAAAAATATTATGAGTTTCACACCGTGTTGTACATGACAGATATGGCATTTGAATACGTTCTCTATAGGGACGATATCTAACAATTCCTGTCGGTCACTCGCGTCTTCCTCTTTTTCCATTATTGTCATTTGTTCACACTGTACTTTAAGCCAATATTTGGCAATATGCAAAAACCCTTACTACAAACATGGCGGTCATCATTGCCTCCCACATCCCCCCAGCCCACCACCCCCCGAGCACTGTCTAATAGTTTGCTAGGAGGGATCTTGAACCTAGTCAACGTTGTTTTACCCACTATTTTATTTACGCAGACCAGCGAGCAGACACTGATGTTTATCCAACGAATCTTTAGCATATTAGGTTTCATTTACCTAGACTCCAATTACAATATCCATATTAATTGCGCATTACAGCCACATATCTTATGGCACACAGCATCTCGGCCATCATTGAGTACTCATTACATTGAATGTACCTTGCCCCCTCTACCCTCCCACTCCACAAGTAGTCTATATTCTAGACTTTTTAGAACTATCTTGGTGTGATCTATTGTCCCAGTGCACATGATGGTTCCGACTATTCTAGCTACTTGTGAGGTGGTAGTAACATTTTGCCACTGGTGGCTGTGCTGCATTCGTGTATTGCTCTTGTGCTGTTGATTGAAGTATCCCATAAGTGTTGACGGGGACACATTGAATATCTATGGAATTCCTTGTGAACAGACCTCACCCAGAGATGATTGGCCACCATGATTTTGCCCCATATTTAATCTGATAGAACGACTGCCATACATCGAGTTCATGTCTGTTCTACTAATGTTAATTAGGTTTAGGACCGAATGTTACAAATATATGTGAATTTCGGTAATCAATTGATTATGATGTTTTTGAATGAATAGCAACGAGAAAATGAAATATTGCAAGATTTCTCCTTTTGTTTGTTTGGGTTAGAGAAATGAGCGCTTAGTAAAGATCAACTGCAATATGTCCTCTGATGAAGGGCCCACCCTTGAGGTCCACTGGGGCATCAAACTGTAAACGATGGAGCTCCATATGGTTTTGCAAATCAGAATAAAGTTAAAGAAGCACATGATTAATTAAAGCCAATTCTTGGTCAGGAATTGTGGTCCTGCAGCAAACACAAAGCAGGAGTGCACCAGTATAAAGGTGGGGGATCACCTTTTCAACTCCAAATCTGTGTCTGTGGAGCAAAGTTATGAGCCCCGTAATGGCCTCTGCCTCAGCATGTTTTTATGATTATCATTGGCATTTCTCGATTTCTTGTTTGTGATTGGATGACTGGTACAGTAGCAGAAGTGCACCTGCTGATCAACTCTTCCCCCTCCCCCCCCCCCAACCCACTCCGACCCCTCAATCTCCAAAGGCCCACCCATACCCCTTCCCCAGGTGGAGAACCAAAGTGGTGTAGCCCTTAATTTAAGAAGCAGGGGTTACTCTGGTATCCAATGCCTGGAAGTGGAGGCCATGTTCTTGGCGTTAAAGAGGTAGAGCCATGTTTGTGACTGCCATATCCATAGCGTTGGAGAGTTAAAACCTCTGTGCGCTTTTTGAGATTTTGTCAGATTCTCAGCTTTCCAGACTTTATTTTTCCTTTGGACACTGAGGAAGTAGGATAAAGGGCAGAGCTAACATAGCTGCCTTGGTGCAGTGTAGCATTCTATCTGGCACTTTTGTTCCATTGACTAGGGATTGTAAACAAATCCATGTGAAGAACATCTAGACTTTAATATTTAAGAGGAACTTGGAGTGTAAAACGTGAGTAGAGAGGAGAAAAACCCTAGAGCACAACTTCTTAGTCATGAATACAAAAGGTACTCTGAAGGAGGAAGCATTGGAACCAAATCTCACTGTATAGAATTCTATCCAGGAGGTAAACAACGTGGTCTTCCCTTCTGAGGTTGGTGTCAGCGTGTAGTGTTGATTCCTTTACCACCCTGGGGTGACATGATTCATCATAAATGGATGCAGTTTATCCAAGAATTACAGCCCCTGTCTCCATCTTTCTGTTCTCTTCTGCAGGGAGGCGATGAGCCCTGTGAAGCCTGGCGTTGAGGGAAAGGCCACCGTACTACATGAGGGAAGGAAGGCTCTTCTCCTTTACACCTTACTGCCTTTCCTTAAAGCAGCAAATTCTTTTGACCACCAAGAACCTCATTCTTGAGCAGTTGGCCAAGACCTATGACTTTTTAGAGTGAGGGTGTCAACAAATCAATCGATACTTGCCAAATTAGTGTTCACAATTACAGTGCCCCTTCAATTTAAAAATTGTCGTGGGAAATAAATCTACTTTATTTTTCCCATTATCTATTTGTAAAAGTTGAGAACAAGCGTCATGTGCTGTGCATCTGTGAAAAGGGGCAGACAGACACTGGCGCAAATGAGTGTGCGAGGCTTTTCATTTGTTAACGTCTGTTTTTCCAAACCTGTGATAGATTTTTCTACAGGCTGCAGTTGCTCGAGACCGATGTTGGTTCCAGAAATAATTATTTTTCCCATTGTGTTTTCCCCCTGTAGTCTCCAGTTTTCCACGCTGCCCTTTTAGACCAAGTTTGAGCTCGCTTTAGTTGGTAAGATAGTTCCAACAAGCATTGGCCAAACCAGTGGGTCAGCTTAGAAGTGAAAGTGCTTCTTGATTAATTGTTTGCGTCCTTGGATGGATGACTTGATGAATGTGAGAATGAGTCCAAAGATAGATGAAAGACTGTGTGTACGGATAAGTGATTGTGTGGAAGAGTGAATACATGGATGGGTGAATGGATGAAATGGGCATGGGCATTCTGGGGGGGGGGCAAGGAGAATGTGGTGAAGCTGGGGCCACCAAGGGAACAGTAGGGGGCAAAAAGGGAGTTATGGGATAGTGGTTCATTGCATGGATGAGTGCATGAATGGATGATGGTTGCATGAATGGATAATGGTTGCAAGAGCATTGTGTGAGGCAATGTGTGGGGGAGTAGTGTGGGAGCATGTGCATTGTAGTGGGTAGAGGCAGGAATGGGTAAGAGATTGAGTTCATGAATAACCGTATTATCAGAGGGTTGAGTGCCTATATGAAGGAGTGAGCTCCTGAGTGGAGGAATGGGAAAGGTAGTGCAGGAGGCAAGGACAATGCGAGGGCCACATCTACATGGTGAGGCTGGGAGTGAGTGACACTGCATACTGCTCAGACTGCGGACACAGATGTGCAGTGAGTGTTGCAGTGAAAGCTTGTGCTCCTACTGTTGGCAGAGTAAGTGCAAACGTTTTTGGGCTCTGGCCAATGGGCATAAACAGCACAGTGCATGGTGAGTGAGTGTAGCACTTATCAATGCAACATTCTTCACAGTAGGACTAAAAAAACTTAAATGACTACACCAGGAAATAAACCATTCATGGAAATGGTGTGAATCAAGACCTCTACAGAAGTTTTTACGATTGCCATTTTATCAGCAAGCAATGGGCAGGCTGTTCCAGAACTGTGATGTCAGAACAGAGAAAGCCCTGCTGCTGAGACAAAGAACAAAAACAGGTAAGACCAGGACAAGGAAATCTTGATGGAATACAAGTGACTCCATGCCTGTAGTAGGAGCACTGTGCTTTAACCTGAATCCGCTGCGCAGCAGGGAGCCAGTGAAGGCATGACGTGCAGATACAAGGCTTTATGCAAGTTGTATACCACTCTAATCACCATGACTACAGCCTCTGGATCATCCCACAAGGGAACTCCAAACAGCAGATATTGGCATAGCCAATTGTAGAAATAATCCCTGCTCCCACTACTTGGGGAGGGTGGAACGTAAGTGTCTTCCTCATGAGCCTCCTGTGGTGAAAATATGAAGAGACCACAGAGTTCACCTGTTACCCAAGTAGCTGCTGTTTATCAAAACTGAACCTAAGGCTTTCAACCATGGCAGCACAGGAGGCTGGAGATCCATATGACCAGGACAAAAGGCGGGACTCCACAGAGTGCCCTAGCGGTGATCAAGACCTCCATTTTGTTGCCATTGAGTTTCAGAAGATTGCTAATCATCCAGGTATAAATTGTAGATAAAAAGGTTGACGAGTGCTAAAGCTCTGACAGAGGCTGATCCATGCACAGGAACAGTTTGAAATTGTCCACATAAGAGACCGAATCCATGCCAAAGTTATCATATACAAGCAACTGCTGGCTCTTATTATATTTTGAAAAGAAAAGGGGGCATGGTAGACCCCTGTCGATCTAAGATATTTGCATGGAGTGGACAGGATGAAATGCCAAGGACTGGTATTGCCCAACTAGGAAGGAAGAGAACCAACACAACCATGCATCTCTGGCCAGCAGTGGATTGAGATGGAATGATCCTCCGTATTAAAGGCTGCAGAGAGACTTAAAAGAATAAGGCAAGGGAACATCTTCAGGGCCTAGCCTTAGAATGTCTAATACAATTACCCACAAGGTTTCCAGTTCTCATTTTTCTAAATGGTTCAAGAGCCAATATGCCATATATTGTTCCCAATCTTGGCGACTGTGGGTAACAGAGAAATAGGACTAGTGATAGAACTAATGTGGACATTAAAACTGGGCTTCTTAAGCAGGGCCCTAATTCCACCTTCTTTTCACCCTTGCAAAACCATCCCATATTAGAAGAAGGTGTTTAACAGTGATGTCAACACAGATTCATCATGTGGGCCATGCCTTGCAGGAACAGAGACAGACCAGATGGTATTTATTGGAAAGAATCCCCTTCCCCTCATCACTTCACCACCGGGGAATGATGTGTGGCAAAAGCTCTGATCTTATGCTGTCATACAGCAATTAAAATTCCTCAGGAGAAAGCTAGCAAGCTGGTCATGTAGTCCTTAGGATGGGAACATAAAGCTGGTCGCACACGTGGGGTGGATGAGTACAATGACCACCTTTTACAATGCTCTATCAGAACTAGAGGCTTGAGAATTTTTTATTTCTGAAAAAGTTCCCTTTTGCTTGGAAATTAAATGTTATTGTCTCAGCTGAGACTGGTAGGGAGCATCTCCGAATGCCAGCCTCTACTGACAAATCCAACAAAATGCTGTAAAATACCACACTTTAAATGCTTTCTTTCATCCGACAAAGCAAAGAAAATGCTGTTTGGAAGCACACTTTAAATGCATGCAGCCAGGGGAAGATAATGAAAGGTAAACGATAAACGCTGTGTAGCAAGTAAATTAAAGAAGTTCTACCCATCAAAGCTACAAATGGCGAATGAGTACTTAGGCCATGGGAGACTGATAAGAGAAACACACAAGGAACAACAGGCAATAGAACACCTACAACCAATAGAAAGGAGGAAACGTAAAGTGACAAGCACCCGGACCAGTAAGAAGGGAAGGCAGGATGTAAGCCCTTTTTAAGATATATTAAATACAATAGAGTTCAAAAGCATAGCACAAGCACTGTGCAGGTGAAATCTAAAAATAGAATACAGTTTAATAAATAAAATGATACCAGAATGACAAAAATCCAATAAGTAGAACTGGAGATATGCAATTTCAAAGTTTTAGGTAAATATAATGCCTAAAAGCATGGTCATCTGGTTGAGATAGACTGGAGGAAAGTCACAAGTTCAGACCATCTGCACTAGAGTGCGGGCCGGATACAGGGACCAGGGCAGTCTCACTGAAAAAGTTACCTTCTTGAAGTCCGGTGCGCAGAATCCCGTTCGCAGTGGAGGAGGTAGTGAGGGGCAAGGAGAGCGTCTCGGATGGTACTCACTTGCGCGAAGAGCATAACTGTCATCGCTGTAGCGCGAAGATCTGGTTGAACGTCGCAGGTGTTCATTGCTGGAGCTTCATGTTGGCGGTCACCATGGGCTGTCTGTCATCGCTGTAGCCCGAAGGGTCGTGCTCACAGGAGCTTCACATTAGTGCTTGTTGCGGGTGTCAGAGGCTCAGCGTAACTGGTCCCGTTCAATGTCGCGAAAAGCCCAAAGCTGCAGGATTTCACCCTTCTTTACAGAGGAGGGCACTCGGATGCCAGCCAAGTGTCCAGGACATTGGGAGGTATCATTTCAGGATCAGGGACTAACTCTACCAGAGGCCAGCAGAGCTCAGGCAGGTCCAGTTGCAGGTCTGGTCAGCTGGGCAGATGCAGGACAGGTCTGTTGAGCTGGTTATGTCCCTGTAAGTCACAGAGGAAGCCAGCCAACTAGCCCTTGGGGTCACTCTGGTGGTTCTGGGTTCAAGGACCAGGTCTAGGCTTCCTTCCTCAGGCAGCAGGGCAGTTCTTCAAGCTGCAGGGAAGTCCTTTTTCTGAGTCTCCCACAAGTCCATAAGTGATCCGATGAGTGATTCAGGAGGTCTAATATTTTTACCTGGTACCAGCCTTTGAAGTGGGGGACTCACTATACTACCACCCACATCTGGTTCTGGAAAGTTCTTCCCTTCCTCGGTCAAGGCACCAAGTAGTCTGGAGTGACAAAAGACTATTGTCCGATTCCTTTGTAGGTATGCCTGAGGCAGCCCTTTGAAATGTAGGTGGAGCAGGGAACTGCTCTGCCTCAGCATTCTACCAACACCTAGCCCCCCTTTGTTTCACTGTCTGGGAGAATATACAAAGGCCAGCTGTTGAGTTATTCACAGTCCTGTGACACAGGCTGTAGGCACCAAATGGTTAGGACTGGAAAATGCCAACTTTCTAAAAGTTAGTCATTGTAGGGGGTTACGCCCACTAGTGGCCAGATAGGGCGTGGTAATACTTGAAACATGAAAGGATTATGTGACCACTTTTTTTGTTGCTGCTATTTTATTTAGAGCAGACTAAGAACCAATCATTATTTTCTTAATTCTGCCAATTATTTGGAAAACATTTAGCACATTGTCAATAAATGTTTTCTTATTCAAAACAAGTCATGACCAGTACGATACACTTCTAATCGCCCAAAATTTAAATAAACAATCGCATCTTTAAACAAAAATAAAATTGTATCCAAAACAACTGATATACTGTGGAAAATATTACACCGTATATAATTTGTCACAAACAACAGTAGTAAATCATTGCAGATTAGCTCCCATATCTTTAGTTGCTTATTTCTTTCCGAGAGTTAATACCCATGGGGATATTGCCTAAAAGCCACAATTAATTGTTATCCCTCAGGGCTTTAGCCTTTGCCGAATCGTTTCGAATCCCTATGTTTATTATAGGATTCTTCTTGGGGCAGTGACTGGTGTAGTCTGAAATTACAATGTGAGAGAAATGATAAATTAAAATCAGTATTTTGTTTCCCTTCTCCTTTCTATAATGTTGCCATAGTTGGTTAAAAAAAACACTGTACCTGGACTGTTGTGTGTTGTTCATTCTCTGTTGATGTGGTTTCAAACATGGACTATTCTGAACCGTATCTATAATTGAAAAAATAACTATTTGCTGTTTTGTTTCTTAAGATAAGAATACATACAGAGCACCTTTCTTTATGCTTTTTAAGAAAATACGTAGGGCGCTTACTTAGAAATGTTCGTCAGCTTCTTTTCGTTGATTTAAGGAAATTCTGTCACCGTGATTTTGCCATCTGTAAATTGAAGGAATTGTTGCCTAATTAAATTGCAGTTACTTCTGCTCGCTTGCGCTTTAATTTCTGTACGCTTTTGGACGCCTTATTGCTACATTGTATCACTTGAACTTACTCAATGGTGGAAGCGGTATTGCGGTCTGCCTTCCCAGCCGTCTCACTGCAACATTGTTTCACTTTAACTTGCTCGCGGGTGAAAGCGGTATCGCGGTCTGCCTTCTCATCGGTTACTGAATCTTGCTTCTAATTAGGCTTCTAAAACGTAAAGCATTTACTTCAATCTTTGTTTGTAGATTTGGAGCTAGCGCTTAGCTGCCACATCATGTCTCGGCACTTACTTTAACGTAGCAAGCGGTGTTGCGAGCAGCATTTTCCTTCAACGGTTCAATTTGGATCGTTATTTCCAGTGTGCCTCATCTTTTTAAAGTGGTGGTTTGTTAATGCTGAGCCGGAAGGGCATCTTTATTTTTTCTTTCCTGACAACCTTTTTCAAAACGTTATTGTTCTACTGACGTTCTATTTGTGTTGTGGAACAACATATCGTGGTTATTGAGGTCATTCATGAATTTCATTTTTCTTTTATGATGCATTCTGGGAGCTGAGGTTGTATCATGGGGTTTGTGCTTCTTGATTCCTCATCCTGACGTTTTTGATATCTGTCATTTCGTTAAGCCCATTCTGGGCGCTATCAAATTTTAAAATTAGATATGCTTCCTTTTGCATCAGCAGGGTTTCTACATTACCACCCCTGGGAGGTTTCGTTATTGCAGATAGTACTGTCCAAACTAGTTCTTTGCAAAACCAAAGGGGATGATGGACGGAGTGTTGAACATTGCAAGCACTCACCCCCAGTCAACTGATCTGGGTTTAATCCATCATTCTTTAGCTCACTCCGCCACCCCAGTTCAGACATGGCCATATGCAAATCAGTCTGACCCTGTGCCTCATGGGAACAGTCCAGCCCGAACTGCCAAGCCATGTCTTCCCTGGACCGGAAACAAGCATCCTGGGACCGGTTTCGGGTTCATAACCCTCATCAGCCAGGCTATCTTGAATCCAGTGGCAAAGTGAGCAAGGGACCCACGTCTGGGCATACCCTGCCAACTTAGGGCGAATTTAGCAAAACCAAAGGGGATGGTGGACGGAGTGTTGAACATTGCAAGCACTCACCCCCAGTCAACTGTTCTGGGTTTAATCCATCATCATTCTTTAGCTCACTCCGCCACCCCAGTTCAGACATGGCCATATGCAAATCAGTCTGACCCTGTGCCTCATGTTCAACACTCCGTCCATCATCCCCTTTGGTTTTGCTATGTTCGCTTTAAGTTGGCAGGGTATGCCCAGACGTGGGTCCCTTGCTGACTTTTCCCCTGGATTCAAGATAGCCTGGCTGATGACGGCTGTAAGCCAGAAACCGGTCCCAGGATGCTTGTTTCCGGTCCAGGGAAGACATGGCTTGGCAGTTCGGGCTGGACTGTTCCCATGAGGCACAGGGTCAGACTGATTTGCATATGGCCATGTCTGAACTGGGGTGGCGGAGTGAGCTAAAGAATGGTGATGGATTAAACCCAGATCAGTTGACTGGGGGTGAGTGCTTGCAATGTTCAACACTCCGTCCATCATCACCTTTGGTTTTGCAAACTAGTTCTTTCTCAGAATGATTTTTCTCCATAAAATGCGTAACCATCAGCGCTGTCATTACTTGTTTTTTGATTCAGGATTGTCAGGAAAGAAAAAGAAAGATGCCCTTCTGGCTCAGCATTAACAAACCACCACTTAAAAAAGATGAAAGAGGCACACCTCTTGAAGTAAATGCTTTACGTTTTAGAAGCCTAATTAGAAGCAAGATTCAGTAACCGAGGAGAAGGCAGACTGCGATACCGCTTTCACCCGCGAGCAAGTTAAAGTGAAACAATGTTGCAGTGAGACGGCTGGGAAGGCAGACAGCAATACCGCTTCCACCATTGAGTAAGTTCAAGCGATACAATGTAGCAATAAGGCATCCAAAAGCGTACAGAAATTAAAGCGCAAGCGAGCAGAAGTAACTGCAATTTAATTAGGCAACAATTCCTTCAATTTACAGATGGCAAAATCACGGTGACAGAATTTCCTTAAATCAACGAAAAGAAGCTGACGTGAACATTTCTAAGTAAGCTCCCTCCGTTTTTTCTTAAAAAGCATAAAGAAAGGTGCTCTGTATGTATTCTTATCTTAAGAAACAAAACAGCAAATAGTTATTTTTTCAATTATAGATACAGTTCAGAATAGTCCATGTTTGAAACCACATCAACAGAGAATGAACAACACACAACAGTCCAGGTTCAGTGGTTTTTAGGTCTCACCTAGCGTTGCAGCACATGCGCGGCTCGCTCGGAGAGACCTATAGTGAGAGAGTAGATTTCAGAAGGGGACTTGAAGGCCCGCCCATCATTTTCATTGGGTCTCGTCAGCATTTATGCTAAACGCTGGCTTCCCATTGAAAATGATGCTTTTGGGCTACTGCCCTTTCTCCCTTTCGTCTGGCCCATCCGGACTGGCTCGTCTGCTTCACGGCTTTCGTGAAGCAATTTCTTATCTCACCATCTGTTTCACTCAGGCGCGTGTTTATTTTTGCATCGCGCTTTCACTTACAGTGAAAGTGAAAGCGCAATGCAAATATAAACAAGCGGCTGCCTTCCCTCAATGGCGAGCGCTTGTTCTAACGCGCAGCGGACTCTCCAGAGAAAAGGTCCTCTTGTGAAATATTCCAGTTTGTGTTGTAACACACGGTCGTTGCGCAGCTCACTCCCGAGCTTTAAAGTGGCAAGGGAAGGCGCAAGATTTTTTTCGATGGAGGAGGCCTCCAATAACTAGAAACGTGCTCTCCGTCGTCCGGCCGCAGTTCAGGGAAGTGTTAACGGCAGACTGGTACAGTGGGTGGGCGGACGCCATGGAGGAAGACGCGTTTCTGTAGCTAGCTTCGTGCTAAGGGAAATGCATACGTACGTGCGGCCGTCCTTCCTGTGACACAGCGGCAGCACGTGCACCTTCGGGCATTTTGATTCATTTTTTCTTGCCCGTTGAATGCTGAGGAATGGAAAGCGCGGCCAGAGAGAGAGTAAACCCGCAGCAGCCTAGGCTCGCCATTGAAGGAGAACCGTTCGCCCTTCATGCTGGTTGCCCGCGTTATGTAAGTGTTTCTGCTGAGCCAGCCACCTGCTAGGTGGGCGCGCGGAACAGAGAGCAAGAACCGGGTAAGAGATTTAGATGTGCGCATCTCCTTCAGTCTGCTGTTCTGTGACCAGTGGCAGAGGTAAACGTTTTTAGGCACACCCACCTCGAGATAGTATTGCCAATTGGTATAATCTTTGTTTTTGCATGAAACAGACCTGTTTTAAGGACACCGGGTCATAGGTCTATTTCTATTTGTGTAGCACTTAGTTCTGAGTTTCACAACACTCTGCGATAGATGTCGTCATAGTAGCAGGAAACATGTTGTGTTGGACAGCGTCCCAAAAACCTTCAATGTTAAATGATTTTGTGTTCTTTAGTCTCCTGTGCGTATGTTCTTTCTTTACAATTGGTGGGTCGTTGATTTGAGAAGAGTAAACTGTAGTGAGGTTAATAAATGTGTTGTATTTATTTCTTTTGAAAATTCAGCCTATTTAAACACTGCCATGTTTTCAAGCATGAACATCGCATTATCCCGTTCTGTTGTGCAAATAACTCGGTCGGCTTTTCATCACAATCGATTTATTGGAGGAAGTTCCAAAACTGCTGGCCACCACATAGCTAGACTTAGTCCCCATATATGTGACACTGCTATTATGTCTCGTATCTTTGGTAACTTCCTTCTGCCAGCTCCAAGCCCAATGCCCATCCCTAATAATACCTGGCACTAGAGTTGCGCCTATATTGTTCTTCACGGACACCGCGCTATGCAATGCAATAGGTGTTGCTTTTGGTATTGTAAATAACAATGCCTTTTAATTTTTTTAAAGGCATTGCCTTTTACAATGTCAATAGCTCAAAATAATGTCATTGCGAGACCTATTGCATTGTAAATGCTTGTTTAACCAACTATGGCAACATTATAGAAAGGAGAAGGGAAACAAAATACTGATTTTAATTTATCATTTTCTCTCGCATTGTAATTTCAGACTACACCAGTCACTGCCCTGAGGAGAATCCTATAATAAACATAGGGATTTGAAACGCGTCGGCAAAGGCTAAAGCCCTGAGGGATAACAATTAATTGTGGCTTTTAGGCAATATCCCCATGGGTATTAACTCTCGGAAAGAAATAAGCAACTAAAGATATGGGAGCTAATCTGCAATGATTTACTACTATTGTTTGTGACATTATATATGGTGTAATGTTATTTTCCACAGTATATCAGTTGTTTTGGATACAATTTTATTTTTGTTTAAAGATGCGATTGTTTATTTAAATTTTGGGCGATTATAAGTGTATCGTACTTGTCATGACTTGTTTTGAATAAGAAAAAATGTATTGACAATGTGCTAAATGTTTTCCAAATAATTGGTAGAACCAAGAAAATAATGATAGGTTCTTAGTCTGCTCTAAATAAAATAGCAGCAACAAAAAAAGTGGTCAGATAATCCTTTCATGTTTCAACTTTCTTAAAAGTGGCATTTTCAGAATTGAAACTTAAAATACGTCTTCACCTTTAAAGGGGATTTTAAATTACAAATAATTTGAGTGTAATTATTTTCCTATTTTCTCCCAAACTTAAATTGCCACTTAAGTGTAATAAGGTAACTCCATATTATCCTATGTGTGAGATAGGCCCTGCACTAGGGAAAAACGAATATACAAGTTTTTCACTACCAGGACATGTTAAACCTAAACCCACATTCCTACTTTTTAGGTGCAATGCACGCTGCCCATTGAGCCTTTAGGGCCTACTCTAGGGGTGCTTTGTATGTATTGAAAAGGAATGTTTAGGTCTGGCAAAAGGTTTGTTTTGTTAAGTTGAAATGGCAGTTTCAAACTGCACCACAGACTGCAATGGCAGGCCGGAGACCTATTTTAAAGGACTACTTAAGTGGATGGCACAATGAGTGCTGCAGGCACACTGGTAGCATTTAATGTAGAGGCTGTGGGTGCATGTAGTACCATATACTAGAGACTTATAAGAAAATTACATATGCCAATCAGTTGTAGGCCAATTGTACCACGTTTTAAAGAGAGAACACAAGCACTTTAGCTTTAGTTAGCAGTGTTAAACTGCACAGAGACCCAGTGCCAACAAATACAAAATTCAGAAACAGGAGGGGTGAAGTCAAACCGTTGGGGGGGGGGGGTGACCCTGCAGAGAGGGTTAAGTCCAACAAACCAGGTAAGGGGTCCGCAAAACCCAGATGGGGTCTCTTGAACCCTTGTTGTACATGCCTTGAGATTCTGGGTCCTGGCAGAGGTTCTGTAAACTCTTATGCATGTCCAACATGGAGCAAACATTTGCGAGGGCCGGAAAACCCAAAGGCAGGGTCCTCAAACTCTTGAAAAAAGTTGACAAAAAAGAATCAAAAAGGGTCTGGCCATAGGCTTGGCATTTGTCTAACCCTAACTTGTGAATTTCAGTAGTTTTTTGGTACTTTAACTGTGTTTTTTTAAAGTGAAGTTCCAAGGTTTTTTAAACACGTTAAGGTATTCTAACCAAAGCTAACCATAACTTCACATTAACCTGTGAATATAAATATTTATCTCTCTCTGTCTCATATCACAAGACAAATTGCAGTATACTTCTGAGCACATGAAACATTGCCCACATGAACCCAGGTGCTGGAAAAGATCACATGTCACAACCCCCTGTGAATCGCCCTTCCCGGGGAAACTCACAAATCCTAAATGTTACTGTGCTGCCTGAGACACCTTTACATGCCAGAAGGCCCTGTAATGGGCAAACCATCTGCTTTATAAATAATGCAATACATTAAAATATAATTATGTATTAAATCCTAATTATGTATGTGTGAATTGGTGGATCTAGGAAGTAGAGAATCCTGTGGTTGACGAAGTCTATCAGGAGATGCAAGGTGTTTTGTGAGTACAGTGCCCAAGACGCTGAGTCAGAAGAGGTGTGTTTCAAAGTACAAAATCCAAGGCATAGGTGAACAGTACTTAATTAGTGGAGCTCAGCATTGACAGGCAGCCAGAGAAGAACTGACCTATCCGCATCCCATATTTCAGTAGAAAACAATAGTAACAGTTTCCTAGTTTAAACATAAGCATCATAGAAAATACACAATTAGTTTAATAATAAACAATAATAAAACACACATTCCCCTTTTGAATAAACAAACATTAGAAACAACAATGTAACAAAAATATTAAATATAAAATAACCCAAAAAAATATCAGTATTTACTTGGAGCACGTTGGTTCCGGCCCATGTTTTTTTACCACCAAATAACACGTGTTCTCACTACTGCCACAGCTATGCTGCCTTACAACTCCACTGCCACAGCCACTCTGCTGAATTCTGTCAACTTTTACCAAAAATGCATCGCTCTCATCACAACCATGCTTCACATCAACATGATCACTTGTATCATGATTTGTCACACCTTTACATTGAGCAATTCTTCTGATGTTCCACACTTTACTATCTTGGTTAATAACGCTATTGGTTATCACTTTAATCGCCTTACCATACCTAAGCTCCCCTTTGTGAAGTATTCCTGGTGTGAGAATCCTGACCCAGTCCCCCACAACAAATGTGGGGTCCTTAACATTCCACTTCACACCATACCACTCTTTAGACTTCCTTAGCTTCTCCTCCACCCTCCTACCTGCACGATCCAAACTGTACTCACATTCACTATTACTGCATTTTTTCCTGAACCATCATGGGCACAACTTGGAAACCAGGTCTTTTCCCTGAAGTAATTTGAGATGATTAACCGTAGTAAAAGTATGAGGTGTGATGCGATACATTCGTAACTTTTCTCTCAACACTTTCTTCTTTGGCAACCACACTTGTGCACCTCCACCACATAATCTTTTAACACACAATTAAATCTCTCTACTAAACCATTACTACGAGGCTCATACAACACAGTGGTAACATGATGTATTCTACATTGCTTGAGAAAGGTCTCCAACTCGCTCGACTTAATGTAGACACCACTGTCTATAATCATGGCATCATGGCATCCTTCCCTAGGAAAAGTCTTTTTAAGAAAACTCATTCAATACTTGAGCAGTAGTTTGCGCAACAAATTTCACTTCCGGCCATTTAGAATGATAATCTATCAGCTCTAAAGCAAACCTTGCTTCTGGAGGTAAAAAAGAGAATGGTCCAGGAATATCAAAAGCAATTTTTCCCCATAGAAATTTCGGCCATGCAACTAGTTTTGAAGGTGTAGGGTTCACTCTTAAGGTTTTTTCACTATTGATACTGTTTACACTCCCTCACTACTTTATCTGCCATCCTATCTATACTAGCCACTAAAATCATGTTCTGATGAGTCTCTTCATGGCTGACATGCCAAGACATTCTTCATGACCCAAACACAAAATCACCTTTTGCAGATCCTACGGATACCTTCTGTGAACATTAACTGTCCTTCCACTTTAAATTCTCCTGAAACTTTCCAAAATGGCAACAACTCCAGAGAAATCAACTCCTTCTTAGGCCAACCATCCAACACACATTTCCTTACCTTTGCCATAATATGTCCTTTGTTTCACTTTCCGCCAACTTCTCTGTAATAGCATCAACATTCCCAGCAACCACCTCTTTTATAGTAGCAATCATATCCAATTCCTTCATGTATCCATCCCTTTCATCCAATTGGCATGGTAACCTTGGCAGACAATCAGCAGTCACATTGCACTTCCCTGGAACAAATCCGCTTTAAAATTATACTCCTGTAATCTCAACTCAAATTAACTTTATTCGATTTGACAAAACCAATCATAAAAGTACAGATTTCATTAAAGGCATTTCATTTCGCTTTAAGAATCCTAAAGTAGCATGATACAATCCAGCTAAGAAACATGTAATATAATAAAACCTTAAGATTCTCTAAAAAATTTAAATATAATAATGCTGGCTTAGCTTGTTTAAAATACAAGGGTAAAGGAAGGGAACGAATATACTTGTGTTTTAAACTCCTGTAATCTTGAAGTTAGCCTCGCAGTGCGTACAGTGGCATTCCAACCCCCACCAGGAGATAGTATATTCATTATGGGTTTGTGATCTTCTCTTAAAATAAATCGGCTACCCCATACATGGTTCCTGAAATATTCAGTAGCCCACACACATTCCAGCAATTCCTTTTCAATTATGGCTTATCTTCTTTCAGTATCATTCAGAGTCCTGAAAGAGAAAGCCACGTTCCATTCTTCCTTACCACACCTCTGTGAAAACATTCCTCAAATGCCAGACAGGTTCGCATTCTTTGTTTATACAGAAATGTTTCAAGGTATGTGCCTCCACAACATCTTTTAAAAAAAATATTTTTACACATTGGAACGCCTGTCGTTTCTCAGACCAATTAAATTCCACATTCTTTGTTGTTAGTGCTAAAGAGTTCAATTTTAGTATCAAAATCCTTAATGAATTTGCTAAAATATTCACACAACCCAGTGAAAGAAAGTAGCTTTTCCTTATTTTCTGGAACACAGCCATTGATAATAACATCAACAGTAAATTTCTTAGGCACAACTACATCGCCAGACAAAGAATGATCTAAGTAGTCCACTGAATTTCGGAATAGTTTGAACTTGGTGCTCTTCAGTGTCACACCATGTTTTAACCTCCTGCAAACCTCATTAATGTGTTCCAAATGTTCCTGTTCATCTTTTGAGAATATCAAAATGTAATTCTGGAAACATTTCACAAAATTGGCCGATTCTTTAAATATGTGGAACATTGCTTTTTGAAACACTGATGCAGTAGAGGCCAACCCATACGGCATTCTTGTGAATTGATATAGCCCCTGCGGCGTAAGAACTTCCGTTAAATGTTTCGATCTTCCCTAAAGTCAATCTGATAAGGCAGATCTTAAATCTAATGTGGAAAATATCTTTGCACCTTCAAGCCTAGTTACAACTTCATTAATATTAGGTACGAGTGGCAATCTACTACAATATTAGCATTTAAAGCTCTCAAATCCACATACAACCTTAATATTTGAACCACCTTTATTATACTTTAAGAGCTTTTTAAATTATTTAATTTTCCTTGCTTGGATTTGTTATTATAGACCTAGGTTCTTTACTTCTGGGATTCAAATTATTCCACGCTTCCACTACCCTAACACATTGACTCCTTTCACTGCAACATACAATTTTGAGAGCACTCCTACCTTTTTAAATTCAATCATGACCCATTCAAAAACAAGGTCAATAGCATTACCATCAAAACGTTCAGCAATAATGTCAACTTAGTTTCCTAATACATTTCCAAAATCAATAGATTCCATAGATCTAATATATTTCCAAATTTCTCAATATAACACTCTTTAGTGATAATAGTCCAAGGTGCACCAGAATCCACCATAAGTTCCAGTGCAATACCCAAGATCTTGCCCGCACGTCTAGGAGGCTTTATGATCAATGGATTTTCTACGGTAACATTAAAATCTTTTACAGACAGCATAAGCCCTTTGTAATTCTCCATCTTCTCTCTATATATATATATATATATATATATATATATATATATATATATATATATATATATCTCTCTCTCTCTCTCTCTCTCTCTCTCTCTCTCTCTCTCTCTCTCTCTCTCTCTCTCTCTCTCTCTTTTCCACGGCACATGAAACTTTCCCTGTTTGAGGTGTAACATTCTTTTTAACATCTTTACACACATGGGCAAAATGACCCACACTTTTTACACTCATTGCCTACTGCAGGACACTATAGAAATGAAGTGATATGAGTATTACTACCACACCAGTAACACACACCTGCTCAACTTTCTTACCAGAGGTTTTGTTATTCTGGTGGACATTATTCACAGTACACACCTAAGATGTGCTCACAGTGTACACACCTCTTCAGCACTATTCACATTCCCACTCTTGTTCTAAATCAAAAACATGAATTTCTCCGATTGCTGTAATACCTTAGCATCAGTAATGAAAATAATACCTAAGATGTGCGTCCTAGACACGAAGTGCACTACTATGGTCCACTGCGGTAGTGGGAACAATATAAACACCAAAAAGTAAATGATTTCAACAGTTGAAACAACAAGTTGACGTGTAAATATGCTCAATATTTTAACAAAGTGTCCATTGACGAAAAAAAGGCTTGTAGACTGTATCTTGCTCAGGTCAATTTAAATTCAGAAGAAGTGAGTTTTGAAAAGAAATAATCTTCATAGAAATAATTCCAAATTCAACATATACACAACTGACAATATAGCTAATCCCAATGCGTTTCGGGCATTCACAGTCACCCTTCGTCAGGGGAATCTACAAGCGAAAACATCTTCAGTCAATATCACAACATCAATAAATATTAAAGATTCTTCAAAAAACAATCTCTAAGTGTGCAGGACATATATGAGGCTGAACACATGAAAGTGGGGAGAAACGTCCCTGTGTGCAATGAAATCGGAAGTCAATGCCATGGAGCCGTGCCCACCAAAGTCTTAATAATGATCCAAACAAAGGTGAAATGCAGAAAACACCCGAAACAGTGGGGATAGAGATGCACGAGCACCTAAGGTGAACCAACAGAAACCAGAATATAGAAATGGTGATGCTCGAGCATCTGAATAAACAAAAGATAGCCAGAATGTCACGAAGACCAACTACCTGTTCAATGGAGTGGTGGTCATAAATTCTGTGCTAGAAAACATGCCGGGCTGCTTGTGTGTATTAGCCACAAAATGCCACAAGTGCCCAACAAACCCCTAGCACAGATAAAATACCTCCAAGCAACATGGCCAATTGAAAACAGTAGTAAAGTGGGAAAAAGTCCTCAATCGCCACGACGTATCAATCTGTTGTGGAAGACAAACAGAGCTGAACGGTGCATAAGTGAACAATCTAGCAAAGTTACAAGACCCCCCAGAGGTAAAACAGTATGACAGACTATACCCAGGGGACTCTGGCTGGCCATCAAACCGATGTTTAAGCTCAACAAAAAATTGATGGATAAATGGTATGCCATACTCAACAAATGCTCTTTGGATCTTATACTAATCGTTGAAGAACTCTCAAGTTCTTGTGGGTTTAGAGCAAGAAATCAAAGAGCTGCAGGAGACTGATTCAACGTATGGAATCCGATATCTGAGAGATCACACTGACCGAGATAAATAATAAATTGGATTCGTACACCAAGGAGATCCATGAACGTAGAATTCGGTAATAAATTGGACGAAGTATACTCATGGGCCGAAGTATACGCGCAGAAACGGAATTTCAGAAAACAAGGTACTACATCATCCGAGGAGAGTATACTTTCCATCAGTGAGACACAGATGAATCGTCCACCTGTGCCAGCATTATCAATCTCAGAAGGTACCAATGTGGCATCTGGTACATCTAATATCTCGAAGGTTTCTTTTTTTTAGAGACCAGCCCGGCAGCCAACAACCCACCCACACTGTCAATGACACCATCTGTAGACGCAGCAAAACCCGGAGAGGTCACAGATTCAGAAAAACCAGAACGTCGACCAGAAGACAAAAGAAACACTAGTGATCAACATATCCACCGAACTCACTAATTTACAAATTGCTGTTTTGGACAAAGATCTCTTTTGTGCTGACTTGCCACACCAGGGCACTTGAGATTGAAATTGTATTGTACAAATTCACGAGGAAGTTGCATCTCCGCTACTTCTTTGCAAACCTTGACACGAGTCACACGAAGCAAGATGAATCCCGTTATCAAGAATTTAAACCGAGGAGTTCGTTCATTTCCCCAATCTCGCACAATTGAAACACTGGTCAAGAAGGACACTACCGAACATCATAACGTCAAAAAAAGAGAAATTAGCCTTGAAATCATTGAGAATGAATGAATCCTTGTCCTTTTCAGCAACTGATAAGGGTGAGGCATTGGTGGTCATGTATCGCAATTTTTATGAGAGTAAGATAGAAGCAATTCTGCAGGATGAGTCCCCATATTTACTGCTACCTCAAGACCCCACTGGTAGCTTTCAGAAGACCCTCATGATTATTCTTACACGTGCGATTGACATGAGTTAGATTACAGAGAAAACAAAGAATTTTCTCTATACACCACATACCCGCAGGACAACATTGTACATGCTCCAGAAGATCCACAAAATCTGCACGATCCCCCCTTCAGACCCATTGTGTCAGGTTGCGGGTCCATTCGTGAACCCCTCTGCCACTTCTTGACTCTTTTTTGCAACCCATAGTACAGGCTATTACCTCGTATTTGCAGGATACCACACATCTTCTACAACTTTTGTCGGATATCCACTTACCGGATTCTCAAGAATTATGGCTATGTACAGTGGACGCGGTAGCCCTTTACACTTCCTTTCCACAGCTACCTCTACACTTCCATTCCACACGTTGAAGGCATAGAGGCGATAGAATGGGCACTCCTAAAGCAGGGTGAGATGCAAGCGAATAAAATCTTTCTATTAGAGCTATTGCACTTTTTTATACCAGTTACTTCAAGTGGAAACAGAGTTATTACCTTCAAGCCAACGGAACCTCCATGGGTTTTTCTGGGGCCCCCAGCTTTGCCAACGTCTTCATGATGAAATTCGAAACTGAACATGTTTTATCGGATAAGGAATTGATGAAAAATGTTGTATATCGACGGTATATTGATGATATTCTCATCAATTGGCAAGGACCACGCCGTGATCTAGAAACTCTCCTGTGTTCATTGAACCACAAGAATCCGAGAATTCAATTTACATTCAGTATCGAGCCACGCAGCATCTCTTATATTGATGTTAACATGGAGATTGTGGGGACACACATTCGGACTTCAGTTTTCAAAAAACCCACGGATCGTAACAATTCTTTGTTATATAGCAGTTTTCATCCTCTGTTACTCAAGCAACATCTACCCTTCTCACAATTTACAAGGATAAAACGCATCACATCAGATGCACATCAATGCGCCTCCTCGTTAAGTGAATATAAACAACAATTTTTAGCACAAGACTACCCTAAGGAAGTGGTGGATCATGCGGAACAACGAGTAAAGTCCTTGCAAAGATCGGACCTATTGAAGAAACAAACGAAAACGGAGACACCCAGAGAAGTTTTTGTTTCTACATTTTCCTCAAAGTCATCCATGATTAAAGGGATCATCCTGAAACGCTGGGAATTACTCCAGTCTGAACCTAACTTTAGAGGCATTTTCTCTAATCCCCCGCTATTTGCATACAAAAGAACGAATAATCTGAAGGAAATACTGGCAAAGCCAGCAAAGTCAACTGTTGTGGAGCACAAAGGGATGTTGAAATGTCATAACTGTTCACATTGCAACAATGTGCTGACTGGTAAGATCATTTTTCACCCATGGTCTGGGAAACGAATTCATCTAAACTTTACAGCAGATTGCAATGGACAGAACGTCATCTATGCTATCAAGTGCCCGTGCGGGCTATTCTATGTGGGAAAGACTGAAAGGATACTCCGCACACGGATTACTGAACATAAAAGTTGCATCAGAACAAAGACCATCAGTTCACCATTAGCCACCCGTTGGAATGAGCACAAGCATACAATAGCTCAAATTGTCTTCATGACATTCTGGCTTCTTTTGTTTATTCAGATGCTCGAGCATCACTATTTCTATATTCTGTTTTTTTTTTGGTTCACCTTAGGTGCTCGTGCATCTCTATCCCCACTGTTTCGGGTGTTTTCCGCATTCCACCTTGGTTTGGATCATTATTGAAACTTTGGTGGGCATTGACTTCTGATTTCATTGCACACAGTGACGTTTCTCCCCACTTTCATGTGTTCAGCCTCATGTATGTCCTGCACACTTGGAGATTGTTTTTTGAAGAATCTTTAATATTTATTGATGTTGTGATATTGACTGAAGATGTTTTCGTTTGTAGATTCCCCTGACAGAGGGCGAATGTGAATGCCTGAAATGCATTGGGATTAGCTACATTGTCAGTTGTGTATATGTTGAATTTGGACTTATTTCTATGAAGATTATTTCTTTTCAAGACTCACTTCGTCTGAACATTAAATCGACCTGAGCAAGATAGTCTACAAGCGTATTTTTCGTCAATGAACACTTTGTTAGAATATCGAGCATATTTACACGCAAACTTGTTTCAACTGTTGAAATCATTTACTTTGTGGTGTTTATATTGTTTCCACTACCGCAGTGGACCATAGTAGTGCACTTCGTGTCTAGGACGCAAATCTTGGGTATTATTTTCATTTTGAATTGGGTGGCTGGGCAAAGCCTCCCCACAGGGTGCACACTTCAGTTTGTGCTTTTGAGTAATTTGTCAAACTCTGTACCACTGTTGTTAACTTAGAGTGCAACCCAGCTGTTTTTCTGTATTTTAGCATCATTAATGGCATCTTGTAACTTGGGATCCCCCATGACCCACAACTGTTCCTGTATTTTTTTTTTTACTTTTGACGTGTACAGTTATTTGATTCCTAATCATCTCATCACTCATTGGACCAGACTTGCATGCCATGAAAAGAGCCCTTAACGCAGTTAAAAATTCATAAAAAGATTCCCCTTCCATGTGTTCCCGAGTATAAAACTTGAATCTGTTCAACGCAATGCTCATATTTGGTTTAAATCGGTACGCCATCCTCAATAGTGCCTCATACTACTCATCAATGTCACTTTGACCCTGCAATGGTATAACTTGTGGTAAAGTTCTTCAAACAACTTGGCCCTCAAAGCCTAAACAATGCAGTAATGTGTTTTTTTTTCTTTTCCGCTCCCATTCTTTCCCCCATCAAAAGCCTTCATGTGAGACAAATTCTTCTTTCCATCTTGTCCATGGCATAGTAGGGTCCCCTTTATTCTGTAATAAATGTTAACTGGCAGCTCAAATTGTATTCCCAATTCACAGATAGAGTAGGTATTAAGTATAAATGCAAAATATTCCTTCAGAGTTCAATTACCACTGGTAACACTTCTAGGCTGTAAGGATAGTTTTAGGTGAAGTTAACTGGGAAAACAACGAAAGCCAATTATAAGGCAAACAAGTGTGGCCAATAGGAATGTTCTTCACTGCAGCCAATATATGAGTATTTAAGTACCAGAAACTGCCCAATTTAAATTGTAGCTAAAATTATCCTATGAAAACTAGACTCCGAGCACAAGATCGGCACAATAGTTAACTTAGCCAATAGGGGTGATTGTAGTTTTAAACCAATGAGCACACACGGTGCAATTACTGCAGAACGCCTGAAATCATACTGCGTGTTCGCTCCGTCTCCCGCTGAATTCCATCTATACATGCGGTGTGCTCGAGCCGCTCACTCTGTACTCTCGAGTGATCAAACAGTGTGCAACACTCCACAAGCGTGCTTGTTGATCCCAGCAATGTTGTATGCTCGAGCTGGACACAATGTTCTCTCGAACGATCCAATCCAAGTGGCTGTTTACGCAACAAAAAAAAGGTAAATCCAGTTCCGAACATAATTTTGCTCAGTACCTTAGCCTCGAGTCCTCAGGATATTTTTCAGAACTGCTGCCAAAAGATAGAACATTCCCCAGGCAAAATTGAGTGAAACGACCAAAACGTCTTTGGTGTAACACGAGTAAATCCAAATAGTAGAGGTTATATCATTCCTGTGCTGCTGTGATGACAGATACACCATTATAACTCGTCACCAATTGTTGCAAAGCACAAAATCCAAGGTATAAATGAACACTTCTTTTTAAGTGCAGCACAGCATCGACAAACCTTAAGCCAGGGAGCAAGAGCAGAACTGACAAATCAGTTTTCTATATTCCAGTAGAAAACAGTAGTAATCATTTCCTTGGTTAAACATAAACATCATAGGAACTACACAACTATTTCAATAATACAACGAGGTGGAATCTCGGGTTCCATTATGAGCCATGTTGAATGCAGGATGCGCGGCTCCGTTGTCAAGGTTGCAGGTCTAGCTGCTGTGGTTCCAGATTAATGGCCTGGGCACATCAGGCCAGATGCAGTAGCATGACCTTCATAAAACCTCTGAAAGTATTTTTATGATATTCCTTTCCTCAAGTCTATCTTTACTGATGCTGAATTCATAATAACAGGTGATGGGATCCTTTGAGTCTGCTGGAAAATTGTTTCCTAGGACCTGCATTGTCTCTGAGCAGCTTCACACTACAAACTAAGCCCTTTTCTTGCAGAGTCCTTCTAGTATGTTAAGGATTTCTATAGATTCTTCACAAGTGGAGAAGTATGGCTCAATGGTTAGAGCGGCAGACCCTGATGCAGAGATCTGGCCCGGGACCAGGGTTCAATTCCCGCCTCGGCGGGTCTTGGGCTCAATTTCCTCGGACCTGATAATTCTCGCCTCGGTGCCTATTCTAATCATGGGTCCCTCTCTGCAACTCTGGGCAATAGCTTGCTTAATCTCCACAACGGCCCCAACAGCGCTGGGATGCCTGGCTCCACCTTGGGGGTGCCCAGGAGTGGACATTTCACAGGGAAAAGCCAGGAAGGGTTCCACAGCGGTATGCGTACAGCGCCAGGAAACCCCAGTTTACAAGTACAAATTCATTTCATTTCAAGTCCGTAAATTAAGCCAATATAAAGTGAGTCTTAATCCTAAGAAGTCAATCAGTTGGTAAAAATCCATCTTGCATCCAATTGTTGTGTTACTAGTTCCTGTTACTAGTCTTCCTGTTGAAGACACCCTACTCACAATTTAGGCGTTGCCTTAGCAGTGAACTTTGCTAAGTAAATACTCATTGAAGCTTTCCACGACTACATATCTGTCAGTTTACCTCTCTATAAAGCCCAAGAGCCCCAGTTTAATATGGGGTTCCTCTGTGCCCTGCTTTCTCTCACCCTGTTTTAATATATATATATATATATGTGAGCCTTCTGGCCAAGGTGTTTCCTTATAGGGTTATTTTCTATGTGCATGCAGATAATACCCAAATACTGGTTCCCTACACCCCACCAATTGATCCAGTTGAATGTTCATTTGTAACTGAAGGGGAAGTCATTGACTCATAATAAATGCTGAAAAAACAGACAATCTAGTAGGAAGTGCAGCACAAAACCTTTGTCTTGATACCTATTGGCCATCTGAAATGGAACTTCTTCCATTTCATGCTAAACTTGTAGAGTCTAGGACTGATCCCTGGCTGATCATGTCACTTTAGTTATTTCTTCCTGAACCTTGTACCTCATTGGGTTCCTTCTTGAATATGGTAGTTTTCAAATGGCTCCATCTTATTTACTCTACAAATGCAGATTTTTAAAAATGCAGCTGTTCGCTTGATTCCAAAAGTGCCCAGATTATCTTATCCTCTGCCTCTTCTTTCCCAGCTTCATTGGCTCCTGTCAAGGAACATGACCAATTAGAGAATGTGGCCAAAGGCTAGGGCAGTCGTCCTCGGAGCTGGGGAACCGGGTTCGAGTCTTGGCAGGGACGCTCGACATTCTGTGATTCTGGGCAAATCACTTAATCTCCCCGTGCCAAACAAAAATGAATGTGTCCGTCTGCAACGTAACTGGTGTTTATGTAAAGCGCTCTGATACCTTCGGGTCTAGTTCGCGATATATAAAACTCCACAAAAAAAGACCCTTTTTATTGTTCCTAGATCCATTTATGGGCAGGTTCCAGCATTTACCGGAAACGTCTAAAAAGATACCTGATCTCCAGTACAGTAAGTTTATCCACTACTAAATTACTGTTACTACATCCAGCAAACAGGATAGGTGGCCATTGCTTTTCTCTATGTTCAGTTACACTATGTGCCAGATTATTCTCAGCTTATTACCTTTCTCAACCTTTTTAGACTCTCTTCGAAAACATGGTTATTTTGTGAGTCTTTTTAACACATCATAACAACATAACAAAAAATATTATTTTGATATTTTGAAAAGATCAAGATGATGTTCCAGACATGCATCTGTCTTGACCATGACCTCCAAGAAGTATTGCGATCTTGCAATGCAACGATGGTGGAGTCAAGATACAATATGTCCTCTGTAAGGTCCGTGACAACCCTGAAACCAATAGGCGGTACATTTTTTGTTACTCCAGACCATGTAGCTCGTGTCAAAGGAACTGCTGCAATGCTACCAAAATGCACAAAGATGGCTACAACAATCTTTGGCACTCAATTGGCAATATCATGTTATCTTTAGTTTGATTGGCAGGAAGTCTTATTCATGCGCCCCAACACTTTTGCTTCCTGAGACCATGTTAAATAGCAGTTTTGTATTCCTGAACCTCTGCAGCCTGGTTTTCATGGCATGTGAAATTAGTGCTTTTGTTGGGATGTCTACCATAGCCAAAGAGGAAGAATTCTAGAAGCACTGAATTGCAAATTCTGAACTCTGTGATCTGGAAAACGTGCAAAAAGTAGACCAGCTTGGTGAGGTAAAGTCCTGGGAGTTATTGGTGGAGGCAATGGAGGATGCAGTCTAAATTAATGGGATGAAATAGATGTTGGCAGTGAGTTGAGAGTTTCACAAATGTACACCTGGAGCAGGGGTATGCTCAGTCTTTGGAGGTAACAAAGTCTGGTTTGAGCAGGTGTGTAGGCGGTTCAGAGTCAGTAGGGTATGTAGGCTGGCCGGAGGTTATAGAATGGGAGTTAATGCAGGAAGAAATCACTCAGTCAATCAAAAAGACCTTTGTACAGTGCACGGCTGCTTCATCCGAAGCGCCCCGGCCATTAAGGTTAGTAGAGACTGATCAAATGACTGGTCTAACCTTTATTTGAAAGAAATGTTTTTTTAATTTTTTTTAAGAATAGAGACAGGCAGTACTATGAAGGCTAATCGGGAGTGTGTTCCACCATTTGAGGAACATGAAGGATCTCCCTCTCTGTCTAGCCTTTTTGAGTTTTGCTGCAGTAGTCGAAGATTATTCCACCTAAGTGATCTGCATTGCTTGTGTGGACGTAGTCTTTTCCTCAGATTGGAAGGGACCTCACCAGCATAGGCCCTAAATTCAAAAGTAAGGGCTTTACAATTGATGCGATTAGTAACTGGCAGCTAATGTAGTTGCTTCAGATGAGGCAATATAGACTGCTGATAGGGAACTTTCCGGATTAGTCTTGCTGCTGTATTTTGAACCATCTGGAGCCTTCAAATTAGGAAGGCCCAAATAGAGACTGTTAGCATAGTCTAAATGGGAGGTTAACAAGATGGGGACCACAGTTTTTCACCCTTCCTTCGGGACCAAATGCAGCAGATTCTTCAAAGATTTGAGTTTAGCAAAACAGACTTACACAACTTGTTTAATTTGACTAGAAAAAAAGAGGTTAGAATCAAATACTATTCCCATGTTTCTAGCAGTTTAGTCGGGAGTTGGAGGGGGTTAAGTTCCTCAGGCCACCGTAGGCTGGGAGGGTGGGAATGAGGGGGGGGGGGTGTTTGGGAACACTTAGACAAAACAGACATCCATTTTTTTTTTTTTTTTTTTGTCCAGGTTTAATTTAAGGACATTGGCATCCATCCAGCCAGCAACTCTCTTAAGATGCTCCTTAAGCTTAGTAAGGGCATAATCCGAATGCTTCTGAAGATCTGGGTGTCGTCCGCATAAGACGCCACCTCCACACCCCAAGATTCAATCAGCTAGGCTACTGCTGCTAAATATAGATTGAAGAGGGTAGGACTCAAAGCTGAGCTCTGAAGGACTCTATATAGCAGGGGCTTAGGATGGAGATAAATCCGCTGCGATCTGTCCTCCAAAAAAGATTTCAACCGAGAGAAGGCCCTGCCTTTGATTCCTCCCAATCTAAATCTGTCTAAAAGGCTGGCATGTGAGATCTTATTGAACGCTGCAGATAAGTCCAACAGAACCACCATTGCTGAGCGTCCGCAGTCCAGGTGCTGTCTGATGTAATTTGTCACCTCCAATAAGGTAGTTTCAGTGCTAAAGTCAGGCCGAAAGCCAGATTGCGAGTCATGAAGCAGGCCATCAGATCCTACAGAGGAAGAAAGCTGGCCGGTTACCTGTTTCTCCAGGATTTTGGCCGCTGCCAGCAGAAGGGATATGGGTCTAAAGTAATTCAGTATAGCGGGGACTGCATTAAGTTTCTTAAGTAAGGGCAAAAGAAAAGCTTGTTTCCAATCAGAGGGAAAAAGACCACCTTCTGAAGAGATTTTCAAAATGTTATTGAGCACAGGGTTGATGGTGGAGGTGATCATCTTTAGGATTCGGGGAGGGCAAGGCTCTGCTGGGGATCCAGATTTGCATTTCTCCAGTTCCCTCAGAGAAACTTCTTCTGCAATCATGGAAAAATTGGAGTGGATGACTTTGAGTTGGTGCGGTGTTTACCTGTGCCTCAGATACAGTTCTTATAGCGAAGGTTGCATACGTTTTCTGAATTTTCTCATGAAAAAATGTCATTGCAGAATTCACAGGAAGGACTAAAATTACTTTTTGTGGCCTCAGGTGAAAGAAGAGTCAACTTTGGATGCTTTTCGTGAAGTGCTTCGAGCCACCGAGATTGGAGAGGAGGAATACTCTCTATGAGAAGATCTGCAAAAATTTCTTGGTGCTTCTTAATATTGATCCTTGGCCTCCGGGCAATAGGACTTTCTCCATGTTTGCTCCAGATTTTTACATCGGCTCTGCTCTTCTCTTCCCTTAACGAGGTGGTGAATCAAGGGGAAGAGGGCTTAGTTTTTTCCTCACCTGAGGTTTTATTGGCGCCATAGAATCAACAGGATTGATCATCCATCTATTAAAATTGGCCACATCCATGTCGAGAAATGGGGGTTCTTTGATCATTTTCGTAACTAAATGCTGGCTGTGCTATCAGCAAGTTGAGGGATAATTTATAGCAGGCACATTTTAGGCCGTACAATCATATGATCTATCAGAGGAAGGTTGAATGTAAACGGAGGATCTGCTGGAATAAAAGGGGTTCTTTAGTTCTTTTCCTAACGGAATGTTGATTGAGCTAACAACAAGGTGAAGGATGATTGATAGCAAGCACATTTTAGACCCTAGGGTCTATCTGGGGAAGGTTGATTGTTAGAATGGAATTGAACTAATTGTAAAAGGAGGATCGACTGGTGAAGTTTGGTGCAACTGTTCGTGAGATACTTTTCCTGCAATATTTCCATGTGGAAAGATAGGTTTTGTTAGATTTATCAACTGCGAGGCAAACCTTTTGCATAATGTTTTCAACTTTTTGTTGTATGAAAGTTTTATAGCAATTTTTTAAACATAAATTGGTCTTGAAATATGATAGACGATGAAATAATCCATTGGCTTTCTGTTTCCTTCAATTAATCAGCACAAGTCTTATTGCCGTACATCCACTGCTTGATCCTAATGGCTAAGGATGAATGAAACTGCTTATGCTTGGTGTTAAGCTAAAGGTATAGGTAAGGAGAATATAATTCTGCATTTAGATATCTGTGGTGACATGTTTGGCATTAGCATTCAGAAAATCTTCGAAACTTGGGCTAAAATTTATGTTTTCGCCTCATGTTCCTCAATATACCAGTGCATCTGCAATATGGACAAATTTATAGGGAACAGAAATTATGCAATGCTGGCATATATAACTCCGATAGAAACGTGCTGTGTACACATAGAGGTTGTACTATGATTGATCTAAATGTAGCCATTAACATTTATATCCATGTGTATTAGGGCAATATAAACAGTTGTTTTACCTCCACTCAGTAGTCATTATATTGGCCATGGAAGGATGAGGGTGAATGTAACTATCTGAAGGTGAGTTTCTGACCTTCTCTTCACACATGGATTTCCACCATTGATGGATATCCTTGCTGAGCTATCTTAATGGATTTCGTTTGTCGATTATTTCTGTTTTATTTTGTAATTTGGCTTTGAAAATGATTGTCAATCCTTTCATACCGTCTTGCTTGGGTAAAAAACTGTCTTGCACCATGTTGAAAGGATATTTTAGAAAGTGTGTTGGCACTAGAAAGAATAACTTGAAGCAAGTTGTGCTTTTCTTTGTAGTTAACTTATTAGTAATTTCTCCAATCGTTTAAAATATATTAAAACTGTAGAAACAATCAAACGTGACATAATTGGGCTTGTGTCAAAAATACATATTTTAACTAAAAATACAGTCTCTCTTCTAGGTCCATGGAAAGAATTTGTTCCTTGCATTCGGTTCAGATTTGCGATCAGCAACGAGTGATGACTTTCCTAGTGAAGACCTGGAAGCTGGCCCAAGCTCAGAAGGCACCATGCACCCTCAGGGAAACAGTGTGATGCTGCAAGATAATGAGCAGGAAATGTCTGAGACACAGGGAACAAATCAAACAATCAAGAATAGGGCATCCAATGAGCTCGCCAGGGAGATGACGACTTGTAAATGGTTGCGCTTTCATTTTGGGATGTATGGCAGCATCCGGGCCAATGAGTTTGCCAGAACCAAGCAAGCTAACAAAAGAGGAGACTGGAAAGACCCTGTACCCAGGTACTTAATGAACTACAGCAGAATTTTAGCAAACTATTTTTTTTTTTAAATGTATATACTTACAAAATGGAGTTTTGAATCAAACCTCTTCATCCATTGGTCCTTTAAATTGTCATAAGCCCACCACAGCATGGGGCATCGGTCCAGCCTACTACAGCCAATTTCTCTACTGAGCTTGAGTGACAGCATTTTGCTCCTGCACATTGTGCACATCTGCCATGAAATCAGTCTCATTCAGTGGATTTCCCATATTGCAACAATTCTTCCCTTTATTCCCTTGAGTAAAAGCTCTGCCATAGATGCTTGTTAACCAAAACATTTTGCAAAGCAGCAAATATATTTGCTTGTGTCACACCAACGAACATTATTCCACATTGATATTAGGGAAAGTGCGATAGTGCATTTTCTAAAAACTAATTTTCGACATTTTCATAACTTCATACTAGCGCACAAATAATTTGGCTTAAATACATGTTATTTTTCTTTGCTACTTTGCACTCCCAGTTGGTGCTGTTTTAGCAGCAGCAGGAACCTGTTACAAGCTGCAGACCAGTACTTTGCTTCCTTGTTCGAGATTTCATGAATAATGCGTATAGGGAGTACTTGGTTGTGAAAGTTTTTGGGAACTGAATGAGTGTCCACTGATGCCATAATGTAATAACTCTTTGCCTAATTCACTTTGAGAAGCTGTGCCTTAAACTCGAGTTAGTCAAAAAATCATCATAGCCATAAATGTGTGTTCTTAAGTTAAAATATTGGAAATTATTTCATATTAAAATAAGATAAAATTCCCCTTAGGCGGGAATGCTGAAGACAAAAGCGGAAATGGCGAGCCGACCCATGTCCCAGTGAAAAAGAAAAGCAGAAAATACTTCTTCAAAACTATAAACAGGCTATCTTTCAAGCTAAATCATGCTTTTTCACAGAGAAGATCAGGTCGGCTGAAAATTCCTCTAGTATGCTGTTTAAAGGTATAAAGGAGATATCTGAGCCTCCGAGGTTACAGATGCTGAACTCTTCTCAAGAGTTCTGCGATAAGGTTGCAGTCTATTTTCAAGAAAAGGTACTCAATATTATTCAAGATCTCGTCCCTTCTGGAGGGGAGGAAACAATTTTTGTTGACTCTGCTCATGGTCCTAGTGAGAACCTTTTCATTACCTTTCCACAGATCTCGGTTCAGCGAACGAAGGAGCTACTGTTGTGTTTAAAATCAGGAGCCCCCTCATACCCATGCACATATTCTATACTCAAACTGGTTCCAGATCTAGTGGCCAAATTGTTATGCAAAGTGTTTAACGACACGCTTCAATCCGGTAGTTATCCGGATATTGGGAACGAAGCCATTACACCACTCCTTAAAAACCTAACATTGACCCCCTGGATCTGAAGACTCTCTGCCCAATTGCTCTTATCCCCACCCCTGCTAAGATCCTGGAAAAAATCATCAATAAAGAGCTGATGAAATACGTTGATTCCCAGTCAATCTTAGATCCTTCTCAGAACGGTTTCCGCGCCGGTCACAGTACTGAGTCTGCCCTTATTGCGGGTACTGACTGCATCCGTGCTCGGGTAGATCAGGGTGGGGCGCGGGTTCTGATAATGCTCAACCTATCGGCGGCATTTGAAACTGTCTCCCCGGCACGTATGGTCAGCGTCTGCGGCGAGTGGGAATCGCTGTGAAAGCCCTACAGCTTCTCCATTCATTTCTGTCAAACATGGCCCAAATTGTTAGCTGTGGAGGCTTTAAAGCCAAGGCTTTCGGTCTTCCTAGTGGGGTGCCTCAGGGCTCATCTTTGAGTCGCACCCTTTTCAATCTCTATGTGACTCCCTTGGCTGACCTGGTGCGGACTTTTGGCTTTCAGGTGTTATCATATGCTGACCATACGCAAATTATCGTCTCCATCTCCAATTACCTGCAATGGGTATCAGGGAAGTTTAATCAGTGTATGTTCAGCATTATTTGCTGGATGAAGGACAACTCACTGAAGATTAACGCAGATAAGATTGAAGTGCTGGTGTTTGGCTCGCAGAATTCCATCTGGTCAAAAACTCTTGGTGGCTGGCGGTCTGCGGTCCCCTCCCTGTCCCCGTTAGGACAGCCAAAAACCTGGGGGTCATCTTTGATGATGCTCTGAGTTTTGACTCCCAGGTCGGTCGCACGGTCAGCACGTTTCTACATCCTGAGGATTTTGAAGAAGGTCATGCCTTTTATTCCCTCTGAGCTGCACCAGTCAATTATTATTACCCTGGTCACTTCTCGGCTAGACTACTGTAACGCTCTGTACCTGAATATCAACCGTGTTTCTCTTAATATACTCCAGGTAGTACAGAACGCGGCGGCCCGTCTTATTCTGAACATTCCCCAGCGTCTTTCAGCCAGGGTTGGGATTAGTTCCCTTCACTGGCTCCCGTAAGGAAACGTATCTGCTTCAAGGCTCTGAGCATGGTATTTAAGGCCTTGCATAGTAAGGGCACTTCATATTTGAACTCTCTTTTTCAATGGTATTTTTCAGGGAGGCTTTTGAGATCCTCCTCACAGAAAAAACTTGTGATCCCTAGATTTCGTAGGAACAGATGGGGTGGCCGCTCCTTTTTGGTAGCAGCTGCCTAGTTATGGAATTCCCTACCCACTTACATATCTAACGCAGACTCCTTCTTGGCTTTTAAAGAACATCTGAAAACCTGGCTTTTCTCGTCTTAGTTTTCGCTGCTTGGCCGCCTCTCATCTTGTTTCCTCCTGGTCTGCTATAGCACCTTGGCACCCTTGGGTATTAGTGCGCTTTACAAGTACTATCCCCTATCCTATCCTAAAAACAACGCATAGTACTTTTCATAAAGTCTGCCTGTTTATTGATGTTTTTAAAAATTGATCAATTTAAATTGACTTAAAATTAAGAACCGTATTTTTCAAAGAAAGTGTTAGTTACAGCACACAAGACAAAGTGCTGTTCCAAGATAGTGCATCTTTCTCGAAGTCTTAATTTCCCCAACATGAAGAAGAATAGGACATAATCACCAGCATTGCTTGGTTAGTGTCTGCCTCCTCTCCCATCCCTTCCCTCCTGCAGCAGCAGTGTAGATATTTAAAACTCTGGAGCATGGGGCTTTCTTTTAAGATGTTGGGAATAGGTCAATGGCAATGAAGCTAAACTAAACTGAGTGCTTGTGTTTTTATCCTAATCCTAATATCCATTTTTCGAATTTGTATTTTAATACCCCAAGTAAGGTTTTTTTTTTTTAACTCTCACCGAGCCCTTATTTTGCTACATGTACTTTAACATCCACTAACGTTTTGTCGGAGAATATATATTCCTATGCAAGCATGTGTTTGAGTGTATATGTGTGTGTATCGATTGGCTATGAATGTGTCTCAGAAAAAAAACGGACCCTTCTGGAGTGCCTTCGGGCTCCATGGGTTTGGCAGGTGCCCCCACTAGATTTCCACCGGTGGATCTGCCCTCTGCGCCAGTTGGGCCTCCTGGATCCGGTGCTGTATCCAGGACGACTCTGATCACCAGACCCCGACCTTCCCCGGAGCCCCTTCCAGCAACTTTGTTCCTGGCGGCGCTGACCCCATCATCATACCTGACTCCAATACAGAGCCAGACCAGCAGCGCCCGATGCAGAGTTTGGCGCTGGCCGGAACTTGACCTTCTGAGTCAGAGCCATGGCCTCCCTTTTTCGACTGGCCCTGAGAGGAGTATGATTGGAGAAGATCTGAGGATCCTTATGGTTACAGCCCCCTTGAGGAGGATGATGATAACTGGTATGAGGCACTAGTGGATGCCAGTGGTCTGGATACCTCACTAAACACTGGCCTGGTCTCTCCTCCTAGTGTGACTACGGAGGAAGGGCCTCCTTTGCTATGGTGGTGAGATGGGCGGCTACCCTCAGTGGCAGTCAAGACACTACAGCCGGGAGTCACCCCCTAAGAAACCCTTATCCCTTTTAATGAAGCTCTCTCTGTTGTCCTGCTCAGGGCCTAGGCCAAGCTCTGCACAGGAGTGCCTGTGCAAAGGACACTTGCCCGCCGCCATCACTCCGCTCCAGGGAGCCCAGCTTTCCTCACCTAGCACACCAACCCCGAGAGCCTGGTTATCCAGGCCTCCACGTCCACAGTCAACCCTGGTGCGTTGCCTACCACACCACTGGATAGGGAATCCAAGAGGTTGGACATCTTTGGTAAGAGGATGTTCTCTTCTGCCCGCCTTGCACTGTGGACTGTGAACACAGCTTGACTTTTGGCTGATACGCCCATATGGTCTGGGATTATGTTGTGCAGGTACTGAGGATGCCTGAGCCATAATGTCACAGGCTATTGCTGATGGCAGAGTTGCAGCAAAGTTCACCATTCGCTGCAGACTTGATATGACCGACTTGCTAGTAAGAGCAATTGCATTGTCAGTGGCACTCTAATGCCACGCCTGGCTGAGATAGACTGGCTTTTCGGGGGATGTCCAGGCATCCCTTATGGCCATGCCCTTTGAGACACCCGCCTCCTCAGAAACAAGGCAGGTTCCGACATCAGCTGCCCCACTGGCAGTCCATAACATCGGACAAAGAGTACTTCATATCGTTCAGCAGAGTTACATCATACGTTTTCTAGAAACCTCACCGCCCACGCCACCATCCTCAGATCGGCTGACGGAAGACCACCTCTTCCAGCTCCATCAGGAAGTACAGGCTCTTTTGGCCAAATGAGCCATTGAGAGTGTGCCGGAATCAGACAAAGGTTATGGTTGCTATTCTCGCTACTTTCTGGTGCCCAAAAAGGATGGAGACCTCCGCCCTATTTTAGACCTGCACCCTCTCAAATTCTTCCTGAATGAGAAATTCAAGATACTCCATGTTAGCTCGGCATCGGTCTGCCCTAGACCCTAGAGACTGGATGGTTGTGCTGGACTTGCAGGACGCCTACTTCCATATTCCCATCCTGCCTGCCCACAGGTGTTACCTGCGGCTCACGGTGGTCCATGAGTATTATCAGTTCACTGTGCTCGCTTTTGAAGTTACCAGCGTTCCTCAAGTGTTCACTAAGGTGATGGTGGTTGCAGTGCATTGTGGAGGTAAGGGGTTCCAGTCTTCCCCTTCCTCAATGGCTGGCTGTTGAAGGTGGGCTCGCCCCAGGCACTTATCTCCCACCTCTAGGCTAAGGCGGACCTCTTGCACTCTCTGGAGGTCCAAAGTGCTGAAGGCCGACTGTCTCTTGCATCTGAACTGTTCTGGATACAGTGCAGTTTCGAGCCTATCCTCCGGAATGACGAGTTCATGATATTCAGGCTAAGATTCTGATGTTTCAGCCTCTAGCTGTCACGTGGCCCATAGGGACATTGTCGTTTTCACTAAGTTAGCACGAGCACGTTGCAGTCTGTCTGCTGCTTTGCGCACGTTACTACATGTCTTTATTTTTTGCAATATTTTCTATGGCTGCTTTCACATGAGAACTCATCGCTGTGTTCACTCTCTGCATGTTCCTGGAATTTTGACTGAACATTATGTGCAAGGTCGAACAACAATGTCCCTTGTTATTTTGTTCTGGCCAGACCTCAGCCCTTAGACAAAACATACCGATGCAGCTGTTGTTTGGACAAATGTACTTGGGTTTTATTAGAATACACGAATAGGTAGCACACACTTGGAGAGGGACCTTTCCAGAGAGAAGAGCGAGACAGTACCTATGATGTAGATCTACCATCTATAGGCTAAGGTATGGGGTCTGCTGACAAAGCCCAGTGATCTTCTAATATATAATAACACTTCTTCTTAGCAAGGGGAGGGAGGTTAGGCTCCATTGTCTTTTTATAATGACATCTCCCTTTATGTTTTATGGACTAACTGCTATGCTGACCGTATTTGTACTATGCATTTTCCTGCTTGTTGTGGCACGTATACTGCATATCTGAAAGAGACACGTTAGTGACAGATTCCTTACCTTAGAATATCCCCAGGCGTCAGGCTCGATCCGGAAAGTTTTTGCGTAGCAGTACCCTTGCGCGTCGGTAGGCGGCGTCGTGCGGCTCCGCGTCCGTCGTCGGCGTCGTGATCGCCGGGATGACGTCGCGGGCAGTACTTAGACGCCGCCCCTGCGCGCTGACGTCAGTTCTTTTTCCGCGCCAGCAAGCGCAGATCCGGGAAGAGCAGTGCCCTAGCCATTTTTTGACTAACTTTTTGGGTGAATTTTTTCACTGTTTCTTTCAATCGACTCCAAGGTGTCGTAGGGATGCCCGGCTTTAAACGTTGCGACGCCTGTGCTCGGATGATGTCCATCACAGACCCGCATCTGGAGTGTCTCTTCTGCCTTGGGCGAGACCACGACACGAAGTCGTGTTCCGACTGCCGGGCCCTCAACCCAAAAGCTTTGCGAGAGCGGTCTCGAAAGCTCCTCGAGGCCCGGCAGTCGGCTCCGCGCCACACCAAGCCCCGGTCGCGTGAGAGGTCGAGGGGTCGGTCGCGGAGTCCTCGCCGGTCGTCGGGATCCAAGTCTTCGTCGTCCAGTAAGTCTAAACACAAGAAGTCCAAAAAGCATCATCGCTCTAGGACTTCGCCTCGCCGGTCTCGCGACTCGGCTGAGGCCCCTCCCGGCACCGTCCCCGCCCCCGTGGCCCCGGACATGCCTGTGGAGTCGCCCCCGCAATACCCGTCCTTCCCGGGTTCGGGGGCGGATCCGGCCCAAGTACAGGAATTCCTGTCGGCCATGGCCCGCCTCTTCGGGCCTCAAGGTCCCTCCGGTGCGCCTTCGGGCCCCGCGGGCCCTGATGGGGTTGCCCCGGCGTCGCCGGCGACTCCGGTCCCGGCGTCGCTCGTGCCTCCAGCCTCGGTCCCGGCTCCGGCCCCAGCCTCGATCCCGGCTCCGGTGGTACCGCAACCCCCATCGACGCCGGTCGACCTGACCACGCCTCCGCCGGCGTCGATGTCTCCGGTGCCGTTCCTGACGCCGCCCGGGGCTCCGGGCGGCGTCGTCCCCATGTACTCTCCGGCTCCGGATATGGAGCCGGACCGATGTCGCTCGACGCCGGTTCCGGCGCCGATGGGACCTTGGGTCCCAAATGTCCCTCCTCCTCCTTATTTTGAACCGGAGGAGGACCAGGAGGACTGGGAGGGGTCTGAGGACCCTCTGGCACAGCAGTGTCAGTATGATGAGGACTGGGCAGAGGAACTAGGGGATGCCAGTGGTCTAGATACTTCCCCTGACACTGGCATGCTGTCTCCTCCTGTGGCTACGGAGGAGGGAGCCAATTTTGCAACGGTGTTGCGTAGGGCAGCTGGAGCCTTACATCTCCGACTCCCTACGGTGACAGTCAAGACTAATCTCTTGACAGAAGTGCTTCAGCCGGCAGCCTCCTCCTTGGAGACTGTGCTGCCGTTCAACGATGCACTAACTGACGTTCTTTTGGGCGCCTGGTCCAAGCCCAACACAGGGGCTCCTGTGGATAGCAACGTGTCCCGACGCCCTCGCCCAGCTCCGGGCGACCCCTTGTTTCTCTCTGTCCACCCCACTCCTGAGAGCTTGGTTGTCCAAGCCTCGGCTTCCCAAACCGCCTTCCCTACCGCCCCTCCGGATAGGGAATCCAAACGCCTGGATCAATTTGGGAAGAAGGGTTTTTCTTCCTCCAGTGCTGGCTTGCGGTCCATCAACACCGCTTGTCTTTTGGGCCGATATACCCACTCCTTGTGGGATTCGGTGGCGACTGTTTTGCCCCAGTGTTCTGAGGAGGTCCAGACACTGCTTACCCGCGCCATTGCGGAAGGAAGGGATGCGGCCAAATACACCATACGTTGTGGCCTTGATACCGCCGACTCGCTGGGCAGATCTATTGCAACGACGGTGGCGCTGCGTCGCCACGCCTGGCTGAGAACCACTGGTTTTTCCGGGGATGTCCAGAATACTCTCATGGACATGCCCTTTGATGGAGTCGGTCTTTTTGGTTCCAAAGCAGACCATGCGTTGGAGCGTTTTAAGGACTCGCGGGCTACTGCCAAGTCCCTGGGCCTTTCTGCTACACGCCCTCCGCTACCTTCTGCTTTTCGCCCCTATCGTGGCCACGGAAGGGGCGCCCAGTCACGTCAGCAGCCCAGCCACCGGCCCGCGCAGCAGGCGTCTTCGCGTGGCCGAGGACGTGGATACCGCCGTGGCGGTTCGGGCAACCAGCGTGCGGGTCAGGCCACCACCTCCAACCCGTCCGCGGCCTCCAAGCCCTCCTAGTCCCTCCTTTCAGGTGCACAGCACGCCAGTAGGGGGCAGGGTCCGCCATCACCTTCACCACTGGCGTCCCATCACCTCGGACAGGTGGGTCTTGGACATTGTCCGAAGGGGCTACTCCCTCCCCTTCGAGACCACCCCCCCAGCCATGCCACCTCAATTCCACTGCATGTCAGGGGATCACTTGGTACTTCTGCAGAAGGAAGTCACGGCCCTCTTGGCCAAGAGGGCCCTCGAGCATGTTCCGACCCCAGAAGTAGGACGTGGTTGCTACTCCCACTACTTCCTGGTGCCCAAAAAGGACAAGGAGGACATGCGTCCTATCTTGGACCTCCGGAACGTCAATCGCTTCCTCCGGAAGGAGAAGTTCAAGATGCTCACCCTAGCTCAGGTCTTGACTGCCCTCGACCCTGGAGACTGGTTGGTAGCGTTGGACTTGCAGGACGCCTATTTCCACATCCCCGTCCTGCCGGCCCACCGGCGTTACCTTCGGTTCACGGTAGGCCTCGAGCATTTTCAGTTCACCGTGCTCCCCTTTGGCCTTACCAGTGCCCCTCGGGTGTTCACGAAAGTGATGGCGGTGGTCGCAGCTCATCTGCGCCGGGCAGGGGTTTCAGTCTTCCCCTACCTCGACGACTGGCTGCTGAAGGCGGGCTCGTCCCAGGCAGTCGTCTCCCACCTCCAGACTACGGCTGAACTCCTGCACTCGCTGGGGTTCTCCATCAATGTGCCGAAGTCAATCAATCAATCAATCACGGCATTTATAGAGCGCGCTACTCACCCGGGAGGGTTTAAAGGCGCTGGGGGAGGGGGTAAGTTACTGCTCGAACAGCCAGGTCTTGAGCTGCTTCCTGAAGGAGAGATGGTCCTGGGTTCGCCGAAGGTGAGTGGGGAGGGAGTTCCAGGTCTTGGCTGCCAGGTAGGAGAAGGATCTTCCTCCGGCGGTGGCTCTGCGGATGCGTGGTACGGTGGCGAGGGCGTGGCTGGTTGATCGTAGCTGGCGGGTGGGCGTGTAGAAGGTCATGCGGTCGTTGAGGTACTTGGGGCCCAGGTCGTGGAGGGCCTTGTGTGCGTGGGTGAGGAGTCTGAACGTGATTCTCTTGCTGACGGGGAGCCAGTGCAGGTCTTTCAGGTGTCCGGTGATGTGGCTGTGTCGGGGGATGTCCAGGATGAGTCGTGCGGAGGCGTTCTGGATGCGCTGGAGTCTTTTTTGAAGTTTGGCTGTGGTTCCGGCGTAGAGGGTGTTCCCATAGTCCAGTCGGCTGGTGACGAGTGCCTGGGTGACGGTCTTCCTGGTTTCAGTGGGGATCCATCTGAAGATCTTGCGGAGCATGCGCAGGGTGTTGAAGCACGAAGATGAGACGGCGTTGACTTGTCTGGTCATCGACAGGGAGGAGTCCAGGATGAAGCCCAGGTTGCGTGCGTGGTCCGTTGGTTTGGGCGCGGTGCCCAGGGCCGGGGGCCACCAAGAGTCGTCCCAGGCGGAGGGTGATGAGCCCAGGATGAGGACTTCCGTCTTGTCGCACCTGATTCCTTCTCCACAGCTCCTTTTCATCGGAGCAGTTCTGGACACGACGCAGTTTCAGGCCTATCCTCCCGAACGGCGAGTCCGGGATATTCAGGCTATGATTCCGATCTTTCAGCCTTTATCCTGGGTTTCGGTACGGATGACCCTGAGGCTGCTGGGCCTCATGGCCTCCTGCATCCTGCTGGTCAATCATGCCAGATGGCATATGCGGGCTCTGCAGTGGGACCTGAAGTTCCAGTGGGCGCAGCACCAGGGCAACCTGTCCGATCACGTCCAGATCTCGGAGGGGACTGCAAAACAGTTGCAGTGGTGGCTCTCGAACCGGTAATGGGTCATGGGCAGATCCCTCTCCCTTCCCCAGCCAGAGCACACAGTTGTGACGGACGCGACCCTTCTGGGATGGGGCGGTCACATGGGAGAGGCGGAGATCAGAGGCCTCTGGTCTCCGGCGGAGTCCCGGCTCCATATCAACCTTCTGGAGCTCCGGGCGATCCGACTTGCACTCAAGGCCTTCCTTCCCTCTGTCAAAGGGAAGGTAGTGCAGGTGTTCACAGACAACACCACCGCCATGTGGTACTGCAACAAACAAGGCGGGGTGGGGTCGTGGACCCTTTGTCAGGAGGCTCTGCGCCTCTGGACATGGCTGGAACATCAGGGCATGTTCCTGATGGTTCAACACCTGGCAGGTTCCCTGAACGCCAGGGCGGACGAACTCAGCCGCAGGTGCATGATGGATCACGAATGGCGTCTTCACTCGGAAGTGGTGCAAGGACTCTTTCTACAGTGGGGAGAGCCTTGGTTAGATCTATTCGCCACCGAAGAGAACGCGCAATGTCATCAGTTCTGCGCGTTGGAATTTCCAAGGCGGCACTCGCTCGGCGACGCTTTTCGTCACGAGTGGAGTTGCGGTCTATTGTACGCCTTTCCGCCTATACCACTTCTACCCAGAGTGTTGAAGAAGATTCGGCACGACCGGGCCCAAGTCATTCTTGTGGCTCCGGACTGGGCTCGAAGAGTTTGGTATCCCGAGCTACTCAGTATGAGCGTGGATCCCCGATCCGTCTGCCTCTTCGGGAGGATCTTCTGTCGCAGCAGCAGGGGACGGTCCTCCACCCGAACCTGTCCAGTCTACACCTGCTTGCGTGGAGATTGAGCGGCGGCAGTTGATTCCTTTCGACTTGCCTCCTGAAGTTTGTGATGTGATTCTGGCAGCCAGGCGTCCCTCCACTAAGGTGGTATACGCCTGCAGGTGGAACAAATTTGTGGCATGGTGCACAGCAAAGGCTGTGAATCCCCTTTCTGCCCCTCTTTCTGAGGTCCTTCTGTTCCTTCTTTCTCTGGCCCAACAGGGTTCTGCCCTGGGTACCATCAAGGGTTATCTTTGTGCTATCTCGGCCTTCCTCAGGCTCCCTGATCAGCCCTCGCTTTTCAAGTCCCCTGTTGTTAACAGGTTCTTAAAAGGCATTACACACCTCTTCCCTCCTGTTCCGTTTGTAATGCCTCAGTGGGACTTGAACTTGGTTCTTACCTTTTTAATGTGCGCTCCCTTTGAGCCTCTACATTACTGTCCTCTTCGTCTTCTGACTCTGAAGACAGCCTTTCTGGTGGCCATCACCTCCGCTCGGCGGGTGAGTGAGCTCCAGGCTCTATCTTGCAAACCTCCCTTTCTGTCTGTTCATCCAGACAAGGTTGTTCTTCGGACGCGTCCGTCCTTCTTGCCAAAGGTGGTTACTGCCTTCCACATTGGGCAGACCATCACTTTGCCTACCTTCTTTCCGCCTCCGCATCCTTCCAGAGAGGAAGAGAGGCTCCACCGTCTGGACCCAAAACGTGCGCTCTCCTTCTATATCGACCGCACAAAACACTTCTGGGTGGATGACCAGCTCTTTGTTGGCTACGTGGGCGCCAAAAAAGGTCGGGCGGTGCACAAACGAACCATCTCCGGCTGGGTTACCTTGTGCATCAAGACCTGCTATTCTTTGGCTAAGAAGGAGCCTCCTGTTGGGCTGCGTGCCCATTCCACCAGGGCAACGGCTGCTACCACGGCCTTGGGCCGCGGTGTTCCGCTGCCGGTTATCTGTCAGGCAGCTACGTGGGCCTCGCTGCACACGTTTACAAAGCATTACTGCCTTGACAGTCAGGTCCGGAGGGACGGCTTCTTTGGCCGTTCTGTCCTCCAGGACTTCCTTGTCTGATCTTTGTTCGCAGACCCACCACCGGGGTTGGTATTGCTGGGGTATCTATTCTAAGGTAAGGAATCTGTCACTAACGTGTCTCTTTCAGATGCACAAGTTACTAACTTGTGTAATGATATATCTGTAAGAGACAGTAGTTAGTGACAGATTCCTTACCGCCCCACCCATCCTCCCCGTTCTGCGAACTGATTTCTAGGGTTAAGGACATCCCTTTCAGGGCCCTAGTATTTTTCAGACACCTATGTCCGCTTCTTGCATGGCTCTGCGTTCCTGGCGCGGAAAGTCGTGTGCAGAACTGACGTCAGCGCGCAGGGGCGGCGTCTAAGTACTGCCCGCGACGTCATCCCGGCGATCACGACGCCGACGACGGACGCGGAGCCGCACGACGCCGCCTACCGACGCGCAAGGGTACTGCTACGCAAAAACTTTCCGGATCCAGCCTGACGCCTGGGGATATTCTAAGGTAAGGAATCTGTCACTAACTACTGTCTCTTACAGATATATCGTTACACAAGTTAGTAACTTGTGCGTTAGGGCACGTTAGTTCAAATAAATATTTTAAACTATTTCGTGTCTGTCAGATCTTATTGTGGACAAGTACAAGAGTGCCAACGAAAGAGTGTGTCTTGTTACTGCGATTCCTAAGAGATCTGGGAGTGTTGTGTTCTGGGGTGTCTAATCATTTGTTTCTCTGTGAGTGAGTAGGAGAGCAAGTGAGACGCTATAGCTAGTCGGTCCTGGGCTCGGGGGTACTAAGATGGTAGGAAGACCCAGTCCCTATAAACCAAGGTCCTATAATTCTGCGCATAGTTCTGTGTTTGTGCTAAATCCCTGCAACATAGCCTGGATTTTGGTGAGACTGACTGACGCTGCTTGGTCTCATGGCCTCCTGCATCCTAATGGTAACACATGCCATTTGCCATATGCCTGAAGTCCCAGTTGGTGCAGCATCAGGGTAATCTCTCCTACCTGGTCCAGATATCAGAGGGAATTGCAGAAGATCTGAAGTAGTAGCTGACAAACTGCAATTGGGTCAGCAGCAGACACCACTCCCCAGCCAGAGCAGACTGTAGTAACAGATGCATCACTCCTGTGCTTGGCCGGTCATCTAGGGGAGATGGACATCAGAGGACTCTGGTCTCCGGCGGAATCTCCGCTCCACATCAGCTTGCTGGAGCTGAGAGCGGTCCGACTGGCATTGAAAGCCTCCTATCAAGAGAAAGCTAGTTCAGGTGTTCACGGACAACACCACCACCATGTGGTATTGCAACATACAGGACGGGGTGGGTTCGTGGACCCTCTGTCAAGAGACCCTGTGTCTCTGGGCATGACTGTAACATCAGGGCATTTCCCTGGTGGTTCAACATCTGCCACGCTTTCTGAACACCAGAGTGGACAAACTCCGCTGTCGATGCCTAGCGGATCACCAATGGCGTCTCCATCCAGAGGTGGTACAAGGTCTCTTCACAGAATAGGGAGAACCTTGGTTAGATCTGTTCATCACCAACCAGAATGCTTTGTCAGCGCTTCTGTTCGTGGGAGTTTCCAAGGCGACTCTCCTTCAGAGATGCTTTTCGCCTCAAGTGGAGCTCCAGCCTTCTGTACACCTTTCCACCCATACCACTTCTGCCCAGAGTTCTCACGAAGATCAGGAACGACCGGGCCCAAGTCTTTCTTGTGGCTCTGGTTTGGGCACAGAGAGTATGGTATTCTGAACTCCTAAACATGAGCACTGGTCCTCAGATCAGGCTGCCTCTTCGGGAGGGTCTACTGTTGCAGCAACAGGGCAAGGTCCTGCACCCGAACCTGCGCATGCTCCACCTTCATGCATGGATATTGAGCAGCAGAAGTTGACAGTTTCTGACCTTCCTCCTGAAGTCTGTGATGTCTTTCTGGCTGCCAGGTGTTCCTCAACTAAGACAGTATACGCCTGCCATTGGGACAGATTTGTGGCTTGGTGTGCTTCCAAACAAGTTGATCCCCTTTCTGCACCATTTTCTGATGTTTTATTGGTTGTTCTTTCTGTAGTCAGGCAAGGCTTTGCTCTGGTTAAAGTTAAAGGATGTATTTCAGCCATATCTGCATTATTGCGGTTTCCCTTCCTGTTTAAGTCACCAGTTGTGACTTGTTTTCTAAGAGGACTCTAGTGTATGTTCCCTTCAAAACCCTTAATCAAGCTCCAATGGGACTTGAACCTAGTTCTAAACTTCCTGATGTGTGCCCTTGTACAATTGCCCCTTTCGTTTATTCACCATCAACAGCCTTTCTACTGCCCATTATATCAGCAAGGAGGGTTAATGACTTGCAAGCACTTTCTTTACACGACATTCTACCCAGACCAACTAGCTTTGAGCAATTGTTCCTCTTTCCTCCCAAAAGTGATAACACCTGTTGCTCGGATATGAATTTACCTTGAAAAAATTAAGACAAGCAGCGTTTGGCAAAACAGGAATAAGTTGGTTTAATTAAACACAGTGGCTAGGAGAGCACAGACAGAGTTGCGTCTGAAGACCATCTCAATGTACAGAAGTTTTGGCCGATCTTATATACAGTTTGTGAGGTACAATAAACCAATTTCACGTTCTTAGAGAGTATGTGGGTCCGGGTCTAGTCCTAAATCATGAATTTAACCATCTGATAAAGGACACAGGTGGCTCTCGACCTCGGGGACAGCTTGTGTGGGCCAGTGTGTATGCATCCAGATGTCCGGCATGGGGAACATGTGATCACTACGTGTGGTGTGCATGCTGTGTCCTGACTGACGTGAGTGTTCTGACTCCATGTGATATCTAACTTTGTGGTATTTTGGGAACGTGTACCTTTGGCCAAACCTGTTTTATTGGGGTCAGTTTCCTCGGAACTGTTTTCCCTGGTTGCGTGCTTGTCTTCGGGGTGAGTGTAACCCCACCTGTGACCGATCAATCGGTAGGCTTGGGTTTGGGTTGCAGGGCCTATCTGCCACGTATCTCTGACTCTGGGTTGATGGGGAGGTCATCTTTGGTGAATTCGACAGCAAAGATACAAGTTTGTTATGGCTTGTACATAAAATATGGTTGTCACTGATATCATATTTCCCGACATTTTTCATTATGCATACGGTTGTCAAAGTGTACATCGATACTGCTTTTACTGGTATTGACATTGTTATGCATGCATGGTTTATTGCGTACATCGACATTGCATTTATGGTTATTGCCACTGTTGTATGTGCATATATCATGGTGAACATTGGCATCACATTCACCGATATTAACCTTTTCACGTAGGCCAGTACATCGCATTGCCTACCTTCTTTGCTCCACCTCACACTTCCAGAGAGGAGGAGAGACTCCACCGCCTGGACCTAAAAAGAGCATTGTCGTTCTACATTGATTGTACGAGAGTTCTGAGTGGACGATCAATTTTTCATTGGTTTAGTTGGGGAAAGGCTGTACCGATATGGACCATCTCACGATGGATAGTGATCTGCATTAAAATCTGTTATGCACAGGCCATAAAGCAACCCCCTGAGAGCTTACATGCTCATTTCACCAGAGCTAAGGCTGTGACCGCTGTGACCACTGTGTTAGCTCGCGGATTCCCTGTCCTGGACATCTGTCAGGCGGCAACCTGGGCTTCTCTGCACATGTTTACCAAGCACTACTCCCTGGACAGTCTGGTCCGTCGTGACGGGCACTTTGCCCGTTCGGTCCTCCAGGACTTCCTGGTCTAAATCTGCTAGCAGACCCACCTTCGGAGAGGTATTGGTTGGGTATTTATTCTAAGGTAAGGAATCTGGAGCTTGAAGTCTCTATCAGATGAACAAGTTACTTACGTCCGGTAATGCCTTATCTGGTAGAGACTTTATGTACCCACTTTTTCCTTACTGACCCTCCCCGCTCTGCAAACGAATTTCAGATTTCTCCATTGGGTAACCCTTATGATGTCCTTAGTGTCTGCATACCGGTACATCAGCAAACTTCGTGGTTCCGCACTTCTGGCATGCAAAGGTTGCAAAAAGTAACTGATAGCCTGCTGGGGTAGCGCCTATATAGACACCGTTCGCGTCACTTCTGGTGCAGACGACGCCAACGTGGAGCCGAACGCCACCTTGTGGCACACAGAGGAACTGCTCGAAATGCTTCCAGATCTAGACTGATGCCTGGGGATTATTCTAAGGTAAAGAGTCTCTACTAGATAAGACGTTACCGAAGGTAAGTAACTTGTTCTTCTTTGTAAATCTATAAAAACCCCTTTCTCTCTCCCTTTGTAGGTGTGTGTGTGTGTGTGTGTGCCGAAACGTGTAGACCGTCCATACTCTGCACTATGGTGTGTTAAATAAACACCTTTTTTTAAAAGGGAACTTACTTGTCGAATCCACTCTTTATGATGCAGTGAAATCCTCGCCGTGTGGAGTTTGTTGGAATATATATATATCTATATCTCTGCCGCTATGTTCTTCTCCACAGCAGCAAATCCTGTTCAGTGGCTCCTCGCAGCAGAAGGGGTATCTGGCCTCATGGAGCCCTCATTTACTACAGCCTGCAGGGATTTTCGTCTTCTAAAAAAGTGATAAAGTTCGAATGTAGAACTCTTCACAGCAACTTCGTACAGCAGCTCCCCGACGACAATGCCTCCTCGTTGGACAGCGCCAGCTGCCATGCTCCTCTGAACATTTCCTTCTCAGACATTTTTGTCCAAATTTTCTTTGAAGTCCGAATGTAAGTCGAGACCGGGCCCAAACCACCTTGTGTATCCAGACCCTGCTCCTTCATGGTCGGCCATAAGGTTCGATTTTGCCCCGGTCTTGCCTGACTAGTTGTCCACAGTTGGCACTTTGATCTTTTAGACACTATTTTTCACCAAAGCTTTAAAAATTCATAACTCTAACTCCGGTTTTACTGATTGGATTGAATTCATTTTGATGTCATTTTATTTATTAAAATCTTCTCTATTTTTATAAACTGGTGTGGGATTTTTCCTGTGTTTTGTTTTCACCTTGTTACTGTTTGTCCTTTAACATTACCCCACACTGTTCAATCTGTATGTCACACCACTAGCTAAATTGATAAAAGATCAAGGTCTAATGTTAGTGTCGTACGCAGACGACACCCAGCTAGTGGTGTCACTCACGCATAGCGTGGAAATAACAGCAGAACGATTCTGTAACTGTCTCACAAGATTGATGGCTTGGATGAACTCAAATTTTCTAAAGCTCAACACGGAAAAAACCGAGGTAGTAGAGTTTGGCCAAAAACCCTCAATCTGGAATCATCTATGGTGGCCTCCAGAAGCCGGCACCTGTCCTGTCCCTGTGCCTAAGGCAAGGAATCTAGGCTTCTTGATTGATAAGGACTTAACACATGCCCCTCAAATTAATCAAGTTACTTCGGCCTGTTTTTTCATGATCAAGGTCCTACGGAAAATACTTCAGTTTATTCCTTTTTCTTTAAGGAAAACGGTCATAGGAGCCTTGGTTCTGTCGAGAATTGATTACTGCAAAGCACTGTATTTGGGAGCTCGGGCAAGACAGTTTTCCAAACTTCAGTCACTGCAGAACGCTGCCGCAAGAATACTGCTGGACCTACCTAAACACCATCCGACGTCTAGTGGCATAAGGCAGTTACATTGGCTTACAGTCCGACGGCGTGTGGATTTTAAGGCCTTATGCCTAGTACATAAAGCTGTGTACGGAGGAGGTGCGGCTGATATTAGGCCCCTCTTTCCTCGGTATGTGCCAACACGTACACTAAAGTCTGGCAGCTTGGGGCTGGTATGCCTCCCTAAGACAAGAAGAGTCCGATGGGGAGGAAAGGGATTCTCATTCCAAGCGGCGAAGCTATGGAACTCCCTCCCCACACAGCTGCGACTACAAGCCAACAGAATCCTGTTTAGGAAGGCATTAAAAACTTGGCTTTTCACTAAATCCTAGATTCGCAGCAGCCACACCCTCATCCTCGCTTAGCGCCAAGACGCCTCGGCAATAGTGCGCTTAATAAATCAGTCAGTTGAGCCTGACTGCTTTTGTGCCAAGATACCAGATGGTTAAGCACAGGTTAATTTAGTGACTTTTTGGTTCACTCTGACGCTCCATCTAAAACCCAGTTTCAAACAGAGGACATTTAAAGTCAATCAGGAATGACTGGTTTTAATTTTTTTTAAATCCCTATTTGAACCTTTGACCAAATGTTTGATACGTTCAACCAGGTGCAATCTCTTATCAAGGATGCATCCAAACATTTGACCTAGTTTAAGTAAGAACTCCATTTTTAAAAATTTTAAAAATCATAAGTTTAAAATTTAGAACAATTGCGGAGGAAAAATAAATAGATAAAATGGAACAGAACGAAATATAATCGTAAAATAGCCCAAAGAGATACAAGAGATAAATAAATGCGAAATACAATACATTAAATTCAGCTCAATAAAGTAAAACCTATCTCAAAGAGCATGCACAGGAATGAATACGCATATATAACAAGTAGCGTTTTATAGATTTTATAAACTATGGCCACAGGGAGGTAAGAGAGAGAAATTTAGACATAATATGGTTTCATGGAGGTTTAAAAACCTCAACAGTTCTAGTGGCGACTGTGTTATGCTGAGATAAAAAAAGATGTCAAAGGAGACCATAACAGGTCCTTTTTTATGGCACTGTGCAGTGTTGGCGAATAGGCGGTGTTCAATCTATGATCCACCAGGTAAATCAAGTTCCACCAGGTAAGAAATGAAATGTTAGAATTTTTCCAATTAGAAGTAATAACTTGAAAAGCCAGCCCCAAGAGAAAATCTACCAACATACCCTGAACCTTATCACCCAACCAAATAGCCGAACAACCTCCGAGAAAGACATGAAGAATGGTATAAGGAGCAGTAATGGAAAACAATTGGGACTATTTGTGTCAAACCTGTTTCCAAAAGGAAAAAAAACCTTTGGACACAAGAAGAACATATGAAGGTCTGCATGAGAGGCATGGCAAGTCCAGCAATTATTGTTAGGCAGTAATTTCATTTTAAAGAGAGAACATGGAGTTAAAAACAACCTATTATAAAAAAAAAATACATGGTCTGAGTGGTACTAGATGAACGAGAAGTATGATGAATTTTGTACCATATTTTGTTCCATAAGGGTATGGAGAAGGAAGACTGCAAATCTTGTTCCCAAGAAAGAACTCCATTTTAGTAGCCTTTAGGCTTGGTTTGAATTGACATCCAAACTTTGATTTTGTCTAAGCATGTTGAAAGAAATGCAACATCTTCACACAATCTCACTCCTCTGTAAGCAGTGTCTTCATCATATTGTTGGTGATCTTCATATTGGTAGTGCCAATTCTAAGATCATTATATATATATATATATATATATATATATATATATATATATATTATCAGCTCCTTGTTTGGATTGAACAGGAGGGGGGTGTGGATAGATGCGCGAATACTCTGTGGGGTCGGTAGTCGAATATTGAGAGCGGTGATTGTCTATGCGGATTTCCATTTATCCGTTTTAGCCATACGATATTAACCAGTTTAAAACGGCATCATTAATGTAACAACTATCCTGAAAAGTATTGAGAAAAAGTTAGCATCTATAGTGCTGTAAACTGCAGAGAGATCAAAAAGTACTAGGAGAGGAGACTCACCTTTGTTTAGGATGTTGAGGACATCGTCAACATGCAGAATAGCAGATTCAGTGCTGCGACTCCACCTAAAGCCAAACTGAAGGTCTCCTAGAAGGTTATTATCTGTGATATAATACTTCTGTTAAGCAGCCACTCAATTTTTCTGAAGTTGTCCTACAATTATTAGGATCAGTTGTCTCATTTCCAGGTTTCTTGGTAAGGAGCTCGACAAGTCCTATTTCTAGGGAGTCAGTTGTAGAACCCTGAATAAGAAAGACCTTTATCATGTTGAGCCACTATTCTTCCAATTAAAAGCTATTTTGTTGGTTATGGAAGCGGGTCAGGAGGTTTTGTGCTCATAATTGCTTTGTTGATCAAAGATCTGCCATTGGAAAGATCTGTCAATGGATAGGGCTTCACGGACACCGCGCTCTACAATACAATAGGTCTTGCTTTTGCTGAAGTTTGATCTATTGGTATTGTAAATGACAATGCCTTTTAATATTATAAAAGGCATTGCCATTTACAATGCCAAGAGCTCAAACTCTCGTAATTGCGAGACCTATTGCATTGTAAATGCTTGCCTACAAAGGCCTAAAGATGGCTGCTGCCTAAATCTGGGATGAAAGCTGAGACAAAAGGGGGTATCGAGCCAACCTGCCACTCCGTCATGGACCCTGATCCCGGATGTATTGCGCTCAACCCTCAAGGCTGGATGTGGCAGAGGGTATAAATAAATTGGAATAATGCCACTCGGGGTCTTTTGCTCACACCTTAGCAGTGAGTTCTGGTGTCTGTTATTGCGGTGGTGTCCAGCGTGCTTGCAGTGGCTGCCTACGCACCACATTTGGCGACGAAGAGGGCCTCGCACAGGTGCCTGACTCTGTTCTGTTGCCTTGGACCAGCAGTTTCTGCCGGCAATTTGCTAGCGCAGCTCCGCCCGCTACGTGGCCTGGCCACCTCCAGGCAGCTGATTCCATGCGGTGGCCGTCTAAGGTGTCCTGCCCACGTGGAGCCAACAGGGCCCGACCACCTGCATCAGGTGCCTCGTCTGTGAGCTGCACAGGCAGGGCACCTGTTGAGCGCGTTCTTCTCCGGCTGCTTCCTGGATTTTCCCATCCTGAAGCCACAAGTCTGCCTGGCGCTGCCGGACTCCCCCACTTCGGTCTGGACTGTTCGCATGAGGCACAGGGTCAAGACTGATTTGCATATGGCCAGGTCTAAACTGGGGTGGCATAGTGAGCAAAAGAATTATGGATTTAACCCAGATCTTTTGACTGGGGGTGAATGTTTTGATTAGTTCTGCATTCTGTCCATCAATTGTGTGTCTTTTGGACTCCCCCCACTGGGCAGGTCAAACATCTTTCGTGGCTATTCTCTCCTGTAGGTTGATCGCCCCCAATAGTACTCAGCAGTGGGCCTTGCCAGACCCGATAAGTGGCCCACGCTCATTGTGACTGCATCGCTTCCTCAACAAGGCTGTTGACAGAGGCCTGTTTTCACCTGGGGGACATCCCTCTCCTTGACCCAGTGAGGCACAATCCAGTCTCTTTGTTATGATGTAGAGCAGATCCTGAGCAGGGATCAGCACTCGGGCATGGCCTAAAAGGCCTGCAGAAAATAAGCTCATTCAAACGACGCCCGCCATGTGTAAAAAGCAGTACTAGCAAAACAAAAATGCTCAGGAGCGGAGAAGCTGGTGGAAATTTAGGTCTGTTTTTGCTTTAAAGAAAGATGGTAACATTAAGGCCTCCCACCCGCAAATCCATTGCCCTAAAGATGGCTGCTGCCTAAATCTGTGGATGGAAGCTGAGCAAAAAGGGGGTATTGGGTCACCCGACCACTACGTCATGGACCTTGACCCCGGATGTATTGACTTGAACCCTCAAGGCAGGGTGCGGCCGAGGGTATAAATAAATGGGAAGAACACCGCTCTGGGTCTTTTGCCCACACTGTAGCAGTGAGTGTATGGTGTCCAGTATTGCGGTGATGTCGATCATGCTTGCAGTGGTGCCTAGCAGCACAGGTGGCAGGATACATTGTGTCATCCAGTTGCCTGAGAGGGGAAGACGCTGGAGACCTAAGGACAGTACATTCAGACATAGACTCCAAGGGCGAGTTTGGTGAGTGCTAAGAAGGATGGGGTACAAGCTATGGGGTAACTCAGCCTTTGGAAGAGGCGAGGATAGGGAACAAATGCTGCATATCCAGCAGGCGGCATAGAAGGCTGAGCACTTGAGTGTGATCAGGAAGTGAGGACCTGCAGCATTTGACGCATAGACCGTTATGGAGTGGAGCGAGTGATGTGAATGCTCTTTGTGGACTGAACTGCATACAAGCATTGTGGCTAGAGAGCAGGAGGTGTTCTACAGCAGTATGGCCGGAAACGAGGCATAGACCTCCTGCTGCTGAGAAGTCACTGCCTAGCCCAACATATCTGTCCTTAAAACATCTCTGTAGTTTAAGCCTAAGGACATATGAGTAGCTTTGGATATTTAAGAAGTAATCTATATTAGTATTTAGCTATGTGAGGATGGGGCCTACACAGCTGGTTATCTTTGAAAGAGGCATTGTGATCTGTGTGAAAGATATTTCAGTCCTTCACCTGCACCTCCCCCTCGCCCCTTTCCCCAGTATTCAGCTATCCACTTTTCCATCCGTTTATTTATTGATTTTGTTTATGATTTTTTTTATTGCGCAAAGATGGCCCAAGGATGATGGAGCACTTAACAGCAGAGCCTAACTAAAAAACACAAACATTCAACTTCAGCCAGTTAGTTGCAGGGTCAGAAGAGAACGAAAAAGGTTACAAATGAGAGTACTCTTGTGAAAGGGCAGAATGCTGTCACTCACAGTGATGTTAGCCAGTGGCTGATGTAGGCTGACCCATTGCCCTATAGTGCTGTAGTGGATGAAAGAAAAATGTAAATGACACTATAACAGACCAATGGATGAAGACGGCTGCCCGAAAGCCCCTGTAAGTATATTATGCATCTAAATTTAGTACAACCAAAAGAGCTAACGCCAGACCCAACAAACCACAGGTTATCCAAAGGGGAACAATGTACTCAGTTTACCCTCCAACCAAAATACATGACGGGACGCCGTCTAGTGTTTGTGTATGCAGTGGCCATTCTGATATCCTAATGTTGTTGAACTCCTGGTTCTTTGCTTCAGTAGGTTTATGGAGGATGTAGAGAAAGACCTGTATCCTTTCTTAGGACCAGATATTATTTCATCGGATAAGTATAACACAAATGACTTTGTCCTGATGAGTGCGCAAGAGTTGGTTGGCTAACATGGCACAGATTTTCAACTAGTCTAATTGGTCATCCAGCTTGACAGATAGTCTGAATGATGACCAACAGCTCTCGTTTTTAATCCTGGTATTTCACACAGGGTAATAAACTGGGTTGCCTACAGTGTATGACATTTTTAACTCGTTTTTCTGTTTTCACAGGTTAATACATGATTTTTGTTCTTTTTCACATATGACAATGGGCTCACCGAGATAGGGGACCCCCAGACTGATAGCGTAACACTACAGCATATGTCCAACAGTATTTAGTGTCACCCAAAAAATTAGCAGGAGTTGTTCTTTTTCACACTGTCAAAATGTGTTTTCATTTCGAGCGACCGTCTGGGGAAATATAATAATAGATTAAATAGCACCCATGAGAAAGTCTTTGGGCGAGATCACTTGAGCTTTCTAAGAACAGCTCTTACAACCAGATTTGAGAGGCCCGTTATCATTTTTATATAAAATGTCTTCGAAACATTCACAATTCCTCTCCAGCATGATTTTACCTTGGTTGACTTTCAATAAAGGGACATCTCAATTTGCTTATTGCCACTAAAGCTGGTGGACATAATGCAATATTGGTTAGGGTTCCACACTTTATCTACCAGTCTACTAGAAATGCAACAGACTGACGCTTAGCCCTTTGTAGTATTGTATAAAAAAAAACCTGTCCATTTTATGGAGGCTTGAGAGGTTGGCAACAAGGAGCGGTAAGACATTTACGTCCCAGTCGACAACTTGGTCAAAGTCAAAATGTTTGTGGAACACCCACCCCACTTGTCCACCCCTTCGTATCACTTAAAAGTAGCATCTGTTTGATGCTATTGAGTTTGCCACTATTTGCCTCTTGTAGTAGATGAAGTAGTTGTTGGCCCAATTGAACAAGTTACTTACCTTCAGCAACCCCATAACTGGTAGAGAATCTATCTAGCTGCAGATTCATTATACTAGAATACTCCTCACGTGGCAGACAGGATCTGTAAATTTTCGAGCAGTACTGATGTGCACCGGTAAGTGGCATTGTTTGGCTTCGCATCGTCCGCACCGGAAGTGACGTGTGTGGTACCTATATAGGCACCACTCCAGCGTGCTGGCATCAGTTTCTTTTCACGACTTTCCACTCCAGAAGCACGGAGCCAAGAGAAACACTGACAGACTGGTATGCATGTTTAAGGCTCTTAGAAGGGTGACACTTGCACTGTAAGTTTGCTAAGCACGAAGGGTTGGTAAGGAATCTGCAGCTAGATAGTCTCTACCAGATAAGGCATTACCGGAGGTAAGTAACTTGTTCATCTGATAAAGAATACTAGCTGCAGATTCCTTACCTTGGAATAGATACCCACGCACTGTCTGAAAAATGGATTTTAGACCAAATGGTCCTGCAACACCGAATGGGCAAAATGCCCGTCATGACGGACCTCACCCTTCAGGTAGTAGTGCTTAGTAAACCAGATTGACAGATGTCTAGTCAGGGACTCTACAAAATAACTCAGTGGTCACAGTCGTGGCTCTGGTGTATTGAGCACCCGAATCCTCAGGGGGTTGCATTTTCCAGTCCATAGCAGATCTTTAGGCAGAGGACTATCCATCCTACAACGGTCAGTTTCTGCACAGACTTTCCCTTCTTAGTCCCAAAATACCTTATGAAGAGTTGATCATCCACCTGGAACTCTTTGGTATGTTAAAGGTAGAACGAAACACAGTCTTTCAGTTCATGCGGTGGAGTCTCTTCTCTTCTTTAGAAGGGTGAAGTGGAGCAAAGAAGGTAGGCAAGGTGATATTTTGGCTTACATGAAAGGGTGTCACTACCTTCGGAAGTAAGGGGGCACATGTTCGAAAAACTAGCTCATCTGGGTAAAAAGTGGTAGAAGGCGGGTGCACAGAGTGTCTGCAGTTTGCTGACCCTCCTGGCCAATGTTATGGCCACTAAGAAAACCGTCTTGAAGGTTAGCAAACTGAGTGGGCAGTTGTGAAGCGACTCGAAAGGCGTGCACATCAGAAAAGTCAGAACCAGATTTAAGTCCCATTGGTGCATAATGAATGGCCTGGGAGGAAACAAATGTTGGAGACCTTTAAGGAACCTAGTCGGAGAAGGTGACTTTAACAAAGAAGGTTGGTCCAGCAACTGCAAAAATGCCGAAATCGCTGATAAATAGCCATTAACTGTGCCCAGAGCAGAGCCCTGCTTGGCCAAAGATAGAACAAAAAGTAAAACCTGAAAAAGGGTTGCAGAGAGAGGGTCGATATCCTTGGATGCACACTATGCTTCAAATTTGTCCTTGGTGGAGGGACCATGGACATCCTTTGGCAGCTGAATCTCAGATTGTATGTGTAGCCACCCAAGAGGCACTGAATGTTTACTGACTGCAGTGCTAGGCTGGTGGAAAAGAACATCCTATTTCCAAAGGTGTCCAGCCTCTTGAGTTTTCTATCTGGTAGAGTGGAGGGAACGGTCCAGGGTTGACTCAGGAAGTGGAGTCTTGGACCACCAAGCTTTCAGGGGTGTGGTGCTGGGTGCGGAAACTGCGGTCCCCAGGTGTGGGGCGATAGCGGTAAATTGCCCTGTGCACAGGGGCCCCAGTGCAGGGCTTGTACCAGGCCCCAAGGAGGGCATCTGCTTTATTAGACGGGACTAAGGTTCAGTGGGGGCAACTCCTGGCTGAAGCATCTCCGTCAAGACATTTGTCTTTACTGCCACTGAGGGTAGCATAAGTTCCAAGACCTCAACTGCCCTCCGCACCACCATTGCAAATAAGACACCTCCTCCCTAGCCAAAGTAGGAGGAGAGATCAAGTTAGTTTCTAGGGAGGTGTCCAAACCACTGACATCCTCCAGTTCCTCATACCAGTTGTCCTCTGTGTCATCTAGGAGATGTTGGTATCCAGAAGGGTCATAGGACCTCTTTCATTCATCATCCTCTCCAGGCCTGTCAAATATAAGGCACTGGCTCCAACTCAAAGACCATGGCCCCGGTTGGTGCCAGAGCTGGCGACCGACGCCACCCATCCAGCTCTGTGCCGGAGTCGTGTATGAGAATGGGGATGGTGCCACTGTGGGGCATCTGTACTGGAGCGGGCACCGGGGAAGGTTGCGGTCTAGCAGGCAGCGTTGCTCCGGATCCAGCACCAAATCCAAGGCGCTGAGGGTGAATCTGCTGCCAGGAATATATTGCAGGGCCACCTTCCACACCTGTGAAGCCCGAAGGTGCTCTACAGGGGTCGGTCACCTAAATATGATGTTCATGCCCTTATAGAACTCTTCTAATAGGGCAGGGTTTGGTCCAGCTCCAGGAAATTCAGGGAGGCACGGAGCAGACCCTGGTATGAGCTCCACAAAGGAGCGAGGCTTAGAGTGCTAACGGACGAGGCGTAGTGAAGTGAAAGACCTCTTCGACTTCTTTCAATGAGACTTATCCGATTACTTGGATTGGGAGGATGACCATCTGGCAGCTCCGCAAGCAATCCTGGGATCTTCCATGTGACCCAGGAATTATGAGCATTTTAGTGTCGTCTGACATTGGTTGGCAAAGCGCTTGAGGGAACACTCCCTCAGCACCTTTGGCTGCATGGTGTGGCAGTCCTTGCAGGTTTTGGAGTATTGGTTCCACTTGAAGCACCAAAGACAAACCAAGTGTGGGTCTGTCACAGACCTCTGCCTGTGACAGGCACCACATGGCTTGAAACCTGCTGGTTTCTTAAGGGACATCCCAAGCATACCTGGAGAAGAAATTCTCAAAAAAGTGTTGGCAAACATCAAGAAAGAGGTCGGTCAAAAAGTTGACTGGGGATAGCTCTTCACAGATCTGTGCTGACAGGCGCAGAAAGAAAAGAACTGATGATAGCCCGCTGGAGTGATGCCTATATAGGTACCACGCCCATCACTTCCGGCACAGACCATGCCGACTCTAATCCGAATGGCCCCCAACTACAGGCACACAGGGGTACTGCTCAAAACTTTCTGGATCCAGTCTGATGCCTAGGGAATATTCTAAGGTAGGGAATCTGCAGCTAGAAGTCTCTATCAAATGTACACAAATTAGATTTTCTGTTAGCCAGAAAGCCCCTCATGTTGACAATTTCCAGGGCTATTTTACCTCTGGTTGAGGTTTCCCATAGACCGAGTTTGCAAGTGGTTCTCCTTTATTTAAAACTCTGACTCCATGGCACCAGAGATGATTGTTTGACCCTAAGGAGCCAGAAACTTGCGAACCCTCATTACAGAGATTTCAAACATGAAGTTGTACAAACGAGATATTGAAACACCAGTTTTTTTTTGATTCTTTGAAAGGTTTTGAAAAGCACGCGCGCAGATTTTACTACAGTAGTGTCAGCATGTTTATTGTTGGTAATGCAATCTGTTGTTTGCCAAGTCTAGTGGGAAAAGCGGTTATTTCTAAGATTTTGTTTATAAAGTGTGAAAAACCTACAATTTCAATAAATTATGATAATCTTGGTACAATAAAAATTATGATAATCTTGGTACAGAATTACAGTGCTGACAACTTCTGAATGTAATTGTAACTTGCTTCAAGTGTTCTTTTTCGCTCATTTTGGGATAGAGGAGTTTACTATTGTGGTAAATTTGGTAGAATAAAAGTCATCCTTACCTCAAAGAAGTGCATATAATCTGAAGTTCTGCATTGTCCTATTGAAGAGCTGGTGGCTGTAATTGTAACTGAGTAGCCAGGCTAGTTGAGGGTCGCACATCATCACCACCACTACAGGTCTCCTGCCGTTGTAACCGCCATCTGACCTAGCAGAACAGTAGTGTGAATCCGGCTTCATGGAGACCCAAAGATATTTCACAGCACCAAAAAATAATATAAAAGTGATGGAAAAAATAATTTGCAATACTAGTATATTTAGAAACCCATTTTATTGCTTGCAAAATAAATGTATGTTACACACTTTTGGTCAATATGGGCATCTGAAAGAGACACGTTAGTGACAGATTCCTTACCTTAGAATATCCCCAGGCGTCAGGCTGGATCCGGAAAGTTTTGCGTAGCAGTACCCTTGCGCGTCGGTAGGCGGCGTCGTGCGGCTCCGCGTCCGTCGTCGGCGTCGTGATTGCCGGGATGACGTCGCGGGCAGTACTTAGGCGCCGCCCCTGCGCGCTGACGTCAGTTCTTCTTTTTCCGCGCCAGCAAGCGCAGATCCGGGAAGAGCAGTGCCCTGGTCAATTTTTGACCATACTTTTTGGTGATTTTTCACTGTTTTTTTCCAAATAAAGGTGTCGTAGGGATGCCCGGCTTCAAGCGATGCGGCGCCTGTGCGCGGATGATGTCCGTCACCGACCCGCATTGGGAGTGTCTCTTCTGCCTCGGACGAGGCCACGACACCGAGTCTTGTCCCGAATGCCAGGCCCTCAACCCGAAAGCTTTGCGAGAGCGGTCTCGAAAGCTCCTCGAGGCCCGGCATTCGGCTCCACGGAGGCCCCGGTCGCGTGAGAGGTCCAGGGGTCGCTCGCGGAGTGCACACCGGTCGTCGGCGTTGAAGTCTTCTTCGTCCGGTAAGTCTAAGCACAAGAAGTCCAAGAAGCATCGTCGCTCTCGGACTTCGCCTCGCCGGTCTCGCGACTCGGCTGAGGCCCCTCCCGGCACCGTCCCCGCCCCCGCGGCCCCGGACTTGCCTGTGGAGTCGCCCCCGCCATACCCGCCCTTCCCGGGTTCGGGGGCGGATCCGGCCAAGGTACAGGAGTTCCTGTCGGCCATGGCCCGCCTCTTCGGGCCGTCAGGCCCCTCCGGTGCGCCTTCGGGCCCCGCGGGCCCTGATGGGGTTGCTCCGGCGTCGCCGGCGGCTCCGGCCCCGGCGTCGCCCGTGCCTCCAGCCTCGATCCCGGCTCCGGCTTCGGCCCCGGCCTCGATCCCGGCTCCACAACCCCCATCGACGCCGGTCGACCTCACGACACCTCCGCCGGCGCCGATGTCTCCGGTGCCGTTCTCGACGCCGCCCTGGGCTCCGGGCGGCGTCGTCCCCCAGTTCCTTCCGGCTCCGGACATGGACCCGGAGCGACGTCGCTCGACGCCGGCTCCGGCGCCGATGGGACCTTGGGTCCCAAATGTCCCCCTCCTCCTCCTTATTTTGAACCAGAGGAGGACCAGGAGGACTGGGAGGGGTCTGATGACCCTCTGACGCGCAACTGTCAGTATGATGAGGACTGGACAGAGAGTCTAGGGGAGGCCAGTGGTCTGGATACTTCCCCTGACACTGGCATGCTGTCTCCTCCCGTGGCTACGGAGGAGGGGGCCAATTTTGGTACGGTGTTGCGTAGGGCTGCTGGGGCCTTACGTCTCCAGCTCCCTACTTTGACGGTCAAGCCTAACATCTTGACAGAGGTGCTTCAGCCGGCAGCCTCCTCTGCGGAGACTGTGCTGCCGTTTAACGACGCCCTCACTGACGTTCTTTTGGGCGCCTGGTCCAAGCCCAACACAGGGGCTCCTGTGGATCGGAACGTGTCACGACGCCATCGCCCCGCTCCGGGCGACCCCCTGTTTCTTTCTGTCCACCCCACTCCTGAGAGCTTGGTTGTCCAAGCCTCCGCTTCCCAAACCGCCTTCCCTACCGCTCCCCCGGATAGGGAATCCAAACGCCTGGATCAGTTTGGGAAGAAAGGTTTTTCTTCCTCCAGTGCTGGCTTGCGGTCTGTTAACACCGCTTGTCTTTTGGGCCGATATACCCACTCCCTGTGGGATTCGGTGGCGGATGTTTTGCCCCAGTGCCCTGAGGAGGTCCAGGCACTGCTTTCCCACGCCATTGCGGAAGGAAGGGATGCGGCCAAATACACTATCCGTTGTGGCCTTGACACCGCCGACTCGCTGGGCAGGTCGATTGCAACGACGGTGGCGCTCCGACGCCACGCCTGGCTGAGAACCACTGGTTTTTCAGGGGATGTCCAGAATACTCTCATGGACATGCCCTTTGATGGAGTCGGTCTTTTTGGGTCCAAAGCAGACCATGCGTTGGAGCGCTTTAAGGACTCACGGGCTACTGCCAAGTCCCTGGGCCTTTCTGCTACACGCCCTCCGCTGCCTTCTGCTTTTCGCCCCTATCGTGGCCACGGTAGGGGCGCCCCTCACGTCAGCAGCCCAGCCACCGGCCCGCGCAGCAGGCGTCTTCGCGTGGCCGAGGACGTGGATTCCGCCGTGGCGGATCGGGCAACCAGCGTGCGGGTCAGGCCACCACCTCCAACCCGTCCGCGGCCTCCAAGCCCTCCTAGTCCCTCCTTTCAGGTGCACGGCACGCCAGTAGGGGGCAGGGTCCGCCATCACCTTCCCCACTGGCGCACCATCACCTCGGACAGGTGGGTCTTGGACATTGTCCGAAGGGGCTACTCCCTCCCCTTCGAGACCACCCCCCAGCCATGCCACCTCAATTCCACCGCATGTCAGGGGATCACTTGGTGCTTCTACAGAAGGAAGTCACGGCCCTCTTGACCAAGAGGGCCATCGAGCGTGTTCCGACCCCAGAAGTAGGGCGTGGTTGCTACTCCCACTACTTTCTGGTGCCCAAAAAGGACAAGGAGGACATGCGTCCTATCTTGGACCTCCGGAACGTCAATCGCTTCCTCCGGAAGGAGAAGTTCAAGATGCTCACCCTAGCTCAGGTCTTGACTGCCCTCGACCCAGGAGACTGGTTGGTAGCGTTGGACTTGCAGGACGCCGTATTTCCACATCCCCGTCCTGCCGGCCCACCGGCGTTACCTTCGGTTCACGGTAGGCCTCGAGCATTTTCAGTTCACCGTGCTCCCCTTTGGCCTTACAAGTGCCCCTCGGGTGTTCACGAAAGTGATGGCGGTGGTCGCAGCTCATCTGCGCCGGGCAGGGGTTTCAGTCTTCCCCTACCTCGACGACTGGCTGCTGAAGGCGGGCTCGTCCCAGGCAGTCGTCTCCCACCTCCAGACTACGGCCGAACTCCTGCACTCGCTGGGGTTCTCCATCAATGTGCCGAAGTCGCATCTGATTCCTTCTCCACAGCTCCTTTTCATCGGAGCAGTTCTGGACACGACGCAGTTTCGGGCCTATCCTCCCGAACGGCGAGTCCGGGATATTCAGGCTATGATTCCGATCTTTCGGCCTTTATCCTGGGTTTCGGTACGGATGACCCTGAGGCTGCTGGGCCTCATGGCCTCCTGCATCCTGCTGGTCAATCATGCCAGATGGCATATGCGGGCTCTGCAGTGGGACCTGAAGTTCCAGTGGGCGCAGCACCAGGGCAACCTGTCCGATCACGTCCAGATCTCGGAGGGGACTGCAAAACAGTTGCAGTGGTGGCTCTCGAACCGGCAATGGGTCATGGGCAGATCCCTCTCCCTTCCCCAGCCAGAGCATACAGTTGTGACGGACGCGTCCCTTCTGGGATGGGGCGGTCACATGGGAGAGGCGGAGATCAGAGGCCTCTGGTCTCCGGCGGAGTCCCGGCTCCATATCAACATTCTGGAGCTCCGGGCGATCCGGCTTGCACTCAAGGCATTCCTTCCCTCTGTCAAAGGGAAGGTAGTGCAGGTGTTCACAGACAACACCACCGCCATGTGGTACTGCAACAAACAGGGCGGGGTGGGGTCTTGGACCCTTTGTCAGGAGGCTCTGCGCCTCTGGACATGGCTGGAACATCAGGGCATGTTCCTGATGGTTCAACACCTGGCAGGTTCTCTGAACGCCAGGGCGGACGAACCTCAGCCGCAGGTGCATGATGGATCACGAATGGCGTCTTCACTCGGAAGTGGCGCAAGGACTCTTTCTGCAGTGGGGAGAGCCTTGGTTAGATCTATTCGCCACCGAAGAGAACGCGCAATGTCATCAGTTCTGCGCGTTGGAATTTCCAAGGCGGCACTCGCTCGGCGACGCTTTTCGTCGCGAGTGGAGTTGCGGTCTGTTGTACGCCTTTCCGCCTATACCACTTCTACCCAGAGTGTTGAAGAAGATTCGGCACGACCGGGCCCAAGTCATTCTTGTGGCTCCGGACTGGGCTCGAAGAGTTTGGTATCCCGAGCTACTCAATATGAGCATGGATCCCCCGATCCGTCTGCCTCTTCGGGAGGATCTTCAGTCGCAGCAGCAGGGGACGGTCCTCCACCCGAACCTGTCCAGTCTACACCTGCTTGCGTGGAGATTGAGCGGCAGCAGTTGATTCCTTTCGACTTGCCTCCCGAAGTTTGTGATGTGATTCTGGCAGCCAGGCGTCCCTCCACTAAGGTGGTATACGCCTGCAGGTGGAACAAATTTGTGGCATGGTGCACAGCAAAGGCTGTGGATCCCCTTTCTGCCCCTCTTTCTGAGGTCCTTCTGTTCCTTCTCTCTCTGGCCCAACAGGGTTCTGCCCTGGGTACCATCAAGGGTTATCTTTGTGCTATCTCGGCCTTCCTCAGGCTCCCTGATCAGCCCTCCCTGTTCAAGTCCCCTGTTGTTAACAGGTTCTTAAAAGGCATTACTCACCTCTTCCCTCCTGTTCCGTTTGTGATGCCTCAGTGGGACTTGAACTTGGTTCTTACCTTTTTAATGTGCGCTCCCTTTGAGCCTCTGCATAACTGTCCTCTTCGTCTTCTGACTCTGAAGACAGCCTTTCTGGTGGCCATCACCTCCGCTCGGCGGGTGAGTGAGCTCCAGGCTCTATCTTGCAAACCTCCCTTTCTGTCTGTTCATCCGGACAAGGTTGTTCTTCGGACGCGTCCGTCCTTCTTGCCAAAGGTGGTTACTGCTTTCCACATTGGGCAGACCATCACTTTGCCCACCTTCTTTCCGCCTCCGCATCCTTCCAGAGAGGAAGAGAGGCTCCACCGTCTGGACCCAAAACGTGCGCTCTCCTTCTATATCGACCGCACAAAACACTTCCGGGTGGATGACCAGCTCTTTGTTGGCTACGTGGGCGCCAAAAAGGTCGGGCGGTGCACAAGAGGACCATCTCCCGCTGGGTTACCTTGTGCATCAAGACCTGCTATTCTTTGGCCAAGAAGGAGCCTCCTGTTGGGCTGCGTGCCCATTCCACCAGGGCAACGGCTGCTACCACGGCCTTGGGCCGCGGTGTTCCGCTGCCGGTTATCTGTCAGGCAGCTACGTGGGCCTCGCTGCACACGTTTACTAGGCATTACTGCCTTGACAGTCAGGTCCGGAGGGACGGCTTCTTTGGCCGTTCCGTCCTCCAGGACTTCCTTGTCTGATCTTTGTTCGCAGACCCACCACCGGGGTTGGTATTGCTGGGGTATCTATTCTAAGGTAAGGAATCTGTCACTAACGTGTCTCTTTCAGATGCACAAGTTACTAACTTGTGTAACGATATATCTGTAAGAGACAGTAGTTAGTGACAGATTCCTTACCGCCCCACCCATCCTCCCCGTTCTGCGAACTGATTTCTAGGGTTAAGGACATCCCTTTCAGGGCCCTAGTATTTTTCAGACACCTGTGTCAGCTTCTTGCATGGCTCTGCGTTCCTGGTGCGGAAAGTCGTGTACAGAACTGACGTCAGCGCGCAGGGGCGGCGCCTAAGTACTGCCCGCGACGTCATCCCGGCGATCACGACGCCGACGACGGACGCGGAGCCGCACGACGCCGCCTACCGACGCGCAAGGGTACTGCTACGCAAAACTTTCCGGATCCAGCCTGACGCCTGGGGATATTCTAAGGTAAGGAATCTGTCACTAACTACTGTCTCTTACAGATATATCGTTACACAAGTTAGTAACTTGTGCTTTAATGTTAAAAGTTTAGTTAATGGCTAATTTAGCTCCTTAATTTCAGGTTGGTGTTGAATTTTGATGATGGTGGATTTCTAGCTTTCTACAACTGTCGCATGGGCTGGTGCTCAAGGCCCTTCATCAAACCAGCCAGTGACATCCTGTCCGCCAAGTTCCATCGAGGGCAGGCCTTGGAGGCCCTCCGTAATTCGAGACCCGTGTGTTTCACACTTTTGGACCAGCGATATTTCTCTGGATTGGGTATGTACACATCTGTAAGGCTTTTAAATTAGTTACAAGTCTTATCTTCCAGTCAAGCTCATCTTGGGTTTCATAATCTTGATAGTCTAGCATGGCTTATGCTTTAATTTTATTTATACAGTAAAAAAGTGATGGATTGAAATCCTGTGACAGTCTGAATCTTTGGTAATCTCTGGTAATAAATCTGGATAGATTTAGTTACATTATTTTGAGATTGTCTGCGGCACAACAGACCAGGGCCAACCAACAAAAACCAATCTGGGCTCTTCTCAAGAAGGGACAGTCCAGCTACTGCTAGGCAGTGCACCCTCTGCTGACACTTGTTCACTGAGATGTTGGTCCTAAGCTTGCTGTGCCACACACTGAAACTTCATCTTACTAAAGAGGCCCAACAAGGCTGAAACATCTGTGGTTGATTGTGTTCCCATACTGTGGGAGTTCGATGTAGCTTGTTGGGTGGGCTTAAGACTGATTTGCAGATGTTTCAATCTTGTTTGTATCGGTTCAGCTGAGCTAAAGATATTAAATGAAGTCTTCCCAGAGTAAAAACGAAAGATAAGATTAATTCAAGTTTATATTCATTTATGAAAATATTTTTCAAGTTATTGACTTGAGTAGGGAGGTGCAGTGTGATAACCTCCATTTAGCATTGAAAAATTATGCAGAGCTTCTGGTGGGCTCTCTTAGCAACCGATGCTCTCCTTCTTGAGAATCTGGTAGGCACCTCTGTGATGCTGGCGCCTGGACATTAGTGACGGTATCTGCCACTGTAGGGCAGTATTAAAGGAGATGCAAGTTGATGTTTGACGTCTCAATTAGTGTATTTTCTTTTTTAAAAAAAAACTGAACGTGGGAACAAACATAGTGGGTTCACAGCAAACGACACAATGCAGATAATTTTATTTACAGAAAAATACAAATCTGTTCTGCCAGGGTAAATGTGTTAATTTTCAGGAAACGACAAGCTGGTTCAGAAGTGTATAAACTGACAAACTGTCATGGGGACACACACCACTACATATGACGCTTATTGTGATGTGCATCCCTGGAGAGGCGCTGTGCGATCTTGGAGGAAACACTCTGCATTAACCCACGTTTAGAACCCATGTGCATCTGTGTGGTGTATATGTGTGCTTTCCACGTGTGCATCTGATTGTGTGTGTTCTCTCACCCCATATAGTTGGTGTGTAGTTGTGTTGACACCGTTACGTAATGGTATGAGCTTGGCGATTATACAACCAGGAAATGAGTCACCCACTCACAGCCATCTTAATTGGCCGGGACTATAAAGGCACTCCCCGCCCGCACCCTGTTGCTAGGCAATCAAGAATCTGTGTGGCCTCGGTCGCATCTTCAGAGCAGCTAAGGTCGCCAGTGGGCTTCTTGATAGGGGAATCTAGTGGATTCTGAGTCACGAGCATGCAGAGGACATCGGCGCATTATGCTGTATCACGAGTCTGCAGTGGACGTAAGCACGACCTCCTCTGTCATGGACCTGTGGCGGACATTGGCGCGTCTGAAACTGTACAATAAGTAGTGCCGCCAGTCGTGCACCCCCAAAGGGGCATCTTTATCGCCTTGAAATAGAATCTCGCCACAGCAGCTCTCGGCAAAGGTACATACAGGACTACAACTGCTAGCACGTATGACACTGCCCTTAGCATCTCATGCCCAGCTTGCTGCATTGTTTAGGGATAGCCGCCAGAGATAGTTGAAGTAGCCCAAAGGTTTATCTGGTTCAGGTTTGGACAGTTCATTATTGTGGGGCACATGTGTAAGGTGCCTTGCAGCACTTTCGGATTGGAGAAGGGCTCCATTCCTTCAGGCGATTATTCAGTGACTTAACTGAAGGCAACCGCCTGCTGTCCTCCTGAGCCAAGATCCTAGGCTACCTGCTGATCTGGTTGCATGAAAAGATAATAGAGATACTGAAGTGAGTGTGGTGGGGTGCGCAGGGTAGTGCTTGCATTAGGTGTGATTATCTGTGGGTAATTCTGTTTGTTTATATTATAGTGTGCACCACATCCTCCACGCCCACCTGGAATTATGTCAAGGGCGACGCCTACTCGGCAACAGACGAGGGTGTTCAGTGAGCCAACGGACCAGACCTTGTTTCTTTATTATTTTGCCCCATTCCCTTCATTGTAACACTGGACGGCAGAAATGCGGTCCGCTTCGCAGCGAGAGGGGTGGTAGGACAAGCATGAACATCGCTCCTGTTGGGTTCAGGGTATCTCCGGTTAGTGCATATGAGAAAAACACGAAGAAAGATCTTGCTTTTTCAGAATTTATCATAGTATATGACTGATCACACTTCAGTTGGGAGACATTGCCTTCAAAGTGACTGACTGTTAAGCCCTTGGCAGAGGCAGGCGACTGGTCCAAGTGTGGTATCAATGGTTCAACCAGAGGATACAAAGAATAGCGAGGATTATTCTTGGAACTAAGAAGTACCTCTATCTTATTGGTGAAGTGATAACCAGAAGCTCAAAGAAAGATACCAAGGTGTCCATAGCCGTAGCCAAAGGTTTCTGGTGGCAAATATTTTTTGCAGTTTAATAAGACATTTTTGTTCTTGTATATATTTTTTTGCTACAGGCTATGGTTTGTTTTGACCAGAAGGTCTTGGCTTCACGGTCATATTTTTCCCTAGCTGTTCTGAATTAGTCCATAAAGTCTGACTCCATTCCGGGTAGGCCCCCAATTCCATCTCTGACAAAACTTCTCCTTTTTCTGCTGAATCACTGCTGTGTGTGGTATAAATACTAATAACACTAATGTCGTCCACCCTTATCGACCTATCACCTGATGTGACACCCAGTCTGGGACAAGTGTTCACTTATGTCAAGCCCATAAAAAAAAATCCATAAATAAATCATTAAAAGGGTGTAGCCCGGACTGACGTCCCTTCATCTTCCATTTCCTTAAAGATGTGTATAAGAGACTTCTTCAGGGAAACTATCCAACATTCCTGAAACAATGTCAAAGGTTTTCATCCCTGATAGTAATTTAGTATTTAAGGACCACAAATAGTCCTCTTAGGGGGGAGAGAGAAACTCCACCCAGGTCCTCAGATGCAGATCCAGATGAGCACAGCACTAGATTCCATCTCGACAGATGAAGCCTCCAGCAAGTCTCCCTGAGTCTCTGCGAAGCATGCTATTCTGCCTTCACGAACTGGTGCCAGGATTGTGTTCTTGCACAGACGCAATCTTCTAGCTCTTGGCCTTGTGCTCGAAATAGCTGACAAGCTATTCCAAAGAGACAACAAACCCTGTTGTCCAGGTATGTGCACCACCTCCGAAACTCTGGCTTATTATTCATCTACTAGAACTAGTAAAGCACTTAGATAGCATAGTGAGGGTGTAATGGCTATATATTGTGATGTTACGTTTTTTCCATGTATTTACTGTGATTGGAAAGCTTAGCTGCTTTTTATTAGCTTCTGTGATGTTACCAATATAAGTATAAGAATTGAAAATAGTCAATGCTTCTCAAGTAATAGAGTAACTTGCATGTTCTACCCCAGCATTATTAATTTGAGTGGCCTCCTGGTCTCATGTCTAATTCGGTATACAGTGCACCTAACCTAAATAGGATATTGACTTTTAAACATCCTGAACCACACATTATTACATGTTCCTATTTTCCTCTACACACGTCATCCTGATCTTGTTCAGATTCTATTTGATTGACCCTAGGTTACTGCTTTAGCCAGGGGGTAATGCATCAATATTTTCCATCCCATGGACATCAGTCTTTTCTCGTTGTTCCAGCATTGGGTAGTATATTCTTTAGTTCACCTACAGAGTAAGGGCAGGACGTTAGCTGTTTTATGCTATATAGATCAGCTTAAATAGCCCACAACGATTAGACACCGTTTGGCCCGCTTACCGATGCAGCAATGTTCAAAGTCAGAAATCCAGACTAAGTCCAGAGTGTGCAGCAAATGGATAGAGAAACAGACTGCATCCCTAGGAGAGACTCAGTCTGGCTCACCCGCAAAATCATGTCCTTTATATAGAAAATGTCACCATAGAAAGCAAAGAAATCACACAGTCCGCATATGGTGAGCAAGTGAACCAATGCAACAGCGAATCACAGTGCAACATTATTGAACATCACATAATACCACCATTCTAGCACTATCCCCCTAAGTGTAAATTAATGTATCCCCTTTTACCTAAATGGCATCAGAAGTGTCAGAAGAATTCTTGTTACATAAACAATGGAATGCCTCATAAATGAACAGAGTACAGTCAACAAACAGAAGGGGCCTTGAAAAGTAACTATTGACTTTCTTTGGAGCTCTTCGAGAACAGCATGTCAACACAGGCAACAGTGCACATTTTTAATACCTAGTGTCGGTGAGAAACATAAATACACAATCCGTATTATGAAGCAACCTTTTTAATTCAAGATGGAGTTTAGGCCTAGTTTGGCATAAGTCAGAAAAACAAAGTTCTGTACATCACAGCTTTGTTTCAATAGCAAAACACCTTGTTAATAAGCAAATATGAAAAGGCTACATCACTATGGTAACTATTTGATTAGTAGTCTTGTGATCTCTTTAAACAAATACATGGTTGATGCATTTAATTATCAATTTTGTAAACAGGGAGAGTCCTTATTGGGGATAGTACTGTGAACTTTATTAAGGGGCTCTTAAATGATATATATTTGGGTCAATGAGGTTGCACTTGATAGTCTATGTAAGAGTATATTGATTTATGTAGACAGTGTGATAAAAGGATTTATCAAGGTTTCATTGTGCTCCTGACAATACGTGAAATACATTGGGCATAGATCCAATAATCCAGTAATAATTATGGAAATCCATTGATTCAACAAACTTGTGTGATCCAATGAATGTGGCTTCTTCACTCGCGTCCCACCCGATGCCTGGGCTCCTGTCGGGTGGGCGGGACATGTTACAGAATGCAGTGGGGATGTCGGTCAACGTGCCAGCGGGCCTCCGCAACATCTGTCTACACTCACCATGTGGCAGCTGGCCTGCTGGTGCAATCATTACCCCTCTGACTCGGGAGGGTTGCTCCAAAGATGCCAGTGGAGCATCCATTCCCCCCCCCCCCCAAGTCTTCTCCTTCTCGTAATTCCCTATAGAGAATTCTGGACTTAAAATAAAGCCCAATCTAAGATGGCCGCCCCTACATAACCATCTATTTCCTCTTTCCTAGTCTAGGATGGCTTCTTAGCAATTTTCAGTTTGGGGGCCTATATAAGGAATTCTGTTTAGTCTATTGCGTCGCCATGCTTTGTGCTTCTAGCTCTAATGTTCATTGCTCCTGCTACCACTGGTGATCCTCCTACAGTGTTCCAGTCTCCTTCCTGTAATCCAGTCTTTCCAGTACCTCTTCAACCCGTAACCCTCTGAATTCTTGCCAAGCCCTTCAGTCGCTGGAATTCCACTGTTTTCTGGAGGGTTTTTTACCACCTGGCTTTTTCCTCCATTGGGATTCCTTCTGGAGGGCACTTTACAGCTTGGTGGTTTTCCTGCGTCAGCAGCAACGGGATTACTAGAAGGGGTCACCCTTTCCTCTGGCAGACCAGAACAGTCAAGAATAGTAGGCTTCCATCCATCCGGGACTGGAGACCTTTGTTAGGCATCAGATCTTTAACATTGAAAGGATAATAAACAGTATACTTAAAAGAACAATAATTGATTCTGAAATTTGGATTTGGATTTGTGGCCAGCAGACAAAGCAGATGCTTCCAACGTGGAATCTGAAGAGCTTTTCAGATCCTCCACTTGTCACTTGTTCAGGAGCCCCATTGGTGCACTGTGAAGTATCTTTCGAATTGACTTCTTGCCGAACAATAACATAAAATTGTGAAAATCCCCCTTTTTGCCCTGATCACCCCCATTTTTCGACTGATACTGGTGGTAACTGACTCTGACTATGCCCTGGGCTCTGCTAACCAGACCCAGGGCCAGAGCTTTGTGTAAAAGGTATATGATAATTTAGGTGTAATTACAATTGGTATGGCAACCCTACCTGTAAGCCCATAGTATTAGTATATGGAATGCAAGTTTAGAGGCCCAGCAGATTTAATGTACCTAAGTGTGCACTGCTGTGTTGCCTGCTGTCGTTTTAAAGGCAGCCCTGCTTTGCAGGCTGCTTTTAAAGTATATGCGAATTCGACTTTGGAATTAAAAGTACTTCCAAAGTCTTAAACTACCTTATTTGTACATATGTCGCCCCTAACGTCTCCCCTAGGTGCTCCAGGGGTAGGGTGCCTTGTAACTATAAGCAAGGACATTATAAAATGTTTTATATGCCCTGGTGAGGGGAAAACTGTCAGTTTAGTTTTTCCACATTGTAGCACATTGGCTCCATAGGCTAGCATGGGAATACTTTAATAAAGTATAATTATTGATAGGAGTGAGCTAAAAACATACTTCAAAGTATTAAAATGATCTAATAAATCGCATCTTGGCAAGTTGTTGGATTTATTCTAACTATCAAAGAATAGAAGTTATAGAACTTGCTTTTCTGTTGAACCAAAATCCAGCCTTCCAGCAGCCTCTCCTGATTGACCAGCCTTTGGCAGGCTGAGCCAAACTGCTCTGATGAGGTGTGAAGTGAACTGCATAGAGACAAAGGACATCTGGCAGGAGGAGATCTGCAGCTGCTGAGCAATAGGCAGGATGTTCCTTCTAATCTCCCGCCCCTAAAAGTAACACTGACATCCGGGAATGGACAAAGTCGATCACCGCACTAAACTGCACACTGACCATAGTGGAATCTGCCAAATCTCTCGTAATAATCCTAGACATAAACCTGAATATGCGAGACCACATCAACTCGATGGCTAAAACTGCCAGGTTTCACCTGAGCTACCTGAGGAAACTAAAACCTTTCCTTCATGCCTCGGACCTAAAAATGGCAATCCAGGCATAAGTTATCTTCAGAATTGAATACGGATGCTCAACCCTTTCTGGCCTGCCCAAGATCTCCACGGCCCCCCTAAAAGCTTGCCACCGCCGCCAGACTCTTAACACGATACCAAAGGGGATGATGGACGGAGCGCTTGAGCAAATCAAACACTCACCCCCAGTCAACTGATCTGGGTTTAATCCATCATCATTCTTTAGCTCACTCCACCACCCCAGTTCAGACATGGCCATATGCAAATCAGTCTGACCCTGTGCCTCATGGGAACAGTCCAGCCCGAACTGCCAAGCCATGTCTTCCCTGGACCGGAAACAAGCATCCTGGGACCGGTTTCTGGCCATTCAGCCGTCATCAGCCAGGCTAGCTTGAATCCAGTAGCAAAGTGAGCAAGGGACCCACGTCTGGGCATACCCTGCCAACTTAGGGCGAACAAAGCGAAACCAAAGGGGACGATGGAGGGAGTGTTGAACATTGCAAGCACTCACCCCCAGTCAACTGATCTGGGTTTAATCCATCATCATTCTTTAGCTCACTCCACCACCCCAGTTCAATCAATCAATCAATCAATCAATCATATCATTTGTAAAGCGCACTACTCACCCGTGAGGGTCTCAAGGCGCTGGGGTGGGGAATGCTGCTACTGCTCGAAAAGCCAGGTCTTGAGGAGTTTTCTGAAGGTCAGCAGGTCTTGGGTCTGCCGTAGGTGGATGGGGAGGGTGTTCCAGGTCTTGGCGGCGAGGTGGGAGAACGATCTGCCACCGGAGGTCGCTCTTCGGAAGCGGGGGACAGTGGCGAGGGCGAGGTCGGCGGAGCGGAGCTGGCGGGTGGGGGTGTAGAAGCTGAGTCGTCTGTTGAGGTACGTTGGTCCGGTGTTGTGGAGTGCCTTGTGTGAGTGGGTGAGGAGTTTGAAGGTTATCCTCTTGTTGACCGGGAGCCAGTGCAGGTCTCTCAGGTGGGGTGTGATGTGGCTGCGGCGAGGGATGTCGAGGATCAGGCGTGCAGAGGCGTTCTGGATGCGTTGGAGCCGTCTCAGGAGTTTGGCCGAGGCTCCTGCGTTGAGGGCGTTTCCGTAGTCCAACTTGCTGCTGACGAGGGCCTGGGTGACCGTTCTTCTCGTTTCAGTGGGGATCCACTTGTAGATCCTGCGGAGCATGCGGAGGGTGTTGAAGCAGGCGGAGGAGACGGCGTTGACCTGTTTAGTCATGGAGAGGGTGGAGTCGAGGATGACCCCTAGGTTGCGTGCGTGGTCGGTGGGTGTTGGGGTGGATCCCAGTGCGGTCGGCCACCAGGAGTCGTCCCAGGCCGAAAGGGTGGATCCGAGGATGAGGACCTCCGTCTTGTCCGAGTTCAGCTTCAGTCGGCTGTTCCTCATCCATTCAGCCACGGCCTTCATTCCTTCGTGAAGGTTGGTTTTGTCGGTGTGGGGGTCCTTGGTGAGGGAGAGGATCAGCTGGGTGTCATCGGCGTAGGAGATGATGTTGAGGTTGTGCCGACGGGCGACGTGGGCGAGCGGTGCCATGTAGATGTTAAACAGAGTTGGGCTGAGGGAAGAGCCCTGGGGTACGCCGCAGATTATCTCGGTGGCTTCGGAAGGGGGGCAGGCGGACGCTCTGTGTTCTGCCAGAGAGGAAGGAGGTGGTCCAGTCCAGGGCCTTCTCTTGGATCCCGGCGTTGTGGAGGCGTGTTCGTAGTGTGTGGTGGCAGACCGTGTCGAAGGCGGCTGACCGGTCCAGGAGGATGAGGGCCGCCGTTTCTCCGTTGTCCAGCAGGGACTTGATGTCATTGGTGGCGGCGATGAGGGCAGTCTCGGTGCTGTGGTTGCTGCGGAACCCGGACTGGGAAGGGTCCAGGATGTTGTTCTCCTCGAGGTAGCGGGTCAGTTGTTTGTTGACGGTCTTCTCGATGACCTTTGCCGGGAACGGGAGCAGGGAGATGGGCCGGAAGTTCTTGAGGTCCTTGGGGTCCGCTTTGGGTTTCTTGAGTAAGGCGTTGATCTCGGCGTGCTTCCAGCTCTCCGGGAAGGTTGCTGTCTCGAAGGAGGTGTTGATGACTTTCCGGAGATGGGGTGCGATGGCTGTGCTGGCTTTGTTGAAGATGTGGTGTGGGCATGGGTCTGACGGAGATCCGGAGTGGATGGTGTTCATGATCTTGATGGTGTCGTCGTCGTTGATGTTGGTCCAGGAGAGCAGGCGGATGGTGGTCGTGGGGGCGGAGGTCTCAGTGGTTGTCGGGGCGGTCGTGGCGTTGAAGCCGTCATGGATGTCTGCGATCTTGCGGTGGAAGAAGGTGGCCAGCGAGTCGCACCGGTCTTGCGAGGGTGGGACGTCGTTGGTGTTGGAGCTGGGGTTGGAGAGTTCCTTCCCGATGTTGAGCTCTTTGCTGTTGTGCGCATTGTTGTCTAGGCGGCCTTTGAAGGAGGCCCTTTTGGTGGATCTGATGGTGTCTGCGGGTGGCGTTCTTGTGGGCTGCGTGGCTGTCCGGTGTTCGTTCACGGAGCCAGATCTTCTCCAGCTTTCGGCAGGTTTGCTTGGAGGCCCGGAGGTCTTCAGTGAACCAGCTGGCTTTCTTGTTGGTGTGACTGTTGGAGGGTTTCTTGATCGGGGCGAGGGTGTTGGCGCAGTCGTTGATCCACTGTCTGAGGTTGCGGGCGGCGGTGTCGGGGTCGGTGGGGTCGGCGGGTGGGCTCTGGGCGAGGGTGGTGGTTAGCTGGTCTTCGGTGACTTTGCTCCAGCAGCGGCGGGGCATCTGTTGGGTGCGGTGGTGCGTGGTGGGTTTCTTGAAGGTGAAGTGGTTGCAGCGATGGTCAGTCCAGTGGAGTTCGGTGATCTGGTTGAAGGAGACGTGGGGGCTTGCGGAGAAGATGGGGTCAAGCGTGTGACCGGCGGAGTGGGTGGGTGTTGTGACGAGTTGTCTGAGTCCGAGGTTGGCTAGGTTGTCGATCAGGTTGGTGGAGTTGGTGTTGTTGTTGTTCTCGAGGTGGAAGTTCAGGTCCCCGAGGAGGATGTAGTCCGTCGAGGCGAGGGCCTGTGTGCTGACGAAGTCGGCGATGGAGTCGCTGAACTGTGGTCTGGGTCCGGGGGGTCTGTAGACGAGGGTTCCTCTGAGGGTGGTGTTGGGATCGGTGTGGATCTGGAAGTGCAGGTGTTCGGCGGTGCTGAGGGTGTCGTCGGTGTTGGTCGAGACTCTGAGAGTGTTCCTGTGGACGATGGCGATTCCTCCTCCTGCTCCGTTGGTGCGGTCCCTGCGGGTGATGTTGTAGCCTTCCGGGACGGCTATGGCTATGTCGGGTGCCGAGGCGGGGTTCAGCCAGGTCTCCGTCAGGAAGGCGACGTCTGGGGAGGTTGAGTCGAGTAGGTCCCAGAGTTCAACGGCGTGTTTGCGGGCGGAGCGGGTGTTGAGAAGGATGCATCTGAGGTGGTTGGGTTCTTTCCTGGTCGGCAGCATGGTGGGGCGGATGCTTTGTGAAGCTGCAGTTCCGGCAGGTGAAAGCTCCGTGGGTGCGCTTCGGGGCGGCCAGGAAACAGGTGTGTGATCGTCCGGTGTTGAGTGCGTGGAGGGTTCTGGCATCGTAGCGTCGTGGCGTTCGCGGGGTCCAGGCGCTGGGCGCGGTCCAGGCGCAGATGGGCGCAGACGGGCTTGCCTTAGGCGCGCTTTCGGCGCGCCCGCTGCGCGGCCTCCATATGAGGGGATGTAGGAGGGAGGAGCAGCTGGGAGGCGGGAGCGGGCGGCGAATGGGATTGCAGGGGGGCGGGGCCGCAGCGGCGGGAAAAACGGGCGGGGGCCGCGGGAGAACTAGGCACAGGAAGGAAAAACAAGTTTAGGCAAGAAAACAAGTACAGGCACAGAGGAATAAAAACAAGTCTGGGCAAGAAAGCAAGTTAGGCACAGGGGAATAAAAACAAGTCTGGGCAAGAAAGCAAGTTAGGCACAGGGGAATAAAAACAAGTCTGGGCAAGAAAGCAAGTTAGGCACAGGGGAAAAATACAGAATTAGGCAAAAACAATGCAAGGCAGAGCCGTGCAGCAGCGTGGGGAGCGACCTGCCTGCGAGCAGGGTCAGAGGTCGCCATGGCCATATGCAAATCAGTCTGACCCTGTGCCTCATGGGAACAGTCCAGCCCGAACTGCCAAGCCATGTCTTCCCTGGACCGGAAACAAGCATCCTGGGACCGGTTTCTGGCCATTCAGCCATCATCAGCCATGCTAGCTTGAATCCAGTAGCAAAGTGAGCAAGGGACCCACGTCTGGGCATACCCTGCCAACTTAGGGCAAACAAAGCGATACCAAAGGGGATGATGGACGGAGCGCTTGAGCAAATCAAACACTCACCCCCAGTCAACTGATCTGGGTTTAATCCATCATCATTCATTCTTTAGCTCACTCCACCACCCCAGTTCAGACATGGCCATATGCAAATCAGTCTGACCCTGTGCCTCATGGGAACAGTCCACTTTCTGCGGTCATGCGGCAGGAGTCTCCACTGCCTTTCGTTTGAAGTATCGGAAGTGGGTCCCACTTAAAAACTAAAGACAATTGCGATCAGCATCTCCCTTCTGTCTGATACCTCGGGATTGTTTCCAACCTACATCCACAAGACGTTCTTAATCGTCCCGCGTATTTGTGAAGGCCTGTTAATCATATGGGCTGCCATTCCTATATTACCCCAGTCCTGATGAAGACCCGCCGTGATGAATTAAAATCGCGCATATAGGGTTGAAACGTCGACGCCATTTTTGGTCCAGTTCAAGGCCTTGCTCTGAAAATACTGAAATTGAACAGTGTAGCAGGGTCATTGTACTTATTCTGGCCTGATTCAAATATGTATATATTTTAACCACCTTTGTAAATATCACGCACCTATTGTGTCACCAATCACACTATGTCACTTGATCACAACTCACTTTTATATTCACAATGTTGGCAGCTATTTATGTAAAATAAAACTTCATATATGGGTTAATATAAATGATTCAATTTATATAAAATATCCTATTACCCATAAAACCTGATTATTTGGTTTTTGTTTTGATTGTGTGTTCCTTCTTATAAGTTTTCCCAGTTACTTTATGTATGAAAGAATTTGTCTTTGGAAATTGAACTGTATTTCTAAGAAATATTGTGGTCATACCCGACAGAACCATTGTACTTACATAATCCTATACCCAGGTTCTGAGGGACACAGGGTTACCCTATTGTTTATTTAGTTTCATGGGAACAGTCCAGCCCGAACTGCCAAGCCAGTCAGCCGGCTGATGAGGGTTTTGAACCCGAAACCGGTCCCAGGATGCTTGTTTCTGGTCCAGGGAAGACATGGCTTGGCAGTTCGGGCTGGACTGTTCCCATGAGGCACAGGGTCAGACTGATTTGCATATGGCCATGTCCGACCTGGGATGGTGGAGTGAGCTAAAGAATGATGATGGATTAAACCCAGATCAGTTGACTGGGGGTGAGTGTTTGATTTGCTCTAACGCTCCGTCCATCATCCCCTTTGGTATAGACTCTTAACGGGCTCAAAACAATTCGACCACATCTCACCGCATCTGAAGGCGCTGAACTGGCTTCCTCTTGAAGCCAGAATCCAACACAAACTGTCATGCATCACCCACAAAGCGCTACACCCAAAATCCCCTGCATATCTCGCCCAGAAAATCATGGTTTCCGGAGAAGCTAGAAACTCCCGGTCTGGCAGAGACTTTGTGCTCCAGCCACCCCGCTTCTAAAAGGAAAACACTTACAATTGTGCATTCTCTGGGGCCGCACGAATCTGGAACTCGCTGCCGTCTTTCATCAGAAGAATTCCCTCTCTGTCAATATTTAAAAAGGAAGCCAGAACCTTCCTAATGGGCAAGTTTTGCCCATAAATCATGCATTGCACACACCGCTCAGCAGCTTTGCTCATTTTTGTTACCACTAGAGTTTGGACTGACTCAATCAATCAATCAATCAATGCATTTATAGAGCGCGCTACTCACCCGGGAGGGTCTCAAGGCGCTGGGGGAGGGGGGAGTTACTGCTCGAACAGCCAGGTCTTGAGCTGCTTCCTGAAGGAGAAATGGTCCTGGGTTCGCCGAAGGTGAGTGGGGAGGGAGTTCCAGGTCTTGGCTGCCAGGTAGGAGAAGGATCTTCCTCCGGCGGTGGCTCTGCGGATGCGTGGTACGGTGGCGAGGGCGTGGCTGGTTGATCGTAGCTGGCGGGTGGGCGTGTAGAAGGTCATGCGGTCGTTGAGGTACTTGGGGCCCAGGTCGTGGAGGGCCTTGTGTGCGTGGGTGAGGAGTCTGAACGTGATTCTCTTGCTGACGGGGAGCCAGTGCAGGTCTTTCAGGTGTCCGGTGATGTGGCTGTGTCGGGGGATGTCCAGGATGAGTCGTGCGGAGGCATTCTGGATGCGCTGGAGTCTTTTTGAAGTTTGGCTGTGGTTCCGGCGTAGAGGGTGTTCCCATAGTCCAGTCGGCTGGTGACGAGTGCCTGGGTGACGGTCTTCCTGGTTTCAGTGGGGATCCATCTGAAGATCTTGCGGAGCATGCGCAGGGTGTTGAAGCACGAAGATGAGACGGCGTTGACTTGTCTGGTCATCGACAAGGAGGAGTCCAGGATGAAGCCCAGGTTGCGTGCGTGGTCCGTTGGCTTGGGCGCGGTGCCCAGGGCCGGGGGCCACCAAGAGTCGTCCCAGGCGGAGGGTGATGAACCCAGGATGAGGACTTCCGTCTTGTCTGAGTTCAGTTTAAGGCGGCTGTTCCTCATCCAGTCGGCGACGTCTCTCATCCCGTCGTGTAGGTTGGCTCTGGCGGTGGTGGGGTCGTTGGTGAGGGAGAGGATCAGCTGGGTGTCGTCGGCGTAGGAGATGATGTTGAGGTTGTGTTGGCGTGCGATGGCTGCGAGGGCTGCTATCCATCTTGTACTGACCTTGTACTCCCACAAATGTAATTGCTGGATTTCTCTGCATTATGATCTGAACATTGTATACACCCTGTTATTCCCCAAATGTTTCACTTCCTTCTACCCCTACTTATGTTTTTTTTTGTTTCTCTTTGACTATTTCATACTTGTATCCAACGTGTTATCCCTGTAAAGCGCTCTGATACCCTAACGGGTCATGTTCGCGCTCTATAAAACACTAAATAAATAAATGTGGGTGGAGATGCTAAACTGGTCTTCAAAGAGGGAATGACCGGACACAGGCTCACCCCCAGCCAGACAGGAGCCCCAGTAATTAAATTAGTAGAGGGGCTGGAAGGGGAGTGTTAGGCAAACTTAGCCACTCCAGTGGGTTGACTCAGCCAGACATTAACCTCCAGGAGAGCGTTTCTCCATTTTGGATTTCAAAAAAATAGTACTTTCTGGGACAAGAATATGCCACACTTTAGAGGATGTTGTCATGCTTGAGGGTGGCACCCTGCATCCTATTGGCCGGGGGGGCTTGCCTGTCACCCCAGGAGCACAGATAAAATGGGAGAACTGCGCAACGACTCAGATCCCTGCCTGAAACTACAAGAATGACTGCCCTGCTGGAACCCTGGCCTACACCAAGAGGATTGCACTCTGAATGACTGCACCTGCTGCACACTTTGGAACTACAGCCCTAAGGACTTTGCCTTGCTTTGAAAAGTGAAGGAGTGGACTCCCTGAAAACAATAGATTAAAAGAGCTCGATGTGCATCATCTCCAGCAAGAAGAAGCCAGCTGTCTACCTTCAGCTGGACTTTAAAGGATTTAGCCAGGTGCATTGTGGGAGACATAATTCCAACATCCTAAGGAGCAACTCGGAGCTTATAAAACTTTGGATTGGTGTTCTGGACACTTTGGAACCCCCAAAAGGATAGACCTTCTGGAAGAAGATCCAGAAGTTTGGAGAATGTTTGTCAAAAAGCTTCATTAGGTGACCGACCTGTCAATGAGGGTCAAGCAGGTGACATCGAACCGCGACTTGGCCTGAGATTCAGGTTTTGCCCCACTGAAGCTTCAGAGCTTTAAGTCGTCAACGAGACTTCCAGGAGTTGACTGAGGCATCGCGCTGAGCCATGCCTCGGTCTTTGCCTTACTGTCTCCATTTAAGTAGACAGCCTAGACAGGATCTTCCAGGGAGACGCTGGCGATGCGTCGGTTCCTTACTGTACAGGGGAGGTGATGCGTCTGTTCCTTACTGCTAGGCAGGGGAGGTGATGCGTTGGTTCCTTACTGGTACAAGGGAGGTGAAGCGTTGGTTTCTTACTGCCACAGGGGAGGTGATGCATCGTTTGCGGCACAATGCCTCGGTTTCTTACTGTGGTGTGTTGTCGATGAAGAAAATGGCACCCAGGGACGATGCATTGTGCTCCGGAGGTGATACACCGCTTTGCGAGGCTTCGCATCGTCCGGCATATGTTCTGTGAGGCTGCGCGGTGAAGCTTTGCAGTGCTTCGTTTCTTCGGTTCCGAGGAGCTGTCAGCTGTGCAGTGAGACTTGGCGAGAGGCTGCATAGCGAGGCTTTGCGCCGGTTCTTTCAGATATCCGCTGCAGAACCCACTTTTGAGGTCCTTTACCTGGAGGGAAGCACCTCAGGCAAGGATAGAACTCACAGATGGCAGAGTCCGGCATCACCAACAGAGTTGCAAGAAGTCTTTTGTGTCCCTGAGACTTCTTAACAGGAGATGAATGCGCACAAGCCTTTGGAGAACCTTGGAAAGCAGGATTCAGAAAGCAAAGTCCAGTCCTTTAACTCCCAGGGCACAGAAGCAGCAGCCCAGCACAACACAGTAACAGGCAGAGTGAAAGTTTCCTCCTACAGCATCCAGCTCTTTTTCCTGGCAGAATGTCCACAGTCAAGAAGTGTTCTGATTTGAAAGTGTCAGAGGTCCAATACTTATACCCCTTTCTGCCTTTTAAGTAGGCAAATGTCAAAGGAAAGTCTTTCTAGTGCACAAGACCCTGCCTTTCCCTGACCTGGCTTCAGATGCACTACAGGGGGCTGGAGACCGCTTTGTGTGAGGACAGGCACAGCCCAATTCAGGTGTCAGTGACCAGTCCTCCCACCACTCTAGCTCAGGAAGGCCCATCAACATGGTGATAGCCCCTCAGGATATTCAAGGCACACCTCAGCTCCCTGTGTGTGACTGTCTAGAGAGTGCATAAGAGCCCTAGTGTCACCCTATCCTTGACGTGGATTCTACAGACCGGCAGAGGCACAGAATCAATAAGCAAAAAAATGCCCCTTTTTTTAAAGTAAACCCAAGGAGATGATGGACGGAGCGCTGAAACTTTTCAGACACCCCCAGTCCCAGATCTGGGTTGAATCCATCATCATTCTTTAGCTCACTTCGCCACCTCAGTTCAGACTTAGCTATATGCAAATCAGTCTTGGCCCTGTGACTCATGGGAACAGTCCAGCCCGAACTGCCAAGCCAGGTCTTCCCTGCTCACTTTGCCACTGGATTCAAGCTAGCCTGGCTGATGAAGGGTGTTACCCAGAAACCGGTCCCAGGATGCTTGTTTCCGGTTCAGGGAAGACCTGTATGTAATCTCAAAAATTGCGATTATCTAAAATTGCAACTACAAAAAGAGAATCGCAAATTGTGATTCCCTTAGCACATGTATGAAGCAATTTCCAAATGCAAACTGTGATTTTAGGAAAATCAAAACCATTCCCACCTATGTGCCTATGGAGTAATATTACCTAATATCGATTCTCTATTTACCGAATCGCTATTGGGTAGTAATAAGGAATCGCTAAATCTTTGGCGATTCCTTACATACATAGCATTTTGCGATTATCAAATAGCGATTCAGTAAAAATTGCTATTTGGTAATCGCAAAATGCTTATTTGATACATGTGGCCCTAGTCTCCATCTTTCAGGCCTTTGTAAATTAAGCTTTTCCCTGTTCCTCCAAAGGCACAGAAAGACTGAGGGATTAAGATTGATGATAGTTTTTCATTGGATACCATCATTCATACTTTTGTCATTAGCAGGCTTTGCAAAATCATGCTGTACCTGTCCACAAAGAGGAAATATAGTGGTGTCATCCTTTATTGGTGCATGATTGGGCACCTGCAATGCCCTTATTTAGTGTGTACAGGCTTTAGCCAGGCAGGACCCCTGTTGCTAGCCCTTCCTGTGTGATATGTCTCCCGTCATATCCCCTAGTGAGCCAGCTTTACTATGCATTGAATAACTTGTTGATCTATCCTGGCTCCAGGAACACACTAGTTGATATGTCCTTCTCAGTAACGACTCCTAAGCTACGGAATTCTCTACCTATGTAACACATCTCTGATCTTACTACCTTCGGGAAATGTTTTTTAAAAATTCTCTTTTACAGCCCCGCAGCTAGATTACTGACTCAATACCTGCTCCCATCCTAACACTGAGAATACTACTGGGTGATTTGTGCACCTGAATCTATGGATATTAACATAACATGAGTGTACTGAGCTTCCCCATCCTTGCTGGTATGTGGCATCATTGTTTTTTTCCCTCTTGGATCTCTAGGTAGACTCAATTGGCTGATGACCTACTACAACTGTAAGCCTTTAAAAGTAAATTATCAGTTAAGGATAGTTCAGTGGAGTGGAAGTCGTTGGTCTTTCTTGATACCTACCACAAAAGCATGGGAGTGCATTTGGTCTATTTGTAGGTACTCTCTTTGGTGGTATATGGCTTTTGGTTGGGGTTGTCTGCAAGTTTTTAGGACTCAAGAAGAGCACTCAGTGGCTTTGGATTCCAGAACACCAGGCAGGTGATGCTCCAGCCATAGTATTAGTCTGATCAAGAGCCTACCCATTCCATAGTGTGACCCACCAGCTGCTGTACATTTTGGACCGTGTCAAAAAAATCACAGTTTACAGCAGGAGATTACCAAGATCCATTATGCCACAGTGGGTAAGCAGTTGAAGCTAATTTGTTATCAGTTTCGCTCACTTCGTACCAACAATGTCGTTATCCTGAGCCTCCGATAGAAAATTAGTGCCCAAAGGAGAGCTTATGAAACTAAACACTAAACTAGATTGGTGAATTGGGGTAATCATTTAGCACCTGCCTGTGGGTGGGGGTGAATCTGGCCCCTCCCCAACAAATAGGGTAAAAGTTCCCAGGGGTAACCCTACCCACTTTTGTAGCAGTTCATGTGTGCCCTACTGCAAACAATCCCACTGTGCCCATCTCTGCCCAAATCAAAAATGGTGAAACCTTGTCCCCTTTCACAGAGCCTATGAGCCCACGCCAGATGTGTGGCTGGGGAAATGAGTAACGCCTCCCTTGTGGTCACTTCAAACCAATTTTGGGAGTAGGTCCTCTCCCACTGGGATTGGTCCTGCCTGACTGGGGTAACAAAGAAAGGCCCTGCTCAGATGTCAGCTAGTGTTTGGCAGTGACAGGGTAGGCCTCTTTCAACTTAATCAAGTTCCGGGGCACATCCCAGATGCACCTGCCAGAGAAACCGAAGCACCTCCCCACACCCAACCCTTTGTCTTTCTCTGGGAGCAATTTTCACTTCACATCAAAGGGACATTCATTTGCCAGGTGGCAGTTGGAGTGCATGCAAGTGGGCCTCCAGGGGCTTTAGGCTTTTCCAAAATAATTATTGCAAATTCCACTTCGGAAATGAATTGGTCTTGTAATAAATATATTTCAAAAAGTTCAGCAGTGAAATTTGTAGGGGTTTCCTAGCCAGAAACATTATTACATTTAATATTGTATCCCAATGTTTTCCTATGGAACAGCTAACCCTCCTACAGTGAAAATAGCATTAATGGCGTTTTCACTTTAAGGACATGTTCAGCTTTAAACTTTTGCATGTCCTACTTTTAAATATTGTGCACCCTACCTTCTGGGCAGCATGACCTACATAGGGGTAGCTTATTAATATTTAAAAGGAAGGTTTAGGCATGTCGAAAGGGGTATTTTGACAGGTTGAATTTACATTTTTATAACTGTACAGCCAGGCTACAATGGTAGGCCTGCAGTCTTGTTTGCACAGTCACTTTAGTCGGTGACTCAATGGGTGTTGCATTCCATTGTCAACATTTAACTTACAGGCTCTGGGTGCACTTCGTACCTTACACCAGGGACTTGTAGATCAGTTAAATATGCCAATTAGGAGTATAGCCAATTTCAATGGTTTAGGGATCAGACCACATGCACTTGTAGCCTGGTTAGCAGAGTCCTAGTGCACAGAGTCAAAACACCAGAAGCATCACTCCAAAACAAAATGCAGGTGATCATGCAAAAGAAGGCATTTTTCTATAGCCATCACCGGTCTGTTTTTGATGGGTTTAAAAAAGTAATCTATTTTCGAAAAATTTCCCTGCCACAGCCTAAATCCACATTAGTGGCATGTAGTTTGGCATTCTTTTGTGGCTCCATTTGGCATCTAATTTCCCTTCAATCAGTTTTGGGAAGAAGGATATGATGACAATTGTGTGGTGGTTCCCGAAACATTTTGTGGCAATGTAAAGTCTTTTAAGCAGTGTGATTTTTTTTTTTTTTTTTTTTTTTTTTTTAAATACCAGACAACTATCCCTAAATAATAGATGATTTAAAGAGTGCAGTTATTGATTTTGGCTTGTTTCAAAATATGGTCCTTAATGAAGGTGGCGGTGGGGAAGTAGGTGGCAGGAGTTATTGAAAATGCCATACTTCTTGGTAGGTTAGTCATTTCAATGACTGATAGGGTTTTGAAGTTAGTTGATGGTAGGGTTTAGGTAGGCCTGGGTGTAGTTTGCGGAGTTTTGTTATGCGGAACTTCGCAAAGTGACAAAATGGTTTAGGTATATGGTTTGTTGTTTTGGAGGTTGTTTGTCCTTATCTTTTTGTATAGCACCTTGTAATATTTACCTCCACCTGTGTTTAGCTGTCTAGCTGTGGCGGAACTATTATTTTACCATATCATGTTTGCTTCTCATACTGTTTTGAAAATAGATAAGATCTTGGTTGTGTTTAGAGTTAGTGTCAGTCCTATTCAGTCACATAACAATAGCTGCCTAATCTACTTTATTACAAGATACTTTTTTAGTCTACAGATTATGAAGATACTGTCTGGTATTTTATGCACTGGGGAGAAAATATCTATATTACCTCTTTAGCTGAATCAAAAATAAGCATTTTTTCTATAACTTTGCTTGAGGGCTACGGGTCAAAGTCCTAAAGTCCCTGGTAAAATGTCCTTACCTGGAGTGGATCGTATGACTACTCACCAAACACTGTATTTCTGTCTTGCAATAATTTTATTTAATTCTCACTGGACACTGGAGGAGAAAAGTTGTAACACATTTGCACCTCATGTTAGTTTTCATGATTTTTTTTTTTTTTAATGGAGTTTGCAATTGCAAAGCGGGGAGTAAGAACACTGTGACAAGTAGACACCTTAATTTTTCCAGGGGATGTTGAAAGTAGAAATACGTTTATTGGTTACAGAAAGTCCCATCCACCCTCATCAATGGCTGCCCAGCATCTCACTGACAAGCTCATATTCAACACATTCCATATGACTTCATAACATTCCACGTGGAGTCCAATGCCTGCTCATACATAGATGGGACAGTCTTTAATAGAGCAGTCAAGGATATTACACCCCCCCCCCTCCAAAAGTCAACTATATATGTAGGAAGCTGGCTCTGTATATACTATACCAAGGTAAGGTATAGTGTGCACAGAGTCCAGTGGATCCCCATAGGTAGGCAGAGGTAAAAGTAGATAATACCTTACTCTCTATTTGTGGTAGTGTGGTCGAGCAGTAAGGTTTTATCAGAGGTTAGTGTTAAGCATTTGTTGTACACACTCAATCAACAAATGATATCGCACACTCAAAGGCTGAACTTCAGACCTATTGGTTTTGTATAAAAATATTATTTAGTTGTATTTTTTTTTTTTAAACCAAGTCAAACTTGGTGCAGGTAAGTTAAAATAGTACTTTTCTGATAATGCAGTTGTATGTAGATACAGGTAGGTCAAATGTTCAGAAACAGTTGAAATTACTTTTCAGTTACTTTGCAATTACTTTGTGATTACTTTTCAGATTACTTTTTCTACTCAGTGTGATATGCCGAGATATCACACTGGGACATTTCCTGGATAAAAGGTGAGTAAAATAGTTTTTGTCAAAACAGTTTCTTGGGTTTCCATACAAAACACCCTCAACACTTAAAACTTTTTCTGAGGAAAACAGTAAATGCATTCCTATGGAGAAAAATGGGGTTATGGTTTTGCAGGTAAGTAAACTGTCTTGAAGGTTGAGTTTCTGGGGTTAGAGCAAGGGTTACCCCAGGGCCAAGGATGCACTCTCAAAGCACCCTCAGCAGCATTAGGGCGGCCGGGTGCAGAATGCTAAGCCCCAGTGTTATCCAGTGGGGGATAGGGAGCCTCCGGTTGGTGGCTACTCACGAGCAGGCCACAAGTTTGTGGGAGCAAAGCTCCTGGAATTGAGCTCGGGGCAAAGGGGGGTTCAAGTTAGCACACAAAGTGCACCCACAGGGGCGGCTGGGTGCAGGGTGCTGTTTTTGCGTTGGGTGCCCTGTTTTCAATGGGGATTCTCCGGTTGCAACAAACACTGCAGGCTCGGGGACGAAGATCTTCTGGAGGCGAACACCGGTTGGAGAGGTTAGTTGGGATGCCGGGACACAGTCTGTTGTGCCACCCAAGGCCGTGGGGCGTCTGGTGCAGGGGTGTCTTTTGGTGTCGGGTTTTTCTTACTGACTACAGTCGGAGGGGGGGAGGGGGGATCCTCCCGAAAGGGGCTGCAGGCGGCATCGGGAGACTTGATGTAGGTCAGGGATCACCAGATCCCAGGTCAGGATTGCCGGGGAGACCTTCTTGTGGTGTTGGGCCTCTCGAACTCTGGCCTTTGGCATCTGGTTCAGAGTGGTGCAGATTCGCGGATTAGGCTGGAGCCAGAGTCTGTTGGTGAACAAATCCGGTGCTCATGGGAGACAAAGTCTTTTCAGTGAAGGCAGGACAGGTCCTACGGGTTCTGGGGGGCTGCTGGCTGCAGGACACGCCGGGATTCCACTGGGGCAGGTCGAGGTCGGGACAGGCTGGTAGGGCTGGGGCCAAGTCAGTTGGTGTCCTGCTCTTCTTCCTTCAGCACGGCTCTTCGGACCTTCTTCTTGTCTGAGGAGGCAAGGTTCAGGGTTGTCCCTAAATACTAAATTTAGGGGCGTTTCAGGTAGGTAAAGGTTGGGAATTAATCACACAGAGGGCTTAAGGAGTTTTAAGGACCTGCGGGTACCGGCTCCCCATTAACTCATAAATCTCACAAAAAGAGGCCCCGGGTCCAAAACAAATGAAGATTCAAATGTGGCATAAAGATGGAAGTGAAACTAAAGGGATATCCCTTTTAAGGACAGTTCCCTCACACACCAAAAGGTGTCATGCTTCATCATAGGGTACCTCCTCACGTGAGGAACCTAGTCCTCACGCGGGCTTCAACCCCTCGCTGCGAGGGAGGAGCACAGGGATGTTTTAATTTGAGAGGTAGGGTGTACTAAAACCCTATGTGAGCTAGGTGTGATAGAAAAAGTGTGCAGTGCTATAATATAAGTGAATTAAAACCGACTACATGGTCAGCTGTGACTTTAATAGCGCTGCCCGGTGTCCGGATTAAAGCAGGAATTGCTTGTGGACACAGAGGTCAGTGTTTGAAACCGCTGTGTGCTTACAAGACCAACATGTTTCAGCCTCAAAAACCTATATTAGTGTCTAGGCTTTCGTCAGGGTCGAAGTAGCTACTGCAAAATGACAAATGTGAAGAAAATAAAGATGAACTATAATGGTTTCATACTGAACCAGAAAGTGGTTTCTTTGTTCAGTACATCAATGGTCTTCCAATGGGGAAGATCGAGTTTACTGCATCTGTCCTGGCTCCTTTAGCCATGTGGTACCACGCCACGACCGTAACGGGTCCTCGAAGCGCTTCGAGGACCCGTTACGGTCGTGGCGTGGTACCACATGGCTAAAGGAGCCAGGACAGATGCAGTAAACTCGATCTTCCCCATTGGAAGACCATTGATGTACTGAACAAAGAAACCACTTTCTGGTTCAGTATGAAACCATTATAGTTCATCTTTATTTTCTTCACATTTGTCATTTTGCAGTAGCTACATTTCCGACCCTGACGAAAGCCTAGACACTAATATAGGTTTTTGAGGCTGAAACATGTTGGTCTTGTAAGCACACAGCGGTTTCAAACACTGACCTCTGTGTCCACAAGCAATTCCTGCTTTTTAATCCGGACACCGGGCAGCGCTATTAAAGTCACAGCTGACCATGTAGTCGGTTTTAATTCACTTATATTATAGCACTGCACACTTTTTCTATCACACCTAGCTCACATAGGGTTTTAGTACACCCTACCTCTCAAATTAAAACATCCCTGTGCTCCTCCCTCGCAGCGAGGGGGTTGAAGCCCGCGTGAGGACTAGGTTCCTCACGTGAGGAGGTACCCCTATGATGAAGCATGACACCTTTTGGTGTGTGAGGGGAACTGTCCTTAAAAAGGGATATCCCCTTTAGTTTCACTTCCATCTTTATGCCACATTTGAATCTTCATTTGTTTTGGACCCGGGGCCTCTTTTTGTGAGATTTTTGGTAAAGGTTGGGACCAGTGGGTCCCTTCCTTAAAGTGGGTACACCCCCTATGATGCCACCCTCCAGTGGGAGGGGGGGCATAAGGCTCGCTGACGTTGGCTGGGTCCCCCCCATCTTCAAGATGGCGGGGACTGAGAGTTGTGCTTCACCTCGCCTCCCCCACCTGAATTGGTGGGGTGGCAAAGGTGGGCACACCTCTCCTCCTATCTTGGTTTTCCCGCCGATTCTCCCGCCCAAAGTGGGGATCAGAACCGGTGGGGGCCAGTTGCTGGGAGCAGCAAAGGGCTGGGTCAGCTTACAAAGGCGGCAAGCCTTTGAAGCTTCCCCTCTGTGGACCCTGCCCATCATGGGGAAGGAGGCTTGGCACCTTGACCCAGGATGTGTTTTGTTTCAGGACCCCGAGAGCGGCAGGCTTTCGACCCAGGGGTCCAGAAACATGTCTGGTGGTGGCAGCTAGCAAGCAGCCACTCAGCCAGGACACTAGAGTCAGGTCATCTTTCACGGGGCGTCTCTAAGATGCCCTCTGAGTGCATTTTTCATTTTTATCCCACACTGGCATCAGTGTGGGTTTAATGTGCTGAGAAGTTTGATATCAAACTTCCCAGTTTTCAGTAAAGCCATTATGGTGCTGTGGAGTTCATAATGACAAACTCCCAGACCATATACTTTTTATGGCTTTACTGCAATTACTATGTCTAAGAATGGACTTAGTGAATCCAAATGATAAGCAATACCTGAGGAGTCAGAGTGTTTTAAGAAGAACCCTCACTCACCAACCTAGTTGGTGACATGCTTTATCATAGGGTTCCCATCCGTGGGGCCGAATGCCTCTCGGGTGTGCTACGACGCCTGATTACAGCGGAGCGGGTTTTGTTTGGGATGTGCAACGAGTGACAAAGTAACACCGTGATGATTAAAATTACCTTTACTTATCCTGAAAAGTTTTAATGATGGAGAAGTAAGGTAAGATTAAAAGGTGATAAAGGTGGATGTATTAACTGGTTAAATTGGCCAGAGACATCCTTAGTGAGAAAGTGATAGCTGGTCTACATGTTTCAGCCTCCTTAGGCAATTTGCGAGGCTTTCTTCAGGACCAGATATGCCACGGGGGTATGCACACGCTAAGGTGCACCCTTACCAGTGGCACGGAGTACTGTTAACTTACGGTTTTAGACCTTCCGTTTTGTATGAAAGGAAATAAGTTCTGAAAGAGAAAAACGCATATCATGATAATTATGGCATCTCGTAGGCTGTCCACTGTGACGCTGTAACACAGTGAGTGCAATGAGGCTCATGCTGCCATACTTGATGTTCAAACGTGTGTGCAACAGACTATTGTGCCTATCGTGATTATTGTAAAGTGCATCGGTATTCGCACTATCCGTATCTGTGATTAGGAGACTATGTATATCAAAAACATTGCTTGAAATTCGGCAATTGTTCAGTGCACTGTGCTATCTTTAAAGTACATCGGCAGCTCGTAAATTACGTGCTGCCGGTTTTAACAATCTCATTTAGATGAGGAGGGAAGACACAAAATCATAACATAATCCGTATGGTAAAACTTGTAGGCACTCTAAAGCAGGGGAGAAAAAGTAATCAAGGCTCACATGGGCTGTAGATGATTCCTACCCCATGGATCCAAGCGGGGGCTGCTGATCTATTGTCACACACCAGGATAGGGGGCAAGGAAATGAATTGAGTTAAAACGCGGAAGCGGCATGGAAGAAAAATACCTCATGGCTGGAGAATTCATATTCGTACTCACAACGCCAAGACCAAGCGCCCCCTCGGCACCTGGTACAAACCCGAACAGGGACCCCGTGGTTGACGAAGGGTCCCTGTTGGGCGTATTTAAAACCACCATCGATGCATCGGGAGGCGTGCCGCGTCATCACGTCCGGCGCGACCGCGCGGAGCATACGCATAAACGCGTCTGCGTGACAACACGACCTTTCCTGATTGGTCGGATCGGACTCGGGGGGGGGGAATAGAATGCTAACCCACTAAACTTCATATCTGTTGTAAAGCTTTATTGTTCCTATTTAGGCAATCGAGGGAGACGTTACCGTGGTAATGACGTGGACACTCAAATCGTGTCTAACTTCGTGTCGATAAAATACAGTAAGGCTGGACAACTAAGGCTTGAATAAAAAAACTGTAAATATAACTGACTATTTGATTTACTATTTATGATATGAATGTACACCTTACTAGGGAACCTAATACAAACAGGGAGGTATAGTGTGAATGGTAGGACGATACGTGACTAAATCAATAGCGCCCTGATCCTGCTTAGTAGGTTAGTTATGTAGTCAAAATCCCAACTGGAAGGACTTGGTTAGATACAGTGTCAGCGGGGTTAATGTGTGTAAACTAGGGGAAGCAATGATGGTATCCGTCAGAACCTAGTCCCTGTGGGAATTGTAGCGTCTGCCAATTGACATCCCCCACAAAAACCTTAGACCTGGAGCCCAACAAAATCTGGACGCTGAGATCTCACACTAACTGTAATTCCATGAACGTGGTATATTTAATCACATGCCAGTGTGGTCTCAGATATTTGGGCATGACCAGCAGGAAAGTGAAACAGCGTATCTGTGAGCACAGAAGTAACATACGCTGTAAAAAAAACACGACACGCATGACGGAACACTTCCTGCAACAAAACCACACTACCAATGACCTCAAATAGACTATTATTGAACAGATCAAATCCAGCACTGACACCAATAAACTCCTGTTTGAAAAAGAACAGCGTTGGATTTACAGACTTTCCACGCACAAACTGGGGCTAAACGATAATATCCCCTGGAATTCTGTTATGCGGAAGTAATCTGCACTACATGACTTTTCTCACAGTCCCTCAGAACACAACGTTTCTGTCAACTGTTCAAACATTGTGTCCACCTACAGGGACTAGGTTCTGACGGATACCATCATAGCTTCCCCTAGTTTACACACATTAACCCCGCTGACACTGTATCTGACCAAGTCCTTCCAGTTGGGATTTTGACTACATAACTAACCTACTAAGCAGGATCAGGGCGCTATTGATTTAGTCACGTATCGTCCTACCATTCACACTATACCTCCCTGTTTGTATTAGGTCCCCTAGTAAGGTGTACATTCATATAAATAGTAAATCAAATAGTCAGTCATATTTACAGTTTTTTTTTTATTCAAGCCTTAGTTGTCCAGTCTTACTGTATTTTATCGACACTAAGTTAGACACGATTTGAGTGTCCACGTCATTACCATGGTAACGTCTCCCTCGATTTCCTAAATAAGAATAAAGCTTTACAACAGACACGATGTTTAGTGGGTTAGCATTCTATTCCCCCTGAGTCCAGTCCGATCCGACCAATCATGAAAGGTCGCGTTGTCACGCAGACGCGTTTACGCGTATGCTCCGCGCGGTCGCGCCTGACGTGATGACGCGGCACGCCTCCCGATGCATCGATGGTGGTTTTAAATACGCCCGACAGGGACCCTTCGGCTTCCATGGGGTCCCTGTTCGGGTTTGTACCAGGTGCCGAGCGGGTGCTTGGTCTTGGCGTTGAGTACGAATATGAATTCTCCAGCCATGAGGTATTTTTCTTCCATGCCGCTTCCGAGTTTTAACTCAATTCATTTCCTTGCCCCCTATCCTAGTGTGTGACAATAGATCAGCACCCCCGCTTGGATCCATGGGGTAGGAATCATCTACAGCCCATGTGAGCCTTGATTACTTTTTCTCCCCTGCTTTAGAGTGCCTACAAGTTTTACCATACGGATTCTGTTATGATTTTGTAGCTTCCCTCCTCATCTTAATGAGACTGTTAAAACCGGCAGCACGTAATTTACGAGCTGCCGATGTACTCTAAAGATAGCACAGTGCACTGAGCAATTGCCGAATTTCAAGCAATGTTTTTGATATACATAGTCTCCTAATCTGAGATACGGATAGTGCGAATACCGATGCACTTCACAATAATCACGATAGGCACAATAGCCTGTTGCATACACGTTTGAACATCACGTATGGCAGCATGAGGGTCATTGCACTCACTGTGTTACAGCGTCACAGTGGACAACCTACAAGATGCCATAATTATCATGTGTTTTCTCTTTCAGAACTTATTTCCTTTCATACAAAACGGAAGGTCTAAAACCGTAAGTTAACGGTACTCAGTGCCACTGGTAAGGGTGCACCTTAGCGTGTGCATACCCCTGTGGCCTATCTGGCCCTGAAGAAAGCCTCGCAAATTGCCTAAAGAGGCTGAAACATGTAGACCGGCTATCACTTTCTCACTAAGGATGTCTCTGGCCAATTTAACCAGTTATTACATTCACCTTTATCACCTTTTAATCTTACCTTACTTCTCCACCATTAAAACTTTTCAGGATAAGTAAAGGTAATTTTAATCATCATGGTGTTACTTTGTCACTCGTTGCACATCCCAAACAAAACCCGCTCCGCTGTAATCAGGCGTCGTAGCACACCCGCGAGGCATTCGGCCCCTCGGGTGGGAACCCTATGATGAAGCATGTCACCAACTAGGTTGGCGAGGGAGGGTTCTTCTTAAAACACTCTGTGACTCAGGTATTGCTTATCATTTGGATTCACTCTTTCATTGTTTTATCTATCTAGTACTAGGGGACTAAGAGTGGCTCCACTAGAGTTCCCTTTCTCTCTTTTTGTTTCTACTATTGAGGCAGCGCACAGCTGCGAGTATTCCTTTTAGAGGAGTAGAAAATCATTGACAGAATCCGGCACCGTCATGGGGGAGAATCAGGGCTTGACCTTTACTGACGCTGAGGTGAATGCTATTCTAGCAGGACCCTCACTGTTTGCTGATCCTAACATAGCACAAACAATCTCCCAGACAACAGAATGGGAAAAACTGACTGAGCAGAACCACAACAGAATTAGAACTATCTTACACGGTACCATTCTAACAGAATACCTCCGTAACAACACAGCACCAAAAGGCCTACTGGTAACAAATGCACCCCGAATTTTTTGGGAAGATGCCACTTTCAGAAAGGAATGGGCCCAGATCGCGTGGCACTGTACACGTGACTGGCTAGTTCTTATCATAAAAAACAGCACTGAGATTATCAGATACAATGATGGTGGAGATCCAACTAACCGAAACCCACTTTAAAACCACTGTTACCGCATATAAAAAGAAATTGGAGGAACTGAACAAGGAAATCAATGAATATAAAGAGAATCTGACACAATCTAAAATCCAGTAGTTTCAGAAAGACCTGAAACGCTTCTCCTTTGACAAAACCTATCCTTATGCGAGTCCTGCTTATGTTCCTCCCACCAAAAATAACTACAATTCAGATGTCTCTGAGGATGACTCCTCCACCAATAGTGGGTCCAGTGGAGGTAGTTTTAAGTCAAGACAAAGGGGGAGAAATAGATATAACAACACACAACAACCTTGGCCCCCATACACTACGCCATCGGGGGGAGGCTTCCCCAATCACTTCAATCCACATCATCAATATCCGATGATGGGCTGGAATCCGGCTTTTTTACATGCCCCCCACCCACCTCTCTTCCCCCAGAACACATGTAGACCGCCTTTTTTAGGGAGAGGCAGGAGAGGAAGAGGAAGGAGGAGAGGAATGAACCAAGTTCATTGGGAAGAAGACGATCCAGTAGGGAGCAACACCCGCAGCAAGTCGCGGGAACAACAGGCAGTGACAAGCAACCAGAGAGTCTGATTACAAACTTATCGTCAGTCACCTTAACACCTATAGAAGAGAAAGTACTCAACCGTGGACTGGGCTTTGTACCTACGGTCCGTCTCGATAAATTCAATTTACACTGCGAATTGTCTGAATTCTTCAGAAAGTTGAGATTAAAAGCCTACTTCGAAAAACAAGAAGCCAGGGAGGACACTACTCCTACAGGGGAAACCGGACTACGACTTAAATCTACATTTTGTCCACCACCACACACCACCCCTGTAGAGATTCTCACATTTGAGCAGGCAGTGTTCAATGACGTAGAGGCAGTAGAAGACAAAGGGAGCTTTAAGTACTTAAGCAAGGAAGAGACCACAGCCCTCCAACATTTACGGGCTAACGACACTATCGTAATCAAGCCAGCGGACAAAGGAGGGGGGGTGGTCATACAGGACAAATCGGAGTACCAAAAAGAGTGCAGGCGCCTCCTGAATGATCGCACTAATTACACTCCTTTGACTATCGACCCTACCCCTAAACTATAAAATAAGATCAGAAGCCTGGTGGACCATGCGGAAGCAAGTGGGTATATTTCAAAACAGGAGGCAGACTTTCTCACTACAGGGTATAACAAAACCCTATACTTTTACACTCTGCCTAAAACGCACATCGTCTCAGGGATTGGGTCCCTGTTGGAACCGTTCTCGCTTTTGCGATTTCTTTCTGGAACCCCTCATACAACAAACTCCAACCTACCTGAAGGACACTAAGAGCCTACTGAACTTGCTATATGACATGACCGTGGATGAGGACACCACCATTCTGGTGACCCTCGACCTCAAGAGTCTTTACACCAGTATCCCTCAAGATGACACAATAAACTTCATTAGTAATGTCCTAGCGGAGGCCAACTGGAACTTCCGTACACCCAGACAATTCATTATTGAATGTGCCACATTGGCACTCAAAGAAAACTTTTTTGAGTACGAGGGGGATTTGTTCCTCCAAACAACAGGAACTTCGATGGGCAGCACTTTTGCCCCCAGTGTGGCAGGGCTGTATGTCCATGATTTCGAACAGAAATATATCCTGGACACCAGTAACCCGTTTGGCACGTGTATCTCTTTCTGGAAGAGATACATAGATGATGTCCTTGTCATTTGGCAAGGACCAGAACAACCATTGACAGAATTTCTGGAATGGATTAATAATCGTGACATCAACCTGAAGTTTACCCATTCCTTTGATAGAAAAGAAATGGTTTTCTTGGATGTCACCATCACCAAAGAAAACAACAAACTAGAGACCAGAACCTACTACAAACCAACTGCAAAGAACAACTTGCTAGAATTCTCTAGCTTTCACCCGAGGGCCCTCAGAGAGAACTTGCCCTACGGACAATATCTTCGCATAAGACGAAATTGCAGCAAACTTGAGGACTACCGAACCCAAGCAACTGATCTTACCAACAAACTGAGAACCTGTGGATACCCTGAATGTATCCTTAACAGAAGCCAGAAACGAGCTAGAAACCAACCCCGGGATGCTTTACTAGAGGACATTCCTAAACACCCTAAGGAGATCCCCTTGACCCATGTGACCACCTATAGCACAGTGTCCAACGCTGTAACAAAATCAATCAACAAGCACTGGAGAATCTTACAAACCAATAACAGGAATTGGGAAAAACCACTCCTCTCATTCAAAAGAGCTAGAAGTCTGAGGGACTCCCTTGTGTCCACCCGCCCCAGAACAACGGAATGTGACCACAATCCCTCAGTCCTAAATGCCTGGGGACTTCCCGTGGTGACAGGACATTATTCCTGTGGGAATTGTAGTGTCTGCCATTTGACATCCCCCACAAAAACCTTAGACCTGGAGCCCAACAAAATCTGGATGCTGAGATCTCACACTAACTGTAATTCCATGAACGTGGTATATTTAATCACATGCCCGTGTGGTCTCAGATATTTCGGCATGACCAGCAGGAAAGTGAAACAGCGTATCTGTGAGCACAGAAGTAACATCCGCTGTAAAAAAAAAAAACACGACACGCATGACGGAACACTTCCTGCAACAAAACCACACTACCAATGACCTCTAATGGACTATTATTGAACAGATCAAATCCAGCACTGACACCAATAAACTCCTGTTTGAAAAAGAACAACGTTGGATTTACAGACTTTCCACGCACAAACTGGGGCTAAACGATAATATCCCCTGGAATTCTGTTATGCGGAAGTATTCTGCACTACGTGACTTTTCTCACAGTCCCTCAGAACACAACGTTTCTGTCAACTGTTCAAACATTGTGTCCACCTACAAGGGACTAGGTTCTGACGGATACCATCATAGCTTCCCCTAGTTTACACACATTAACCCCGCTGACACTGTATCTGACCAAGTCCTTCCAGTTGGGATTTTGACTACATAACTAACCTACTAAGCAGGATCAGGGCGCTATTGATTTAGTCACGTATCGTCCTACCATTCACACTATACCTCCCTGTTTGTATTAGGTCCACTAGTAAGGTGTACATTCATATCATAAATAGTAAATCAAATAGCCAGTCATATTTACAGTTTTTTTTATTTAAGCCTTAGTTGTCCAGCCTTACTGTATTTTATCGACACTAACTTAGACACGATTTGAGTGTCCACGTCATTACCACGGTAACGTCTCCCTCGATTGCCCAAATAGGAACAATAAAGCTTTACAACCGACACAACGTTTAGTGGGTTAGCATTCTATTCCCCCTGAGTCCGATCCGACCAATCAGGAAAGGTTGTGTTGTCACGCAGACCCGTTTACGCATGTGCTCCGCGCGGTCGCGCCTGACGTGATGACGCGGCACGCCTCCCGATGCATCAATGGTGGTTTTAAATACGCCCGACGGGGACCCTTCGTCAAACACGGGGTCCCTGTTCGGGTTTGTACCAGGTGCCGAGCGGGCGCTTGGTCTTGGCGTTGTGAGTACGAATATGAATTCTCCAGCCATGAGGTATTTTTCTTCCATGCCACTTCCGCGTTTTAACTCAATTCATTTCCTTGCCCCCTATCCTAGTGTGTGACAATAGATCAGCACCCCCCACTTGGATCAATGGGGTAGGAATCATCTACAGCCCATGTGAGCCTTGATTACTTTTTCCCCCCTGCTTTAGAGTGCCTACAAGTTTTACCATACGGATTCTGTTATGATTTTGTGTCTTCCCTCCTCATCTAAATGAGACTGTTAAAACCGGCAGCACGTAATTTACGAGCTGCCGATGTACTCTAAAGATAGCACAGTGCACTTACCGAATTTCAAGCAATGTTTTTGATATACAGTCTCCTAATCACAGATACGGATAGTGCTAATACCGATGCACTTCACAATAATCACGATAGGCACAATAGCCTGTTGAATACACGTTTGAACATCACGTATGGCAGCATGAGGGTCATTGCACTCGCTGTGTTACAGCGTCACAGTGGACAACCTACGAGATGCCATAATTATCATGATATGTGTTTTCTCTTTCAGAACTTATTTCCTTTCATACAAAACGGAAGGTCTAAAACCGTAAGTTAACGGTACTCCGTGCCACTGGTAAGGGTGCACCTTAGCGTGTGCATACCCCGTGGCATATCTGGCCCTGAAGAAAGCCTCGCAAATTGCCTAAGGAGGCTGAAACATGTAGACCGGCTATCACTTTCTCACTAAGGATGTCTCTGGCCAATTTAACCACTTAATACATCCACCTTTATCACCTTTTAATCTTACCTTACTTCTCCACCATTAAAACCTTTCAGAATAAGTAAAGGTAATTTTAATCATCACGGTGTTACTTTGTCACTCGTTGCACATCCCAAACCAAACCCGCTCCGCTGAAATCAGGCGTCGTAGCACACCCGAGAGGCATTTGGCCCCTCTGGTGGGAACCCTATGATGAGGCATGTCACCAACTAGGTTGGTGAGTGAGGGTTCTTCTTAAAACACTCTGTGACTCCTTAGGTATTGCTTATCATTTGGATTCACTCTTTCATTGTTTTATCTATCTAGTACTAGGGGACTAAGAGTGGCTCCACTAGAATTCCCTTTCTCTCTTTTTGTTTCTACTAAGAATGGACTTAGACACTGTTGGCGTACAGTGCTCATGCACCTGTACCCTCACCAGTGGTATAGTACACCCATCTAGAGGGGTGGCTTACCTATGCCATGGCAGTGGATTGTAGGCATGGCACAGAGGGATGTGTGCCATGTTGACTCTTCACTTTTGCTCTGCACCAAAACACTCAGGAGCAATGACAGTGTGTGTGTAAAGGTACTGGGCCTCTAAGGGTATCACAATAAGTGCTGCAGCCCTTCGAGGCCTTCCCTTGTCACTGTGCCCTTGGTACCTATGGTACCTTTTATAAGGGACTTGCATGTGGCCAGAGACTTGCCAATTGGGTTTTGCAACAGTACAATTTTAGGGAAAGAACATAGGCCCTGGGTACCTGGTTGGCAGGAACCCAGGGCATACTCAGTCAAAGAGCATCAACATTAGGCAAAAAGTGGTGGGCAAACATGCAAAAAGAGGCACCTTCCTACAGTATACTACAAGTCCCACAGCGCACCAGAAAATAATATAACAAGGAAAATATAAATTCTGAGATAAAGGTTATACACAACACATTGGGGAACATACACAAATTTACAGAATTCAAATTCTTACTTAACATCTTTTAAAGAAGTTGGGGGCACAAATTTTCAGTTGGACCTGCTGACAAGTGTGTGTGTCTTATGCTTGTTAGTAAGATCACATTTCCCAGGTTCACCATTAACCAGATTTTCTTTGATCACACTATCCGGTTAAGATTCCAAATACGAGAGTCCGCTGTCTTAACTGCATTGGTAACCTTGACAACCCTTAAAGGTTTTGAAAACGGTGAAGAAAGTGGAGTACTTTCTTCACCGTTTTTTTGATCAGCACCCAATCACCCATTTTATCCTCCATTTACTTAACAGACTTCCTTAATTCAAAATGTTCTTTACGAGCTTCTATTTTCTTTGCTTTGCTCAATTTCCAGTCTCCATTTGGCATTCTTCCTGGACCTTAATTCTATATGATTTCCCAATGTGGCACCTCCAATTTTCCCAGTGATTGTATGGGGAGAAATCTTGTATGCTTCAACCCTTCTGACCACTTCTCTTCTCCAGTCCAACCCATTGTCCTTGGCCATGGCTATAGTTTCCTTCAACACCCTGTTAAAGCGTTCCACCATACCATTGGTTTCAGGGCAGTACAGAGCACATTATCTGTGTCATATTGCACAGTCTTTAAAAAACATCTCCATTTCTCTGGAGACCAATTGTACTCCATTGTCATTGAGCAATACATTAGGTATGCCCTCTCTTCCAACTATCAAATAGGGAGCATCAGAGGGAATTATAACCAGGACGCCCTACACTCACGTACTTCACAAAACAACAAGACCTGGTTATAGAAAACACATAACGACTTTCAAATAATATCTAACACACGGGTATTATGTATTACTCCTTGGTGAGACTATGCTTACTTATCTAGTCATTCCCACCCATCTGTGTTATTCATTATTAAAAAGCTCATCAACCACCCATATCGGGTTGCACACCCATCAGCCAATGATCTCAAAATAAGCTGCCAAAATATTGTTAAAAAAATGTGAGGTGGGTCAGAAAGTGCCTCACGTAAGCACCATCCATGGAGCTACTGGTTGGTACTCACCAGTTTGCTCACTCTGTCATCATCTGCACTTTCTTGACAGAAACAGAAAAATGTGACCTAACTCCTAAACTAATGTGAAAAATTATGAAGTGAAAGAGTAAGGTGTGAATGATGGTGTCGTCTATCTACCAACTAAATGATGTGATCGTAATGTGAAAAAAGAGTAAAGTAAACTCCCCATTAAAATAGAGTTGTGAACCTCTATCTCACATATTTTTTAATTTTTGACTAGTGTTCACACTCAATTAAAAAAACGGCATGTTTAGACCATTTTAACTTGAACTGCCAACATGTTTCCTTGCCCTAAATTTTGCGGCAATTTCATCAGGGCACAGGGGCGCATCTCCACCTCAGTAATGTACTGGACCTGTAGTGGTTGATGAAAATAGGAGAAGGAAAGATAGTGCCAGAAACGAGAGAAACATTTTAAAAGAGCTTTACATAAGTTAACAGCCTCAAATTTCGACACACCTCATGCTTGTGTCATATTTTTAATGTAACATAGTTACCGGGTGGTTGCCAGGTGGATTCCTACCAGCAACTCATCGAGAGGGGACCCAGAGGGTAGCCACCCCACACGTAGCTCAATGCAGCCAAGAGCATATACCTGTGAATAAACATGTGCACATTACCATAAGCAACACGGGGGGAAAGAAAATGAGTTCTTGTTTACCCTCCCGGTTCTTTCTGTGGTTTGAAGTTATCTTCCGGATTCACACACACTCGACACGCCACTTTTAACATACACGTGGATGCCTCGAAAGTTCCCCATGTTGGTACCCCTGAGTTTAACCAAAACAACCACGTCACGCCAATATGAATGTTAGATGGGCGAATAATATTTGAGAGGGAACAATTAAAAAGTATGCATACAATATTCTCATGCATCATACGCGTCTAAAATGCCGATCGGCAATGCCCGACCTGAAAGGATGTCAAAGGCCACACCCTGTCGGTCCGGAAGAACTCCAGTAGCGCTCACCCCAGCTGGTGCTCGCGGGCCGCAGGTACAGATTCAGGATCTGGTCCCCGGTGGTTCACTATAGAGGCAGTCCTGAACATAGTTATTTTGGCAGGTCAACCCAAACACAACGGGTGCCATCTTTAACCTCTTCGTTGCTAGGCCTTTCCCCCTCCTGTGCTAAGCCTTTTTCTGGCTATTTGGGGTAGTTTGTGCTTAGTCCCCTGACACTTTTGACCACATAAGGTATCCACGCCAAATTTGCGTCCTTTTCTTCCAACATCATGGGGATTTTAAAGATACCCAGGGTTTGCTGATTTCCCTGGAGGGGACCCAGAAATTAGCCAAAATACAGCTAAATTTTGGTATTTTTTTTTTTTAAATGGGAAAAAAGTGCTGCAGATGAAAGTGTCTGGTTTTTTCCCTGCAAATGGCATCAACAAAGGGTTTGTGGTGCTGAAATCACCATCTTCCCAGTTTTCAGGGACTGACAGACTTTTGCCAGAAAACCAAAATTTTTTACACAGTTTTGGCATTTTACTGGGACATATCCTATTTTTGCTATTTTTTGTGCTTTCAACCTCCTTCCAGTTAATGGTAGAAATGGGTATGAAAGCAATAATGGACCCTGGAAAGCTATACATTTCAAAAAAGTAGACGTAATTCTGAATTCAGCACGGAATCATTTGTGTAGATCCTTCAAGGTTTTTGTATAGAAACTAAGTTAAAAATAGGAAAATTTGAAAATGAGTTGAAAAAAACAGCCATTTGTGCCAACATTTTCACCTGTAACTTCTTCTAAGTATGACAGATTTTTTAAAGCAATATACCATTACATCTGCTGGACTCTTCTGGTTGTGGGGATATATAGGACTTGTAGGTTCACCAAGAACCCGAAGAACCTAGAGCCAGTAACTGAGCAGCGTCTTGCAATGGTTTTTTATTGTGTACCGGGTATATAGCAATTCCTTTGGGAAAATAAAAACTGTGAAAAATCGGTATGAAAGACACCTATGAATTTCCGAAATGGGAACAAAATATAGAGTTTAGAAACAGTAGCTATTTGCACATCTCCAAAATTGTGGGTACCCTTACTAGCATGTGAATTATAGGACATTTTTCAAAGTGACTTCTTTTTTACACATTGTCTTACATTTGGAAGGCAGAAATGCATCGAAAGTCAATAGGTAATAACAGTTGCTCTACAATTCTCTGTTCCCCTAAGTCTCCCAATAAAAATAGTACCTCACTTGTGTGGGTAGGTCTAGTGCCCCTGACAGGAAAAGGGCCAAAACGCAACGTGGATATGCCACATTTTTACAGTGAAAACTGACCCTTTTTTCGCAAAGTGCCTAGCTGTAGATTTTGAACCCTAGCTCTGCCTGCACCTAGGGAAACCTAGCAAACCTATACATTTTTGAAAATTAGACACCCAGGGGAATCCAGGATGGGGCGACTTGTCTGGCTCTCACCAGGGTCTGTTACCCAGAATCCCTTGCAAACCTCACACTTTGTAAAAAAAAAAAAAAAAAAAAAATTTCCTCACATTTCTGTGATGGAAAGTTCTGGAATCTGCGTGGATCCACATAATTCCACCCTCCCCGCATTCCCCAAAGTCTTCCGATAAAAATGGTACCTCACTTGTGTGGGTAGGCCAAGTGCCCGCGGCAGGGAAGGGCCCAAAACGTATTGTGGAGACATCACAATTACCTATCACAAAACTACCTGGTTTTGCAAGGGGGGTCACCTGGGTTTTTGGCCCCGGGCTCGGCGGCCATCTAGGGAAACCAACCAAAGCCACACATTTCTGAAAACTAGACACTCGGGGGAGTCCAGGGAGGTATTGCTTGTGTGGACCCCTCAACATTTTCCTACCCAGAAACCCCTGCAAACCTCAAATTTAGCTGAAGAAATGACGTTTTTTTCTCAAATTTCTGTGTGGGAAAGTTGTCGGATCACTGGGCTGACACAAATTTCCTCTCACCCAGCGTTCCCCCAGGTCTCCTGATAAAAATGGTACCTCACTCATGTGGGTGGCCCAAGTACCCGCGACAGGCAAGGGCCCAAAACGTATTGAGGAGACATCAAAATGACCTATCACAAAACGACCTGGTTTTGCATGGGGGGTCACCTGGGTTTTTGGCCCCGGGCTCGGCGGCCATCTAGGGAAACCAACCAAAGCCACACATTTCTGAAAACTAGACACCCGGGGGAGTCCAGAGAGGTATGGCTTGCGTGGACCCCCCCAACATTTTCCTACCTAGAATCCCCTGCAAACAACAAATTTAGCTTAAAAAAATCACTTTTTCCACACATTTTTGTGTGGGATCACTGTGCCGGCACTAATGTCCTACCACCTAGCGTTCCACTTGATCTCCCGAGTAAAAGGATACCTCACTTGTGTGGCTGTCCAATGCAGAATCAGCTAAAAACTTTTTTTTTTTTTTTTTAAATGTAGCGCTTAGAATTCACGGGGCTATACCTTTAATCCATATGTTTTTGGCCCTTCCCAGTCACAGGCCTTTGGCCCACCCACACAAGTGAGGTATGATTTTACTCGGGAGAACAAGGTGAACGCTGGGTGGTAGGACATTTGTGCTGGCACGGTGATCCCACACAAAATAGTGTGGAAAAAGCGATTTTTTTTTTTTTTTTTTTTTTTTTTTTTTCCCCAGCTAAATTTGAGGTTTGCAGGGGATTCTGGGTAGGGAAACGGTGGGGGATCCACGCAAGCCATACTTCCCTGGTTTCCCCAGGGTGTCTAGTTTTCAGAAATGTGTGGGCTTGGTAGGTTTCCTTAGCTGGCTGCCGAGCCCGGGGCCAAAAACTCAGGTGACCCCCCCTTGCAAGAACATGTCGTTTTGTGATAGGGTATTTTGATGTTTCCACAATTCGTTTTGGGCCCTAGCCTGTCGCGGGTACTTGTCCCACCCACACGAGTGAGGTACCATTTTTATCGGGAGACCTGGGGGAATGCTGGGGAAATTTGTGTCAGCCTGGTGATCCTACAACTTTCCCACACAGACATTTGAGAAAAATTAGATTTTTTTTCAGCAAAATGTGAGGTTTGCAGGGGATTCTGGCTGGGGAATCTTTGGGGGGTACACGCAAGTCACACCTCCCTGGACTCCCCCCGGGGTGTCTAGTTTTCAGAAATGTGTGGGTTTGGCAGGTTTCCCTAGATGGCGTTCGACCCCGGGACCAAAAACGCAGATGCCCCCTATGCAAGGGATTCTGGGTAACAGAACCTAGTGCGAGCCACACAAGTCACCACCTCCTGGATTCCCCTGGGTGTCTAGTTTTCAAACATTTATAGGTTTGCTAGGTTTCCTTGGGTGCCGGCTGCGCTAGGACCCAAAATCCGCAGGTAGGCACATTCTGAAAAAAAGTTTGCGCCTAGTGGGCTTTCTGCCGCCCTGGGGAGGTGGAAATCGGGGGCTGTTGCCCCGATATGCCCCCAAGGGGGGCAGAAAGACTGGCTATTTTTTTTGGGGGGGGGTGGACATTGGGATGCCCATTCTGGGCAGCCCCCACCCCTACGTATAAAAAAGCCAGCATAATTGCTGGTGCCTAGTGGCCTCTCTGCCCCTCCCCCCCGGAATGGTTCCGTCATGAGCACACTTGCACTTGTGCTCATGACTGAACCATTCCATCATGAGCACAGAAAGGGATAAATGGTGTTACATGGAGCTAATAAGCATATTTAGGATAACAACCATTCCATAAACATAGGGTAAAGAAAAAACAACATATGTTATATTGTATGTATTCTGATTTATCTACAGGGCTACACACCAGCTTGCACTACAGAGTCAAACCTATTAGGGTAGATGAACTACTATGCAAAGCATTGGGTACCCATGAACCATCTTCCATTTTGGGCCTATTAGTGGGGGCCCCCGCAATACCCTAACAGCATCAGATGCCCACTCATCATATAAGCCACATGGAGGAACCATACCTCAGGTTGTACCACAGAATAACACACACAATGATAGTGTAATGGCAACCACTGGCCAGAATATACATGTGATGGCAAATATTGGCCAGAGTGTTCCCACTCAGCTGTCAAGTTGATAAACAAATCTCTGTGTGTGCATCTCGGCCTCACAACCAGTAAAAGCCAGGATGGCATGGCTGGTATCATTTGCCAACCTTATGCCACTCAATAGTCACTCATGCCCTCCCGGTCTGCCTTCTCAGAAGAAATCTAACGGGCTTCTTTGTGGATAAGTAAATTCTCAATCGCGTGTGCTTCTATCACTTTCTCCAAGATTGTCCATCTCAGGTCCCTGTAGTTGTGACTCATTTCCTGAAAGTGACGGACAAGCCGTGTGGTACGTTTCCCTGCTTAAAGGGTACTGATGTGTTCTTGGACCCTAATCTTGATTTATCTGGAAGTGAGGCCAATGTAGTGTAACCCGCAACTGCACGTCAGTCAATAGATGATATTGGTGGTATTGCAGTTGCTAAACTTGGTCTGAAACCAGGTTCTTCCATCTACAAGAGTAATACTCTTGGATTCCTGAGTCAAGCTGCACGCTGTTCAGTTTCCACATGGGAAATGTCCCGATGGTACCCCAGTTTCCCATTTCTGTAAACTGTTCTGACGAGTGTGGACCAGCTGGTCCCTTAAATTGGTGGCCCTTTTAAAAACAAATCTCGGTTGGGGCACTCTCTTGGGACCAGTATCCAATAGGTGCCAATGTTTCTTGAATGACTCTATTGAGTGGCATAAGGGGGGGCAAATGATACCAGCCATGCTATCCTTGCTTTGACTGGTTGTGAGGCCGAGATGCACACACAGAGATTTGTTGACAGCTGGGTGGGAACACTCTGGCCAGCATTTGCCATCACATGTATATTCTGGCCAGTGGTTGCCATTACACTGTCATTGTGTGTTATTCTGTGGTACAACCTGAGGTATGGTTCCACCATTTGGCTTATATGATGAGTGGGCATCTAATGCTGTTAGGGTATTGAGGGGGCCCCCACTAATAGGCCCAAAATGGAAGATGGTTCATGGGTACCTGATGCTTTGCATAGTAGTTTATCCACCCTAATAGGTTTGACTCTGTAGTGCAAGCTGGTTTGTAGCTCTGTAGATAAATCCGTATACATACAATATAACATATGTTTGTTTTTTCTTTACCCTATGTTTATGGAATGGTTGGTATCCTAAATGTGCTTATTAGCTGCATCGAACATCGAATCTGCGGCCCGCGAGCACCAGCTGGTGTGAGCGCTACTGGAGTTCTTCCGGACCGACAGGGTGTGACCTTTGACCTCCTTCCAGGTCGGGCATCGCCGATGGGCATTTTAGACGCGTCCAGATTCTCAGCAATTGTTGAGCATTCAAACGCATATCCCCGGCCCGGCGGTGAGTCAGTATGATGCATGAGAATGTTGTATGCGTACTTATGAATTGTTTCCTCTCAAATATTATTTGCCCATCTAACATTCATATTGGCGTGACGTGGTTGCTTTGGTTAAACTCAGGGGTACCAACATGGGGAACTTTCGAGGCATCCACGTGTATGTTAAAAGTGACGTGTTGAGTGTGTGTGAATCCGGAAGATAACTTTAAACCACAGAAAGAATCGGGAGGGTAAACAAGAACTAGTTTTCTTTCCCCCGTGTTGCTTATGGTAATGTGCACATGTTTATTCACAGGTATATGCTCTTGGCTGCATTGAGCTACGTGTGGGGTGGCTACCCTCTGGATCCCTTCTCGGTGAGTTGCTGGTAGGAATCCACCTAGCAACCACCCAGTAACTATGTTACATTAAAAATGACACAAGCATGAGATGTGTCGAAATTTGAGGCTGTTAACTTATGTGAAGCTCTTTTAAAATGTTTCTCTTGTTTCTGGCACTATCTTTCCTTCTCCTATTTTCATCAACCACCACAGGTCCAGTGCATTATTGAGGTGGAGATGCGTCCCCGTGCCCTGATGAAATTGCCGCAAAATTTAGGGCAATGAAACATGTTGGTCGTTCAAGTTAAAATGGTCTAAACATGCCGTATTTTTAATTGAGTGTGAACACTAGTCAAAAATTAAAAAATATGTGAGATAGAGGTTCACAACTCTATTTTAATGGGGAGTTTACTTTACTCTTTTTTCACATTACGGGGTTTAGATGGTAGATAGATGACATCATCATTCGCACCTTACTCTTTCACTTCATAATTTTTCACTTTAGTTTAGGAGTTAGGTCACATTTTTCTGTTTCTGTCAAAAAAGTGCCGATGATGACAGAGTGAGCAAACTGGTGAGTACCAACCAGTAGCTCCATGGATGGTGCTTACATGAGGCACTTTCTGACCACCTCAGAATTATTTAACGATATTTTGGCAGCCCATTTTGAAATCATTGGCTGATGGGTGTGCGACCTGATATGGGTGGTTGATGAGCTTTTTAATAATAAGTAACGCAGATGGGTGGGAATGACTAGATAAGTAAGCATAGTCTCACCAAGGAGTAATACAGAATACCCGTGTGATAGAGATTTTTTTAAAGTAGTTATGTGTTCTCTATAACCAGGTCTTGTTGTTTTGTGATGCCCTCTCTTCCAAAGAAATCTTTTGGAAAATGTATTACATGTTTTGTTTCAATTCCTCTAGAGAGCATGACCTCTGGCCACCTGGAGAACATGTCAATGAGAACTATGAGGTATTTTTCACATCGCTCCCCGTGAACAGGGCCCAAAATATCAAGGCTGCGTGGTGCGATCTCTAATTTCCATAGGTTGCACTTTGGGCTTAACAACCTTCTCACTCATTGCACACTGCACACATTCCCATATCACCTTCTCCACTTGACTGTCCATACCTGGCCACCAGTTTGTCACCCTAAGCCTTTCTTTATTTTTCAACATGCCTTGATGACAATGTGCAAGAGAAGTCAATTCCTCTCTCAAAACAGCTGGTGGAACCAACCTTGTTCCTCTGAACAACAAACCATCTTTTTCAGACAAGTCATCTGTGACCTGCCAGTACTTTTCGGTTTCATTACTGCCTTTCTTTCTGACACTCCATCCTTCCGTAATCAAAGATAAAACTTCTGACGTGACCTTATCAGAGTTAAACTCAGCTTGACATTTAGTTTCCGTGATGGCACTGTCCTCAGTCCCACAAACCATTTCATCATCCTAATCATCATCATCATTCATTACCATTTGATCACCCTCATCCTCCTGCTCCAACCTTGACCAAGTGTCAGCTACTCTGTTCTGCATCCCAGGTATGGATTTCACCTCAAAGCTGAATTCTTGTAGGGCAACCACCCACTTAGGAATTGATGCTGTTTCAAGCAAAATAACAGTTTTAAAAAAAATCTCAGAGGGGCTTGTGGTCAGTGCGTACTTCAAATTTGCTTCCATACAAGAGATTCTTTAGTTTCTTTACAGCCCAATGTACTGCAAGGGCTTCCCTCTCTATGACAGAGTATTGTAATTTAGCACCTCTAAGAGCTCGTGATGAGAATAAAATTACCTTTTCAGAATTGTATCCACCTTGTTGCAGAACTGCACCTAAGCCCTTCATGTTGGCATCAGTTGTTAGTATGGACTTGCAGCTGGGGTCAACATTTTTCAACCTGGGAGCCTTGTTCAGTCTTTCCTTCATTTCTCTAGACTCTGCTTCACATGCATTACTCCACACAAAGTCCACCCTCTTACGCAGCTAATTTCACATATTGACCCAGATCTCCGCAAATCCCTTCACAAACTTGTTATAGTACTGCGTCATACCAATACACCTCATTGTTTCTTCCTTATTGGACGGTGATTTCAACTTCTGTATAGAATTAACAAGATCCTCTTTGGGCATGATACCTTCACCTGTAATGGTTTACCTAGATAGTCTATAGAATTTTTCCACCTTGATAAGTTAAACTCACCAAGCCTTTGTAAAACCTGTTTAACCCTTCTATCATGCTCAAGAATGTCTTTTCCAAAGACAGAACATAGTCTTGATAAATGCTTATACCTCTGAGACCTTTCAACACCCCTACCAAGGCCCTTTGGACCACTGAGGCTGCAGATATTCAACCAAAAGGCAGTCTACCGTATCTAAATGTTCCAAAGGGTATAATGAAAGCTGTGAGATCTCTAGACGCTTCATCAAGACTGATCTAATGATACGCTGATGTCCAGACAGTGGTGGAAAAAACTTTAGCTCCCTGAAGCAACATCAGCATATCAGAGTTATTAGGCAATGGGTACCTGTCTGCAACCACATTCTTATTCAATACTCTCAAATCGATGCACAACCACAAACTCCTATTGGCCTTCCTGGCTGCGATTACTGGAGCAAGCCACTCCGTACCTTCCATTTCCTTAGTCACACCCTCACTCTTAAGCTTTTCCAGTTCCAATCTAATTTCCTCACATACTGCCACCATAACATTTCGAATCTTCCCACATAATGGCTTGGCTCCACCCACCACTCATATATGATGTATGTAGTGACGAAGACACCCAAGCTTGCCTTAGAAAACCAGGGTAAAACTTGCTTTTGGCTCTTGCACAAATGCATCATCCGTCGTACCATGCATAACCACTTCATTCACATTGACGTTTTCTTTCATTCATACGGGTGGGCAACTGTTGGGATCCAGTACTATACCTAAATAAATCCCTTTTATGGAACCAACTTAATATGCTGTCCCCTTTCTGTGATGCATACATTTTTCCATTTGTGTACCTTTGTTCGTATTCAAACAAACCCCAGAAATATCCATACAACTTAATGTGTTCACCTGCATAGGCGCAAAACCTGATGTCCAGTTTAAACAATTTGATTTTATCTTTACATTTTTTAAGATTTTAAGATAAAATTCCTTAGAGACCGTCTTTATTTTGGCTACCGAATCAAAGAGGACTTTCGTTCCTTCACCGTCTACTATTATCATCCGCCGGACTGGTTCTTTCACCACCACTAACTTAAAGAACAATTTGTCCACATTCAAAATCCATATTACTATCACTTTGACAATTTGGTTCACCTCTGATCTCAAACACCTTTCCTTTGGATCCATTCATTCTGAACTCAGGCAAATTTACCTTTTTCTTGCAGCAGCTTCACGTCGCCTTACTCACTGGGTAGCCCCTGTCATTTGCCATATGACCAGGTTTCCCACAGTGAAACAATTTCCCTTGGAAGCTGTATTTCTTTTCTCCTTTGAAACTACAATCTTTCGCATGTTTTTTCAAGTTGCTCTTAATCACATGCACATTGTCTACTTTGCCTACTCCTTCTTAGTAACCTCCACACATTAGAGTTATCATTTTTTTTTTTAGCTGTTATCAATACTTCATCTGAGGGAGGAACTGTGGCAAAAACCATTTTTAATTTCTCAATGTTGCAGCCCAACATAAATTGATCTTATATTTCCTCTAGAAAGGAACAAAATTTACAGGAGGAGCCTAAAAGCAGGGCAGTCTTTCTTTCTGAGCTTGATGATGCCCTGCAAACCTTGGCATATTGATCAAACACTTTCTGCCAATTCTGCCATTTGATTGGCGGATATCCTGGTGCAGCAAAAGAAAAACTATGGCGCCATTGCATTTTGCATGATACAGTACCGTGAAGCAATGCACGCACATACACACCAGACCTTAAATAAGAGAAGCAATACTAAACAGTATGCTCAATCTCAATAAATATAGCAAAAACGCACACCCTTAAAAACAAAAATCCCACCAATTAATGCACCCGAGAAAGGAATATCTCCAACAAACCACACAAGCAATATAAGCAGTACTGCTTTGTCGGTTACTTTTTTCCTGTCTTTCACAGTTTGTCCAAATTCCTCACAGAAATGCCTAGGAACCACTAAAACCAAACAAAGTGTTGGAGAACCTTTTCCAGGATGCCTTTTCCAGGTCACTGTGCAGTGGCGATAGACGATCAGTAGACCGCTGATCCCATCTGGAAAAGAACACTAGTGCGCTAACCAACAATGGACTGCCACTCCAACCCTGCACTCACCTCCTGTCACACGTCGTTTCCAGAGGAATCACGGCTGCGGAGCTCGAGGCAACTTTCTCAGTGACGTCAATGTGCGAGAGTGACCACACCAGTAAAAAAAAAACAGAGCGGTAACCTTCAGTGGACTGCTGCCAGTCCTGATCTCACTTCCTGCCAAACGTCGTTTCGGATGCGCCTGCGCAGCTCGAGAATAAGCTACCTCAATTACATCATTGCGCAACACTAAATACAGCGCACAACTGAACTCCCAGCTCAATGCCAGGGTAGCATCACCAAGCTGCGAAACATCGAGGAGGCCATATCGATGGAATCCATCAAGCCGCGCGACCAGAGATCGGGAGCGAACTGGAGCTCAGTTAACCGGTATGTGCAATTTTTAAACGCCAATGTGGCCCAACGCAGAAGTACATAAAAACTTAGTTCTGCACTTTCCCTTAGCGCCACGGCAGGCCAAGTCTTCCGTCAATTTCAAATGCACAGAGTCAGTGTTAAGCACAACAGTTATGCATTTACCCGTTGCCTCAAGTGAATTGTTGAGATTTATTTTCCTTTTCTTCTCAAAGGCTCAAGCTGTCCACTCTGGTCAAAGACTCATAGGTTCTCATATGACTAAGCATCCACCAATTCTAAGTGTGTGATGTCTATCATGCCAGGAAACTCCTGAGCGCTGCCAATATTGAAACCTTCTGAAAACCACCCCAGACCTTCTCTGGAAGACCTTATCCCATCCTCGTCGCCAGTGTGTCAAGTAGCCACCTTAATCATTCCAAGACCAGGAGGTTGAAAGTAGAAATAAGTTTATTGGTTACAGAAGGTCCCATCCACCCTCATCAACCACTGCCCAGCATCTCATTGACCAGCTCACATTCACCACATTCCATATGACTTCATAACATTCCGCATGGAGTGCAATGCCTACTCATATAATGCGACAGCCTTTCACAGAGCAGTCAAGGATATTACAAATGCATAGGAGGTGTTTATGATTGGCAGTATCCTTTACGAATCACAATGCCTAAACCTGATGTGAGTCATAGGCATATGGCTATGTGTGTCTCCTCCTTAAGTAGATGTGGATGGCTTGACTACTGCTTGGTTAGAAAGCATTCAGCGTCTTATACCTGTCTAGTGAAGTACCTTGAGTCTCCCGACCTGGAGGATGAGGAGAGGCTGCAACATGCCTCAAGTAGCCAAGGTTTGGAAACTGTTGTCTTGGTCTGCAAATGTAACATGCAGATGTATAATGTCCCTATATGGCCTCCGTACACTGCCTATTCCCCATTCATGATACAAGGCAATGCAGCAGCTTAGCTCATCAATATTCATGATCCAGACTGTGTTGCCCAGCAATGAGATGTACAATATTGGACCGTTTTGTCCAGTGTTGCCCAAAAACATCTTACACTTAGTGAACAAGCATTGGATTTGTTCTGCAGTGTTTTCCCGCCAAGTGAATCCTATGCTTGTCCACATCCAACCATTAAGGATTAAAATTCAGTAGAGAAGCAAAACTGGTATTTATCAAGAGCCATAAATCCTATGCAGTTGAATTTGCAAAGTAAAAGTAGTTTGTGAGATTATTGACAAAACCGCTTTCTACGCTAACTGCTCACTATTATGAATTGTTTGTTTCAGGGAACATCATAAAAAATGAAATCCTGTTTTTAGCTGGGATCCACCCCCTAACACCAGGCTCGCTTCTGGGCCTCAAGGTTCTGGAGTCCATCTTAGATCACGCCATCCGTTTCACCTCTGATTGGCTGCATAACAAGCTGCAAGGAATCCGAATGCATCACCAGATCTACTTGAAGGAAACTTGTCCCCTGGGTCACCCGGTGATGAAGGACACCTTCGGGCCCCCGGGAGGATTAAAGAGGCCTACCTGGTGGTGTCCTGAGTGCCAGCCACAAATTCTCCCAAATCAGGTCGAGAACGCTTGAGTCCCGCTGAAGAGGGGTGTGAATATTTTGCATCTTTGCTTTTGTTAGCAGTGACAGGTTTCATGGTAACTGAGAGAATAGAGTGCTACATTTTTTTTCTATTTTTTTGCTCCAAGGTATGGTGGGAAGAGTGAAGACCAGATATTGTCTTCACATACTAGTAGCACAAAAATGACATATTTGTGATAAGGTCTGCAAATCGAGACAGAAAATGGAGCACTTTTTATCTTCCAGCTATCACACGCAGACATACCATTTGTGGTGCTATGTGTGACAACAGTTATGTTGTCAAATAGATGTTTCTCATTGGCCTAGTGAAGGATTCCAATTGCATGGACCAAGTCTAGTTTTTTTTTCTTTTTTAAGGGTTGCTTTGATTTTCAGAGTATAATTAAAAATAGCAGTGCAGAGGTGCTGTTTCAGCGCTTTGCATTATGTGAACTGCAATGTATAGATTTTATCTTGAATAAAATGCTACAGCACATTGCAAGAAAGTTGTGGTGCACTAAACAATCTGTGGCAAGGACACATTGAGTCCAAAGTAAACTGCCACTTGAGATGTATGAATTTGCTCAGTAGAGTAGATCGTGGGTAAAGCACTTGGGTCCAGATTACATAACGTTGCACCAGCACAGTGCAATTTTGTACCACCCCACTAATACAAAATGGTGTCTGGGGTTGCATTATGATCCGGTGGCTGAAGCTCAGACATTCCTCTGAGTTAATGCATGACCTGCAGATGGCGCAGCTCGGAAACTGAGGCAATCGTTGCTCACTGTTTACAACTTGTGCTTTCCGCAGGCCATGCATGAACTCAGGCAAATGCCGAGTTATATGTATGTGCTTTAGACACTGCAGGTGCATGAAACTTAGGTTCGGCTTGCGCTGCTCACAAGTTTATGATACAGCCCTTGCACTGTTGAACCACTACAAAATGTAATTTTGTCACTGCAAACATAATTTTAACATTGCCAGGTATATGCAGTTGTCTATGCAAAAATCATGCAATTTGGTCCTTGCCAAATCAGTGCTAGCACACCTTCTATTTGATAAACTATGACGGTAACATGAATAGTTTGTCATAGAGAAACATTCAGCTCTTGATTTAATTAAACACAGAAAATTCTAAGAAATGTTTCTTTTGCGCTCTTGAATATAACTTATATTAACCTCGAAGGGAGAGAGGTATCCATTCCGATATTTTGTTGATGTAAACATATGTCTGACCAACACTGTTGTTGTGAATTGAAGAAAATAAAACTTTCAAGCAGAACAGTGTCTTTACAATGTTGTCAACTATGTTAATGTCATTACTGATGCTGCGCAACATGTTTTAGGTCTCGTATAGACAGCGCATGCACTGTCTCTTTGAGACGTTTTGTCTATTGTTAGTGGGTTTGGAGCCCTCCCATTACTTACAATTGGTGGGCTTCAAAACCACTCTTGATTCCTGCTGGCCAGCTCTGTGTTCGACACTTCCCTCTTCTTGCATATGACCTTGTGTCCTTACACTGCTTGCACTTTTGGGACCTTTTTTTTTCTTTTTGTTGAGCCGCTCTACAGAGTGTATCTTTACTAGTGGCTTTGTCATTTGCTTGTTAATTTATGCTGTCCAGCTTAACTTTCTCTCCTGTGAGCATTCCTTCTTCACTGTATCCTCCCCAGAACTCACTGTCTGAAAACAGACCTTTAAATCGTGTTCTTATCTTACCTCATTTACTGAGCATTCAAAGACGAGGTCAAATGTTAGGCTTCGTATTCTGAGGGAACTTGGTGTTTACTTTTCTTTCGCTGACTTCAAAGTGAGAGAATTTGTGACGATCCATCTTGCTGAGTACCCATGCAAGAGGACAGGCTGTTGGATGTTATTTTTTTCTAGCACACAACAAAAATTAACTGTGCTGATATTTCAGAATTCATCGGAATGAGAACAGTAGAAATAAAGCACATTTTGTTTTGCAATTCTGAAGTGTGGTGGTAACAAATATTTTTTACTATTCATACCACATGTGCCTTTTACCTTGAGTGATGCGCAGCTCACATGTGAGATTGATTTGTTTGCACTGTGCGCGTTAGCTGTTGACTTTTTATTGCTTGGTTACTGCCTTCTGTCTTCCGAGGCTACAAACCCTGTTAACCCGAAGATAAAGATAATCGGGTCTGCCAAACCCAAATGTGAAACAGAGGAAAATCAGACAAAATGTTTGTAAAACATTCAGATCAAAGTGCAAGAATTGTGCTTCCTCTTGTGCCCATTCGGAAATGTCAATTTCCATTTTGTTGGTGGTTTGGATAACAGAAAACGATACATATTTTTTCAGTTGTGCTTTGCAATGACTCCACAGCAGTGAAATCCACAAGCTTAATGTAATCAACACATAAAACAGATTGCAGACAGTGTTGTAAGACAGCGTGCAGGAAACAATAAAATATGACAAAACTTCAATCGTTTCAAGAAGGACCCCTTATCGAAGAGAAGGGGGTACGGGGACGCGGAGACGGGTAGGTGCAGATGCACGGTCCGCACACCGAAACTACAGCACGCTTCAACGCAGCTTCTCCGCGCCACCTGATGTTGCTACATCTTTGCATTACATAGGTTGGATCCAGATCAACACACACAGTAGGTAGCACCTAGGGCACCAATTCTAGCGTGGGGTAGTTTGTCCACTACACGTTTTTTTTTTTTTTTTCTGTCCTGATGATGCGCTGCGGATCCTTATGACCAGTTTAGGCACGAAACGTGTCAACTTTTGTCTTTATGAATGAGTGACCAGAGTTGGGTCCCTCCTCTGAGACAACAGGAGATCTCTCCTACCCAGCATCCAGACTACCAGGGTTCCTTTCAAACATGAGGTAGCACGCACCTGCCAACAGGTTTTTATCCCTGGAAGGGTGACCCCCCATTAAAGTATAGTGTAGGATCTCCCTTACCAGTTTTAATCCTTTATGTTCACACCCCACCACCTCACGAACCGCCTCACCTGCATTCATCATACAGCATCCTCTAAAAAGATCTCCGCTAAAGTGACCCTTTGGGGGACCCATAGGGCATTGCAGCGCCGGCCCGACGAGGAGCACCGCCCTATGATGAAGCATGACATCCTCTAGGGGATGTGTGAGGGCACCACGAACAGTCCAACTGACTGTCTCTATATAGTACTCTGATCCAGGCACTCTCCACTTTTTGAGAGACTGTGCTTTTCTCTCTATCCTTCATAGGAACATTAGCCCCTTGTTGAAACTTTAAAACTTTAAATGTACCTTTAGTGTTTTCACCAGTACTGATTTTTCTGAACTCATCAGGTTGAACTCGCAAGTTGGGACACAGGTTGGACCTGGTTTTTACATTGAGCTCAGACCGGCACACATGATGAAAGCTCTACTTACTTCCTATGTCGATATAAACCCAGAAATGCTCATAAATGCCTATAACAGCCACCATAAGCTCTAGTGCACTATCACACCTCTTTGCTACACTTTAAAAATGACTCCTGACAAGCATCATCATTGGAACAGAACCAGTAGTCCATTTTGCATGGTTTGGAGCTTGCAAGAATGATCAGCGTCATGGACTAAGAAAACACGATGACTGTGCAGGTGTACTTGCCCATAGCAGAGTTTACCTTGGTGTTCTAAAACATAGCAAAATGAAACAGAAAGAAGCTTGAAGGCGCATATACAAATAAAGAAAACACCAATAATGACATGCACACAGCAAAACCAAGAATGCATACAAAATGTAAAATGAACCCTAAAGTCTAACACAAACTAAAATGAAATGGACACAAATACACGAAGCAGCTAATAACGCTTCCCAACTCTCCGAGCCTAACAGACATCCATCTGGAACTACAAAGAGGTCATGACATTCAATAACAGATGCTCACACCTGGAAAATGACAAATCCTCTGCACCACTGCACTCTAGGACGCTATAACCTGACAAGGTCTCGCATAGCCTATTACTGAGCACCCTACATGAAAAGGGTATACATTCTAAAGCCATTCAGTGGTTCAGCTCCTTTTTAAGCAACAGAACACAAACAGTACAAATGGGCCCTTTCGCCTCCAACCCAAAAACCATTAACTATGGCGTCCTGCAGGGAGCCTCCTTGAGCCCCACCCTTTTTAATGCCTATGTATCTTCTCTGGCTAAAATCAGCAAAAAATGGGGATTCAGTATCTGCTCTTATGCGGACGACACACAACTGCTGATAGCCCTTGAAGAAAGGCACGAGGACACCAGGATTAAACTGAATACCTCTCTCTCAGAAATGGTGGCTTGGATGTCGGACCATTGTCTGAAATTGAATGCTGATAAGTCAGAGATCCTACTCTTTGGAGGAGCCCACCTAATCTGGGATGCAACTTGGTGGCCCCAATCATTAGGATCTGCACCTGCACCCAAACATGTCGCAAATAACTTGGGCATTCTTATCGACAATGCTCTAACCTTGCAGGACCATGTCCGTGCACTGTGCGGGGAAAAGCTTTGCTACATTAAAACTCCTAAAAAGGCTCTTCTTATGGATCCCCTGGAATGTAGGAAATACATCACACAGGCCTTGCTCATAAGCAAACTGGATTACGGGAATGCGCTCTTCGTGGGCATGGCAGACTACCTCTTCTCTCGTCTGCAGGTAATCCAGAATGCGGCCGCCAAGTTGGTGTGCAACAAAAGCAAGTATAGCTCGGCATCAGAATGCATGAGGGAGCTCCATTGGCTGCCTGTGTGCCAAAGGGCCAGATTCAAGCTCCTGGGCCATGCACACAAAGCCCTACATCGTCACGGCCCCAGAATCCTACAAGACCAAATCCAATTCTATGCCCCTACATGGAATTTAAGGTCGTGCAACTAGGTACGGGCAAAAAACAAATACATTAAGAAAGCCAGGGCAGGATTGGAGAGAGACATTCCAGACATACAAGATGAGGAGTGGATGGAGGCGCTAGCTTCCCCTCGGGAAGTGGCAATTAGAGCCTGTTTCCGACTTGTGCAGCTCAAAATCCTACATAGGGCCTACATTTCATGAACCACATTGGTAAAGATGGGGAAACAAACAGAAGCTCTCTGTCGCAGGGGCTGCAGGCTGGAAGGCTCCTTTTTTCATATAATTTGGTCTTGTCCCAGGATTCAGGAGTATTGGGCGGCTATAATCCACTGCTTAACCGTGGTGTATGAGAGTGAGCTGCTCGTGGCTCCAAAGTGGTGTCTACAGAATGTGTAGGAGCCGACTGACCTAGGCAGAGGTGACCAAATAAGTGACACACTAGCACTGATGATTTCCAAGAGAAATATAGTGCGATTATGGGGGGCAGACTCAATCCCCCTCCCTGAGGGACTGGAAGAAGGATATGGACTGGTGCATGGTGGCTGAGAAGGCGGTCTATACCAATTTGGGATGCCCCCAAAAATGGGGGAAGGTGTGGAATAAATAGAACAAATTTAGAGGTAACCCATGTACGGCCCTAATGTCGCAGAGGAGGGGGGGAGGAAACACATGAGCTAATCGACTAAGGGGGAACAAAAGGTGTGGCATCCCGTGGGTGACATGATGAGATTAAGATTGCTAAAAATGTGACAAGGAGAGGAGGTAAATATTGCTCTGTAATCATGGTGATGACAAATGTGTTTGGTGTCTTGAAATAAAAATAACTTAAAAAAAAAAAAAAAGAAAGCCAGGGCAGGGGGCCGCTCTTTCTCCCATCTGTCAGCAACTCACTGGAATGATCTACCTCTAGAACTTCGTCTTACCGATGACTACATGTCATTTAGAAAGATATAAGATGGCACTCTCCGCCACTGAACTCAACACTACTCTGCACCACTGCATGCTATGCCACTGTACACCATTGTGCCTTACATCACGGCACTCTGCACCACTGTTCTCTACACCACTGCTCTTTCCAACACTCTGCACCACTCTACACCACTGCACTCTATTCACTCTGATATATGATAACAATTTATAACACGCTTCAGCTACTCCGAAGAGTGTTCCGGCGCAAGCAGTGAGATCAGAATATGAAAAAGAAGGCTTAGATTTGCACAAAGAACCAGGTTTTAAGTTTCTTCTTGAACAGTGCCGCCTCACTCATCATCCGCAGCTCCAAAGGGAGCTGATTCCAGGCTGGTGCACCCAAATACGCTAGGGACCTTCCTCCTGCTCTTACACACTGAATCCTAGGGATCTCTGCTAACCATTTGTTTGCGGATCTCATCTGTCTTGTGTGTTTATGAAAGGCAAACCTGGCTCTGAGTTCGGAGGGGCCAGATTGATATAGCGCATCATGTACTATTACCAGATCCTTAAATTTAACTCTAGCATTGATGGGCAGCCAATGGAGTGCGCGCAAATGTGGGGAGATCCGTGATCTCATAGGAACATTTAGCAGGAGACGTGCCGCCGCATTCTGGATCACTCTGAGTTTGTCCATCAGGTACTCTGGTAATCCCAAATACAGTGCATTACCATAGTCTAAGCTGGAAGTTATCAATGCCTGGACTACCTTCTTTTTTGCTGAGAAGAATAAAAGAGGTAAACGTTTCTTTAGGGACCTCATAATTCCAAAACAAGTGCCTACCAGCACATTGACTTGAGGCTTAAAGGACCGCCGGCTATCACATTTGATATCCAGATTTTTAACATAGTCTTTCTGGGGACTCTACACTATTCAACTCTAAACTACTCTATTGCACTCTACGCCACTACACCGCTCTAATATATTCTGTACCATTGCACTACATCACTCCACGCCACTGCATTCTACCCTACTGTACACCTCCCTACCCTCACCACTTCACACTACCCTGCACCACTCCACTCTATTCCACTTCACTCTACTCTGAAACAATCTACTCTGCACCACTCTACTCTACGCCACTGCACTCTATGCTAATCTACTTTGCCCACTGTACTTTATACCACTTTACTCTAGGCCACTATACTCCGCTCTACAACACTCCACTCTACGGCACTCGACTCGATTCAACTCTACTCCACTCTATGCCACTCCACTCTACAACACTCTACTCCACTCTGACACTTTTGAACACTATGCCATGATGATCATTCAACTCCCTGTATGCCACTGCAAGCCATTTTACTCCTCCTATTTTACAACCCACTACTCCATCCTACGCCACTCCACGACACTCTGCCACTTCACGCTACTGTAGGCCACTCCACTCTACAACACTATTCCACTCTATGCCACTCGACTCTATGAAAGTCTACTCCGCTCTACGCCACTCTACTCCATTCTACGCAACACCCTCTACACCACTCTACAAAACTGTCACTCTACTCTGCCACTCAACTCTACGTCCTTCCACTCTGACGCTTTACTCACTCAACAACACTCCACGCCACTCCCATTTACCCATGCTGAACAGCAGCCACGCTGGTGTACAACATTGCTAAAAGATGTTGGTAAGGCCAATAGCTGTCACATAGGCGAGACCTATTGGCTTTGCCAATGCTTGCTAGTATTGAGATTGAGGACCCCATCGGTAGGCACTGCTACGATTTCCTGCCCATTCCCTTGACCCCTGGCCTCTGCTTTCGTGCTTTGCCCTGAACCCAGAAATAGCTTCGGAAACACAGATATTTGTTAATTGTTGGAGCTGGATTCATGGAACCCCTGTTACCATAAACTGACTCCATTAAATAACTCCAGAATCTGTCAGATTTGTGATGGGACTCAACACCAGCTCAACTCTGATCACACACCAGGACTTCACTTAGCTGCACCGAATCATTATCACCGGCGCTCTAACCACGTTTGGTGCTTTTTTTAGGTTGTTGCAGAAATGGGAAAATGTGTGGTGCGAATTTAATCATATCCACACATTGATTGTTCGATAATAGGCAGCTTGTAATTTAGTGTGAGTAATGCAGGAATAAGTATCCTTTGCCATTGTCCCACTGGAAACCTAAATCTAGGAGCAATACTACACTGTTGCATTATTACAGCATCTGCACATTACTCGAGGACACCACCTTGTTTCAACATAACCTTCTAAGGGCTAAACCTAAGAACAATCCTATAACACTCCTAAATGAGATTATGAATAGGTTTCCCAAAAATTATAGTTTTGTCACCTCTAGTGTCCCCTATGCAGCTCCCTTGGTATGAAGGAGCAAAGAGCAAAATCAAGGAATAAGTTGCAAAATCACTAGTCAGTGTTTTAAGTGGGCCGGGTCCTGCCGGTGCTGAACACTAGCAGTTTTAAAAACGGGGCATTGAAATGGGAAACAACCTTAACATGGCCATTGCCATGCAATACCTTTACCACTCCTCCATTACCACGCAAATGCCTTTACCATGGAAATCATTACCACGCATGCCTTTACAATGAAAATGTAAGTATATGCCAGGTAAGTGTGTGTAAAATATACATTTCTTATTCTCCTCTTTTTTGACTGCTTTTCCACTTTTCCATCACCTTCTCCTTTCTATCTTCCCTCCATCCTGCCATATTAGTCAGAAGTTGGAGGCATCATTATGAAATGAAATGAAAATGGGTACTTATAAAGCGCACGGCTACTCCACAGAGTGTCCCGGCACTAAGGACCACCGACAAACAGGCACTCGAGCCCAGGCCCAAGCCGCCTCAGAGGAGTTATGATGATGGAACATTAAATAATCCTCCAAGAAGCACCTCATGGTGCATACCACGCGTTGTACAACTGACTGTGTGCTGGTTGCCTGCATGTGGGGTGGTGCATCCCACTCCTTTGAAGTGTCATATAGTTGACTATATGATGGTTTAGCAATTGATACTGACTAACATCTCCTGATCTTAGAGCACATATCACTTTACAGTGCATACCTTGTGGTTAAGCCCAAATGGCCTAACAGCACTTTGGAATAGGCGCAAGTCACTTTGGAACACACTCGGGGCATTTTATGTCATCTTGCGAATACAGTTTTAGATATTGTGGAGGCATTGAACCTTTCTGAAAAAAATCTTTATGGAGGATGTATATGAAATAGTCCATTGGGTAGCCCTAAGTGCACTACTTTATATGGAAGGAAGTGTGCAATGTATGTTATATGGATGTCATTATGTGAACGGCGCATACCATTTAATTGGTCAAATTACAAGCATAGGGACTGGATAATTCCTTTGGGAATTAAAGCACGTCACTATTCCGTTACATACTTTAAGATTTAATGTTGCACCTCTATGGGGAGAATTAAATATCCCAGTGTGAAAAATTTGCTTTGATCATCAAGGGCAACGTGCAAAGTACATTTTATTGAAGACACTTTGTGAGAAGTTGGCCTGGTATATGCTGTTCACTAATTAAAGTGGACACCTTGCACCAGGGCAAATCGACTCTTATGGTAGATAGGTTTAAGACAACCTTTTAAAGAAAGCTATCCTAGTGGTAGCTGTGGAGAGCAGCCTTCAGGCTAAGTCTCGGAGGAATGTAAAGCAGCTTGTTTTACCATATAATCTCTTGAATCACCAAATGAAAAGACACCACACAGGTATATATATCAAATATATATGTATTTATTTCTAAATAACTCTCTACTAATCTCTTTATGAGATTAGAAGACAAACATATGCACAAATCAACGTTTCACAATAAGTTAAGCACAAAATATGGCTGGGGCCCTAGGGGCGTACCAGACCATATACTAAGTAAGAGACTTAGAAACAACGACTTGCAAGGAGACAAGGCCTAGGGCCTTCAGAAGTGCTGGGGCCTCACGAAACCACCCAAGGCAGGTAAGTAAAGGACCCACGGGGGACGCGTGCAGTGTGGATACACAGGCGCGAATCGCCGTTAACTTCAATGGGGCAAGTCGCGGTTGGAAATAAAGAGTTTTAGGATACTTCGGGAGAACCTACAAGCAAGTCACTTACAGGGTAAGTAGTTCTAGGGCCCACACCCACAGGAGCACCGTAGTGCTGGAGTTACCTCACCCAGGGAAGCCGGGTGCACAGGTGTCCTTTGGTGTCGGGTCGCGGCGTCGTTTTCAATGGCGAACAAAGAAGACTTGCTGCTTGCGGGAGCTAAAGAAGTGTCCGGTGGAATCCAAGCCTGGATTCTGAAGAAGGATGACCTGAAAGCAGAGGGGACAGTGTTCAAAGTCACTTGGCAGTGACCCGGGGCAAGGAAGATGGATGCCCACCGTCGTCGGTCGCTTCAGGTCGGTTGCGGGTGCCTTGACTCTTCAGCCACGTGGTCCAGGAGGCGTCGACGACGACCAGGAGCTGGATTCGGTGTGTCCCTCGACGTCTGCAGCTGACTGCGGTGTCGGCAACTCGATCGGAGCCAACAAGCCTTGGCAGCCGCAAGTCTCGGGGAGATGAAGAAAAGTCGATGGCGCAGACCAGCAAGGTCTGTGGAACTCACCCAGCGAGGGTAAGTCAGGGCAGGCCTGGAGCAACCAGGGAGCCCTTCGGTTTCTTTAAGAAGTCTTCTGGGGACCCACAAGCCAGCGGGCAAGGGATCGCGAAGACACCTCGGGCGGAATCACTCAACAGGGGCCCACGGTCACTCGGGACGGTGTAGGCCTCTGATCTTCGGAGGGATTCCTGCTGGAGGTCGGGACCACACGTGGTCCAAAGCACAAGTTCGTAGAACGTTGTGAAGGGGTTGCACTCGACAATAGTGCACGGTACCCAGGGGTCGCGGTTCCTCGTTACTCGTGGGGTCCACTTGCCTCAGCTTCACTGGGGACTCACGATGGCCTGGGAGAGGTCAGGAAATCCACTTCTTGGGCTGCAGGGACTTCGGACTCCGGCGGGAGCAGCGTAGTTTGCGACCGTCGTTGTCGTTTTTGGTGCCTGCCAAGCAGGGGAGTCACTCCTTGACTCCAAGGGAGATTCTTCTGTCTTCCAAAGGTAGTGGAACGTCGAAGGGCCAGGATTCTTCTGTAGAGTGTCGTCCAGGGGTTATCTGCTTTGCAATGGCAAGGTTCCCCCTCTTAAACTAAAAAGAGGGGATGGACTAGCTCTATGACCCCACCTATGGGAGGGTCAAGGGAGGGGGTGGCTACACCCACTTCCCTTTGTCCAGTTTCGTGCCAGAGCAGGGGCAGGTAGCCCCTGAGCTGGTTTGAACTGGCATATGCACAGAGGAGCCTTCTGCTCCCCCAGTGCAGGACTTCAAAGCACTCTAAGAGTGCACCCACCCAGCCCCAATACACTAAACCCTGTCTGGAAGGTGGTTACACCTCCCTGTGACAGGATGCCTATTGTTGGGCTTCCTCCACTGCGAGTTTCGGTCATCAGCAGGAGGGCAGCCCAGTGTCTGTGACTGGTGGCATCCATTTTGTGATGCCAGGGCTCTTTAGGATTCTACCGCGTTTCCACAGCAGGTACATGTCTTATCCCTCTAGAAGGGTGGAATGCTACCCCCGCCGCCAAGATTGGCGGGGGTAGTATTCCAAGATGTTTGACACCAAACACGACATGTTTTGATGCAGCCATTCCAAAGTTAGCATTTACCGCGAGGATATAATGCACTTAAGAGTATATGGTTTAACCGCATCCACAAACAGCACCAGAGAATGGACTCTGAGAACTGCAGAGGGGCCCTGCTCATGCAGAGGCACCCCCTCACATAGAAGCCAAGCACCCTGCCCTCAGGATTGATAGGGCCTGCCTTAGGGGTGACTGATAGGTTTATATGTGTGTGCAGGAGAGATATAGGAAACCTATATCTCAGTGAGGGGTGCTAGCACCACCTCACCCAGGCTGCAGTAGCAGGCCTGTGGTGTCAGATTTAGACTGCTTCCCAGGGGTGGCATAACATATGCTGCAGCCCCTGGGAGGCCTGTGAAGTACCTATGCCCTTGGCACCTAAGGTACCATATACTAGGGACTCATAAGGCACCACAGTATCCAATCACTAGTGCACCTAGAGTGCACTCCATGTCATTTAGAGAGAGAGCAGATAGACTGGGGCCCTGAATAGCAGGGTCCCAGTCCAACTAAGTCATAAACCAGCAAAACACCATAAAAAAAGTGGGGGCAACCATATAGTCAGATTCCACCTTCCTACATAACCCCCCCAAACGAAAGGAGATAAGGCTAACCTTGACCAGTTGAGCCTATATTGACTAAGTGGCCATATAAGGAAGCACCTGCACTAGCATGGTTGCCCCCTATGTTATGGTCCACTAAGCAATCCCTCGCCCTAAGGGTATGAGAGGGTCTCCACCATGGGGAATCACTACCTCGGGTGTGCTTAGGTAAAGTACAAGGCCGGTGAGGTGTCTGAGTAGGGAAGTGAGGCCCTAGGAATGTTGGCCTCAGCTTCCTCAGATCACTGGTCACCATGTATGCCTTTCTTTCCATGACTGAGTTGCACTTTGCTCTAAGGGTCAACCTTTGGCTGCCTACAGCTGGGGGTTGGGTCCCTTTGGATGGAACACTGGAGGGACATGGCAGGTTTGGAACCTTCTGGTCCCAGGTTTGCCCTTGCCTACCAGAGTCCTTCTGGGGGAGGTCCCTACATAAAGGTATGGGGGATCCCTCAGTGTGTAGAGGAATTTTCACCTGGCTAGGGCTACTAGACTGGGTGCCCCTAATCTGCTGATGGGGGGCTTCCTCTGGACAGGGGGCCCGGGGGGTCCACTGACCTCCCTGACCTCTGCAGCCCTGGGCTGACTGAGGCAGGGTAGAGAGGGGCAGGTTACCTGCTCCAGACTGGGTACCACCTTGGAAGGGTCCTCTGCCATCAGGGGTGTGGCCAGGCCAGGCCTGACTACCTCTGTGGCAGTTCCTTCACTAGGGGTAGGGTCAGTTCCCTGAGGAGGCTGACCCTTACCTACTGTCTGGGGGAAGAAGACTTTTCTTCAACCCTTGTGCTCTCTTTCGGGGGAGAGTGGGCCATTCTTTCAGGCTCCATCTCTCCAAATTCTTGGGCTGGGGCTGTGGCCATCACAGCCCCACTAACCTTTGCAGGGACGCCCAACATCCTAAGATGGGTTTGGTGTTCAACTTCAGCCCAGGCTGAAATTTCCAAATCATTGCCCATCAGGCAATCTACAGGTAGGGTTGGGGACACTGCCACTCTTTTGGGCCTGTGACCCCCTCCCAGCTGAGATTGACTATGGCCATGGGGTGATCTGTTCTGACACCATCAATGTTGGTCACCTGGTATTTAAACTCAGGTAAAAGCTGGTGAGGGGGACTAGTTTCCCTGCCACCATGGTGACACTAGCCCCTGTGTCCCTAAATGCCACAGCTTTCTGACCATTAATCATTGGCTCCAGTCTGTACCTGCCCAATGCTATGGGACCCATGGTAAAGGTGGCATATCCTACACCACCATCAGAATCTGAGGAGTCTGTTGAGGGGGTCCTGTCTAAACTAGGGCCCACCTCTGTTCCTCTTGCAAAAGCACCTAACTTTTTGGGTGCACTACTCCCAACTGGAGGATTACTACTGGTAGTACCAGGAGGGGTGGTAGTAGTTGTTGGAGGAACATTTTCTTTATTGCCATTCCTGGGACAACTGGGATCAGATTTCCAGTGCCCAGGCTTTTTACAGACATGGCAATAGGGTTTCTTTTCAGGAGAGGAAGGAGTTTGGGACCCACCCCCAGAAGAGGAATTTTGGGGCCCTGTAGTGGACTTATCCTTGGATTTATCCCCACCTTTCTCTTGGGACTTGGTAGAATCTTTCTTGTGGTCACCACCCTGATTCTTAGGCCTTACTCTGGTTCTGACCCATTTGTCTGCCTTCTTTCCCAATTCTTGGGGAGAGGTCAGATCAGAGTCCACCAGGTACTGGTGTAAAAGCTGGTTTTGACAATTATTAAGGATCTGTTCTCTCATCATTAGATTATAAAATCCTTTGAAATCAGTAACCCTACTGCCAACCAGCCAACCCTCCAGAGCCTTGGATGCACAATCTACAAAGTCTGTCCAGTCCTGAGTCTGTGCCTTCTGGGTATCTCTGAACTTCAACCTGTACTCTTCAGTGGTTAAGCCAAACCCATCTATCAGTGCACTCTTCAGGACCTCATAATTATCAGCATCCTCTTCTCTAACAGTGAGGAGCTTGTCTCTACCTTTATCTGAAAAGGAGAGCCACAAGATTGCTGCCCACTGCTTTTGGGGGACCTGCTGTACTCTACAGGCCCTCTCCATAGCAGTTATCCACTTGTGGATATCATCCCCACTCTGGTAGGGAGGAACAACCTTGCTCAGGTTCCTATGGTCAGGGACATATTCTCTGCCTCTAGGGACACTGTTGCTGCCACCAGGGGGTTCTAAACCCTCCCTTCTGGAAGCTCTCTGGATCTCCAGGGCTTCTCTATCCAGTGCCAACTGCTTGGTTCTGAGGGCCACTTTGGCTTCCTCATACTGGAGCAGTTTGCACCTTCTCTCAGAGGAGGTCTCTCTTAAGTTAAAGTATGAGCTCCTCTCTTGGACAAATTCTCTGCCAGAGTGATAAGAGTGCTCAGATTCCCTGGAAGGGGATCTGTGCCTCTCATCCACTCTGCCAGTTCTCTTAGGGAGAACTCCTCTGTCCTGTTCAGGCTCCTTGAAGCCTGGCCCTTCAACCACAGAGTCTTGGTCATTCGGATTGTCCTCATCTGACCCAGATACTATGATTGACCCACCCACTGATTCAGACCCCTTAGCTCCTAGAGCCAATCTAAGGTCATCTGCTGTCAGCAGATCTATCAGGTGTAGTGTTGAGGGACTCTGTCCTAGTCTCAGGTGTCTGTCAACACACATGGCTCTCAAGTCAGAGAAAGCCATGTCCTTATACTGAGGCTGAGTGGATCCACTGGGTCCACCCTTTAAGGACATTCTAGTGTTGTGCAGTGTTGTACTACCTACACTAGTTTGTGGCCTACTGATCCTAGCTTGAGCTGTGGAAAGGGTGTGCTATCCCTTGGCACACAGCTCTAAGTTCAGTAGAACTTATTGATACTAAGCTTGACTTTATATGTACCTTGAGTACCTATAATGGTTTTCAGTTAGTAATTCAAATAGAGATTTTCTGGTAAAACAATGGCAAGCTGGAATCCCACACGCTGCCCACCAATGTGAGAAGTTGGCCTGGTATATGCTGTTCACTAATTAAAGTGGACACCTTGCACCAGGGCAAATCGACTCTTATGGTAGATAGGTTTAAGACAACCTTTTAAAGAAAGCTATCCTAGTGGTAGCTGTGGAGAGCAGCCTTCAGGCTAAGTCTCGGAGGAATGTAAAGCAGCTTGTTTTACCATATAATCTCTTGAATCACCAAATGAAAAGACACCACACAGGTATATATATCAAATATATATGTATTTATTTCTAAATAACTCTCTACTAATCTCTTTATGAGATTAGAAGACAAACATATGCACAAATCAACGTTTCACAATAAGTTAAGCACAAAATATGGCTGGGGCCCTAGGGGCGTACCAGACCATATACTAAGTAAGAGACTTAGAAACAACGACTTGCAAGGAGACAAGGCCTAGGGCCTTCAGAAGTGCTGGGGCCTCACGAAACCACCCAAGGCAGGTAAGTAAAGGACCCACGGGGGACGCGTGCAGTGTGGATACACAGGCGCGAATCGCCGTTAACTTCAATGGGGCAAGTCGCGGTTGGAAATAAAGAGTTTTAGGATACTTCGGGAGAACCTACAAGCAAGTCACTTACAGGGTAAGTAGTTCTAGGGCCCACACCCACAGGAGCACCGTAGTGCTGGAGTTACCTCACCCAGGGAAGCCGGGTGCACAGGTGTCCTTTGGTGTCGGGTCGCGGCGTCGTTTTCAATGGCGAACAAAGAAGACTTGCTGCTTGCGGGAGCTAAAGAAGTGTCCGGTGGAATCCAAGCCTGGATTCTGAAGAAGGATGACCTGAAAGCAGAGGGGACAGTGTTCAAAGTCACTTGGCAGTGACCCGGGGCAAGGAAGATGGATGCCCACCGTCGTCGGTCGCTTCAGGTCGGTTGCGGGTGCCTTGACTCTTCAGCCACGTGGTCCAGGAGGCGTCGACGACGACCAGGAGCTGGATTCGGTGTGTCCCTCGACGTCTGCAGCTGACTGCGGTGTCGGCAACTCGATCGGAGCCAACAAGCCTTGGCAGCCGCAAGTCTCGGGGAGATGAAGAAAAGTCGATGGCGCAGACCAGCAAGGTCTGTGGAACTCACCCAGCGAGGGTAAGTCAGGGCAGGCCTGGAGCAACCAGGGAGCCCTTCGGTTTCTTTAAGAAGTCTTCTGGGGACCCACAAGCCAGCGGGCAAGGGATCGCGAAGACACCTCGGGCGGAATCACTCAACAGGGGCCCACGGTCACTCGGGACGGTGTAGGCCTCTGATCTTCGGAGGGATTCCTGCTGGAGGTCGGGACCACACGTGGTCCAAAGCACAAGTTCGTAGAACGTTGTGAAGGGGTTGCACTCGACAATAGTGCACGGTACCCAGGGGTCGCGGTTCCTCGTTACTCGTGGGGTCCACTTGCCTCAGCTTCACTGGGGACTCACGATGGCCTGGGAGAGGTCAGGAAATCCACTTCTTGGGCTGCAGGGACTTCGGACTCCGGCGGGAGCAGCGTAGTTTGCGACCGTCGTTGTCGTTTTGGTGCCTGCCAAGCAGGGAGTCACTCCTTGACTCCAAGGGAGATTCTTCTGTCTTCCAAAGGTAGTGGAACGTCGAAGGGCCAGGATTCTTCTGTAGAGTGTCGTCCAGGGGTTATCTGCTTTGCAATGGCAAGGTTCCCCCTCTTAAACTAAAAGAGGGGATGGACTAGCTCTATGACCCCACCTATGGGAGGGTCAAGGAGGGGGTGGCTACACCCACTTCCCTTTGTCCAGTTTCGTGCCAGAGCAGGGGCAGGTAGCCCCTGAGCTGGTTTGAACTGGCATATGCACAGAGGAGCCTTCTGCTCCCCCAGTGCAGGACTTCAAAGCACTCTAAGAGTGCACCCACCCAGCCCCAATACACTAAACCCTGTCTGGAAGGTGGTTACACCTCCCTGTGACAGGATGCCTATTGTTGGGCTTCCTCCACTGCGAGTTTCGGTCATCAGCAGGAGGGCAGCCCAGTGTCTGTGACTGGTGGCATCCATTTTGTGATGCCAGGGCTCTTTAGGATTCTACCGCGTTTCCACAGCAGGTACATGTCTTATCCCTCTAGAAGGGTGGAATGCTACCCCCGCCGCCAAGATTGGCGGGGGGTAGTATTCCAAGATGTTTGACACCAAACACGACATGTTTTGATGCAGCCATTCCAAAGTTAGCATTTACCGCGAGGATATAATGCACTTAAGAGTATATGGTTTAACCGCATCCACAAACAGCACCAGAGAATGGACTCTGAGAACTGCAGAGGGGCCCTGCTCATGCAGAGGCACCCCCTCACATAGAAGCCAAGCACCCTGCCCTCAGGATTGATAGGGCCTGCCTTAGGGGTGACTGATAGGTTTATATGTGTGTGCAGGAGAGATATAGGAAACCTATATCTCAGTGAGGGGTGCTAGCACCACCTCACCCAGGCTGCAGTAGCAGGCCTGTGGTGTCAGATTTAGACTGCTTCCCAGGGGTGGCATAACATATGCTGCAGCCCCTGGGAGGCCTGTGAAGTACCTATGCCCTTGGCACCTAAGGTACCATATACTAGGGACTCATAAGGCACCACAGTATCCAATCACTAGTGCACCTAGAGTGCACTCCATGTCATTTAGAGAGAGAGCAGATAGACTGGGGCCCTGAATAGCAGGGTCCCAGTCCAACTAAGTCATAAACCAGCAAAACACCATAAAAAAAGTGGGGGCAACCATATAGTCAGATTCCACCTTCCTACACACTTTTGAATATGCACGTCACATTAGAAATACATTCGGGGCATGGTACGTCAGTGAATAAATACAACCCTAAACATTGTGATGGTGTTAAGCCTTGGAAATTATTTTTATGTGAAATGTGTGCATAATAAATTGATTGGACAATATATGTGTATTCGTTTTCATGGAAAGAGATGTGTAATATGTCGTATTGAGTTCACAAGGTAAAAGTCTCTAAAGTTTACGGTGAATCATGTTCTAGGTATCCACCAATATGAAGCACCAAGAAAATATAATAGATTTCACAGCGCCAGAGAGGACATTGATCTTGTTGAAACTGTTCATTTTATAAATACGAGGTAAAATTGAAAATGTTGTGAAATTGGTAATGATCTGTGGGTTTCCAAAAATGGATGGAAGGATGTAAATATAAGAAATGGATAAGTGAAGGACATGTAACAATTTTTTTATGTGAAAATGAGAAATTGATAAATGTCACTTGGTATAGAAGACTGGCTTAGTATATGGTGCACACTTATTTAAGTGAAGCACCTTGCACTAATCCAGGCAACCCGGATGGTGATTTTTGGGGTCTTTGATAACCTTTGAAAGCTCTCAAAGTGGTAGGGGCGTGGTTTGCCGAGCTGCGGAATGGCCGCTTGCTGAGCGCGCTCCGCCGGCCGGGAACTTATCCTGAAATAATCCGCGCAATCGGAGAGCTTCAATGAGGCAGTTTTCGCACCATGCTGTAGCCTAGTGCCCAAGGATCCGAGCGACCGCCTTGGGACTCCCGCAGCTTATTGAGCGGTGACGAGAGGGTCGGATCCGTGGAGAGCGGGGCTGAGATCTCCCGTCCCCGGGAGGGCGGTGCGGAGAAGTGAGGAACTCGAGCCCGTGGCTTCCCTCATGTAACAGGCCACGGAGCTTGCGGACAAAGACGGGACTCGAGCCCTGGAGGCGGATAATGTGGCACGGAACACTGGGACATAGCAGGATCAACAGCAGGCAAGCCGGCGCTGGGCACCTCTTCAATCATCCCAAATTGCAGCTTTAAATGAGGTGAGCTCCCGTCAGCGCACTTGAGTGGCGTAGCGACTGCAGAAGGAGAACGAATGCTGCGGCGCCACTAGTAGTCCATCCGGGCTGGCACATAGCCCCTTTGCCATCCAGACAGCGGACACGGGGCACCGGGGACTCGAGTCTAGCGCGAGCAGCGGCGGAGGAAGACGACCTTGCCGGTGGTATAGCTAGCAACGGAGGAGCCAAGTTAATTGGGACATCGTCAGCCCAGAGGCCCGGGCGCCATTTTGGACTGGGTAAGGTGAGCCCCAGACACACGGGGGACGAAGGGTGACCGCTGGTGAGAGCCTGGGGGTCTGGCAGCCAATGCACAGATAAGCGCCCGACCTGGACGCGCTGCATACACAAGACAGGGCGAAGCCTGCTGCTCTGCAGCGGGGGCGGTGGGACCCTCCACCCCGGTCACATACTGCAGCCCTATTCCTGGTAGTGAGCAGTCTTACAGGAATACGCGCGAGCCGCCCTGGGCACGGGACGAACTGTGGGGGTTGTACACCGGTAGAACTCCTGACCACTGGCGGTGTTTCCCCTTGCCTGATCGGCCGCTGACGGATGTGCGGGACCGCGACAGTCACACACTGTGAGGTGAGGTGCGGCTGGAGTGCCAGCGAGGGAGGTGCGCAATAGTGGAGCGGGCGGCCCTCAAGCTGATATAGTGAAGCTTACGAGACACTAATAGGGTGCGGGCAAGACAGAGTGCCCAGACATACTTTTACACCTGGCCGGACCGCTTATAAGGAGGATCCAGTGCAGAGGGGGTGCTTCAGCTGGTGGGCACAAGGCACTGACTCACATCGCGCAGTGCCACTACACCGCTCCCTTCGGATTGCCTACATCTCTGGTGTAAACGGCCTATAACCGCATAATGGGTAAGCAAGACGCCAAGCAGCCTAAGCTGACGTTCGAGAATAAACGATCTACAAGACTCACAGAATCTGACCCGGAGGCCAACACGGAGAGAGCACCCGAGACCCAGACGGAGGACCGGGGGGAGGACCTGCGTACCCTCATGTTAGAAATGAGATCAAGCCTACGAAACATCGATACTAAATTAGACACGCTTACTACTCAACTAGATGCCGTCAAGACACAGGTGGGGGCGCACGAGACCCGCTTAGATGTGCTAGAGAATCGCACTTCGGACTTCCATGAGTTCCAGGTGGAAACAAAAGAACAGCTGTTGCATATGGACAAAGTGTTGAGTATCATTCGGGCCAAGAACGAAGATTTGGAGGCAAGGTCCCGGAGGAACAACCTCACGAATTACCGGGATTCCAGAAACAACAGCCATCACCAAAATGGAGATCTACATCGCGGATTTGCTACATGAACTCTTTGACCCTCATCTATCGTCAGTGTTCGCTGTGGAGAGAGCTCACCGTTCCTTGGGAGCGAAACCTCCGGTTGGAGCTCCGCCTAGGCCCATTCTAGCCAAAATCCTGAACTACCAAGACCGAGATCTCATTCTCCGGCTAGCTAGGGAAAAAGGGTCAATCACACACAAAGGCAACAATATCTCCTTCTACCCCGATTTCACGCCGGCAGTGCAAGCGGCAAGGCGCGAATTTCTGCCTGCCAAACGTCTTTTGCTTCAAGCTCAGATTCCCTACTCACTGCTCTACCCAGCCAAGCTCAAAGTGTCTCATGATGGATCTGCCCACTTCTTCACTGATGCGAAGTCGGCCCTAAAGTTTGCCAAGCATGTCGGTGGAAAGAGAACTAAGCAGACTCAAGGCTCTACAGACTTGCAGACTGATCGCTTGAGCGATAACGATTGATATGGGTATCGTATTTTTATCCCAACTGCATAATTGGCTGCAGGTGGGGCTGGTTCTGGGCGCTATGGGTCGTTGCCCTCCTGAATATTGCACACTCTATTTGGTGATTTAGCTCTGAGCAGCGTGATATTTCGGAATTTAGATATAGATATAGTTAACATAATAGTGGTCACCGAGGTGCTCCCGGCCACCCTGCATATTATAGGGAAGTTAACCGGTAGCAACACGCCTTTATGGGAGAGCTTTCAATTGTGACTGTTATGATACCTCGCCTTTGTTCACTGTATTAAAATGGTGCGGAGGGGGCGCGATGGGGCTAATGTGTGAACCTGCTCTAATATGATTTCTTTAGACATGATCCTCAAGCTGCTGAGGGGATCCTGGGTCCACGTAGAATGTGAGCTCTAGGGTGATACACTACATTTGAAGTTAACTGCCTGCCTCTCTGCAGTATTCCCGGCCACCCTGTGCACACAGGGAAGATGCCGGTGACACCTCGCCCCATGGGAAATTTTCCTGATTTGAGCTGTTTTTTTTTGTATATTAGGATTGTGTTTTGTTTAAAGTTGCGGGAATATACACAACCTGATTGGGGGTTGGAGTGGGTGGTGGGATGGGGGAGAAAGGGGGGTTTGTTTGTGTCTAGCCAGTACTGTTACGTGCCACCTTGCAACACGATGGGCGCTGTTCCGGCCCCGAGCGGTTTTGGCTACCTAACTGCTCTTTTGGGATACACATATGATGTTCGCACGCTGCCACCTTAAAATGCCTCTCCTGGAACATTAGGGGCCTAAATGACTGTAGGAAAACCAGACTTGTACATGCTTACCTCTCACGCCACAATATTGATATCTGTTTATTGCAGGAAACGCATCTCAGTGCCGACCCCTCACCGCGGCTCAAGCACACCAGATGGGGACACGTATATTCCTCTATATACTCTAGTTACTCCCGGGGCGTGGCGGTGCTGATCAGGAGGGGGTTGGAGTGGAGGGAGGGCACTGTGCATAGGGACCCGGCTGGCAGATTCCTTATTGTTCTGGGCTCGCTGGGTGGGGTCCGGATTGCAATAGTTGCGTTATATGGCCCCAATGTTGACTCCCCTGAGTTCTTCCGGGACATATGGGCTAGAGTAAAGGCTACAGGCTGTAGCACTATCATATGGGGTGGCGACTTCAATGCAGTCTTGAATGATGAGTTGGACAGGCGGGGGGCTGCCCGTACTTTGCACCCCTCGGCAGGTACTGCGCTTAACGCTATACTGGAGGATGGGCCCCTGATAGATATCTGGCGCCATAGAAACCCTGGCCTCCAGGAAGGAACTTGCATATCCGACCACCATAGCGCCTGGTCCCGACTGGACTACTGGTTGGTGTCACGGGATGTAGCCACGTGGACTACTGGAATAGTCCACTTGCCTAGATCTTTGTCAGACCACGCCCCATGTCTGCTGACTTTGACAATGCCAGAGGCACCCCCACGCATGTTTTCATGGAGGTTGCCACCGCATGCTCTGTTAGATGACGCTTTCAAGGAAGAAATTAGGACGGACATTACTGACTACTTCACACGTAACATGGGCTCGGTGGACACTGAGGCCACGCTGTGGGAGGCCTTCAAAGTGGTTATCCGTGGCCAATGCATAGCCCGCCAAGCCGGGGTACTAAAAGCCATACGTGGCTCTCTGGCATCACTGGAATCTCAAATAAAAGGACTCGAGACACTGTTTTACTCCTCTAACGACACAGCTGTACTGGCTGATATGAAAGCCAAATTACTTGAATACGAGGACGAAGCACGACGAGAGATTAAATTCTTGGGGAAATATGCCGAGGCAAGGAGATATGGGGAGGGAGATAGACCGGGTAGGACACTGGCTGGTATGGTTCGGGCCCCACGTTCCACTACGTACATTCCTGAGTTGAGGGCTGCTGAGGGGGAATGGTCAGAGGACAGCGGGACATCCTTACTGAATTCTCTCGGTTCTATACCAACCTTTACACAGCCACTCAACACACATGCCCTGAGGGAATGCAGAATTTCCTTGATTCCCTCGAGCTGGTTTGGTTCAGTCAAAACTACAGGGATTACATGGATCTACCAATCACGGTGGAAGATGTCGCACAGGTCATACGCAGTTTGCCCTTAGATAAAGCCCCAGGGTCAGATGGCCTGACTACGGCTTTTTACAAAGCATATGTGGAGGAATTGGCGCCGCGACTCCTGGCAGTATATGAGGAGGCTTGCGACTCTGCCATTTTGCCCCCAACGATGAGAGAGGCTGTCATAATCACCCTGTTGAAGCCAGGTAAACCCGAAACGGAGCTGGACTCCTATCGGCCTCTGTCATTGATAAATGTAGATGCAAAAATCCTGTCCAAATTAATAACTAATAAGCTACAGCCCTTGTTGCCCCTCATCGCGCGTCCGGACCAGTCGGGTTTCATCCCGGGTAGAGCCACCTCTCACAATCTCAGGACGATATTTTCGGTGCTGCACTATTTACATCCCGATGTACAGGCTGCGGCGGTTTTCTTAGATGCCACTAAGGCATTCGACACGCTTGAATGGCCGTATTTATTCATGATTCTATCCCGGATGGGATTCAGCCCCCAGTTTTTGAACCTCATCAAATTGCTGTACACCCAGCCAACTGCCCGTATCAAAGTGAATGGCCTATTGTCAGAGCCTTTCCCTATTTCGCGCGGGACGAGACAGGGGTGTCCTCTGTCGCCATTGCTCTTTGCGGTTGCGATGGAACCACTGGCCGCCCGCATTAGACAACATCACACGGACAGGGGCATTGGGTTCAGCACTAGGAGCCTCATAATTTCATTATACGCTGATGATGTCACTTTATATATCTCCAACCCCGGGGAAAATTTGGACCCCATCTTGCGGGAATTTATTAGATTTGGAGGCCTGTCTGGGATCTCCATAAATTGGGCTAAGTCGGTCATCTTTCCGCTCACAAATAATACCATACCGGTAACTTCCGAATTCCCCTTGAGGTGGGAGGCAATGGCGGTCAAGTATTTGGGGATTTGGATCAGCCGGGACATGCAGGATATCTGGTCTTTAAATTATGGGAGGGCAGTGACCTGGTTGGAGGAAAAGGTGGGACTTTGGAAGACTCTCCCGATCTCACTGGCGGGGAAAATAGCCTTGGCAAAAATGATCATTCTGCCCAAATTTTTATATTTGTTCGCTAATGTCCCGATCCCGCTTACACAGTCCTTTTTTAAAAGGGTCAGAGCTGCTTTGATCTCACTGGCTTGGGCGGGTGGTCAGGCTAGGGTGTCTTGGGAGCTTCTTACGCTCCCGCTGGTGCAGGGTGGGATGGGGGCCCCCGACATGCAGCTTTACGCACTGTGTGCTCAAGCGCAGTATTTGCACTACTGGACGTACCCTACGCCCTTTCAGCCACATGTTGCTGTGGAGATTGACGTTGTGGCGCCTGTCCCTCTGCCAGTGGCACTATACACGCCTTATCGCCGACCTAGAGAGGGAATAGACACTTCGGAAACTCTGCGCTGGGCGTGGGATGGGCTACGCAGACGGGCAGGGATGCCGGTGCTATACGCCCCTTCCATACCACTAGCACACAACCCGATGGTACCCGCTCTGAGGGATGGAATTAGCAAAACGATTGCTGAGAAAATGAAGCTACACACATTCGCAGACTTGTACATTGGCAACGAGTTCCGCCCACCTCCGGCCGCGGGCGATGGACAGACAGTGCCGTTCACCGAAATTTTCCTTTACCACCAGCTGCGTGCGGCGTGTCGTTCACTCCATGCCACCTTCCCGGCCCCTCCTCCTACATTGCTGGCCCTGGAGAACCTGCTGCGCTCCCCTTCCCCCGGAGGCCTAGTAACACGACTGTACAGACAGATGCAGACCTCGTCGCCGCTGGTGACACCCAAGGCGCTACAGGGTTGGAATTCAGAACTCCCGGAGCCATTGACGGAAGACCAATGGTCGTTCTGCTGTCGCCAGCTCACCGAGCTATCGCCGAATTACAGACTTCGATTAGTTCACTTTAAATTCCTACATAGATATTACAGAACACCTAAGGGGTTACACCGTATGGGTCTTAGGGAGGATGACCGTTGCTGGCGCTGCGGGTCTGCGTCAGCATCCTTTTTACACATGGCTTGGGATTGTCCGGCATTGGGGACTTATTGGAACACGACGTTTATGATAATTAACCAAATACTCGGAGTGTCGCTTGACCCTACCCCATTGCTGGGCTTACTGTGCTATGTAAGAGACACACGACCCCAAGTGCGGAAGTTACACGCATTATTGCTGTTGTTAGCTAAACGCCGGGTAGCAATACATTGGGGACAGAGGAGGGCACCGTCCACGAAGGACTGGTTGCAGGATGTGACATATGGACAGGCCCAACTTACCACTTTTTGGGAGTTAATGCCCCTCACTTCCAGGCCACGAGACATATGGGAACCATTTTTGAGCTGGGCACGGGAACGACAGGGTCCTGATGGTGGTACACAGCCCCTGGCTGATTCCCCCGGGTGAAACACAACACTGGATTACATTAAATTTCATGTACAATGTGACGGTATACTGTACAGTAGACGTGGAATAACATCGGGAATTCATGTATAATGTATAATGTGCATTGCAGTGGGCATGGGTGTTTAGGCCTCACAATTAAATATTCAGACGAAAAGGGAGAAGATCTAGTGCCATTGAATGTAGACTACTGGAGTGGCGGGTGTGCTGAACTTGATAACTGTTACTGTACCCGGAATATGCCGATGGTATCCGTCACAGGTTTCGGAATGTACTGGCTACTGTTATTGTTATGTTTGTATGATAAATTGTGTTCAAATATCAATAAATACAATTTAAAAAAAAAAGCTCTCAAAGTGGTAGCTGTGGCGAGCAGCCTTCAGGCTTATCTTGGAGTGTTAAGCAGCTTGTTTTACCAGGTTAATCATGTAGTGTAGGTTAAACAAAAAACAAACCACACAGTGTGTGTATATATAAAAATGTCTATTTATCACACAACACTCACTAACACATTGGTATATCTCCTACCCGGAGATATAAACCCAAACACACAATAATACTTCAATTGCAATATGGTAAGTAGCACAAAATACAGTGGTCTCCAGGGGGAGACCAACCATATATTAAGAAAGTGGAATGCGCACTGCGACCGCAGTCGGTACTTGGACCATGAGCCTCGGAGGAGCTGGGGACTTAAGGAACCACCCAAGGTAAGTACCCAGGAACCCCATGGAGGCTGTGTGCAGAGTGGAAACACAGCCGCGTCCAGTAGATGTCAACAGGAAAGTCGTGGTTGCAGTTTTGAAGAAGGACCCTGAAGAAACCCCATGGAAGACAGAAGGTTGGAGAGTCACCCCCACCCCCGTTGATACCCTAGGAACCAGGATACCTACACCAGGGAATCCGGGTACATGGGTGCGAAGTGACGTCGGAAACCGCCGTAGACCACAATGGAGGACTTCAGGAAAGATGCCACTGGAGAAGACTGTACAAGAGTCCGGTGGAATCCAAGGGTGGATTCTTGAAATGAAGAACTTGTAAGCAGAGGATACAGTGTCTATGCCACTCAGAGGTGACCAGGAGGCATGGAAGAGCAATGCTCACCGATGTCAGATGGTTCAGAATAGTTGATGTGACCTTGTTGCTGCAGCTGTGACGACCAGGCAATGCTGAGGAGGACGAGGAGCCGCGCACGAGCTGTCCCACGTCTGAAGTCAAGAACCAGGGAGTTCGTGTCCGGCGGGAGCACCAAGTAGTCTAGGCAGTTGCAACTGGCGTGGAAAGCGAAGAAGGAGCAACGTTGGGACCAGCAAGGTCCTAGGGACTCACCGCAAGCAGGAGAGTCTGAGCAGGCCCCGAGCAAGCAGGAGAGCCCACTGCTGCAGAAGAAGACCCTCAAGAGGTCCCACAGGCCGAAGGCACAGGAGTCGCAAGAGGACCTCTAAAAGCTCACCAAGAAGGAAGGCACACGGTGCAGAGGATGTGGTGAGGACTCTGTACTTGGCAAGAAGAGATGGTGGAGGCTGGAGCTTTCTGTAGCCCGAAAATCTTTGGAGTGCAGAGCCAACAACCTTTGGCAATGGCAAATCCACGTGGTGCACAGGGGTTTGGTCCCAGTGGTTCCAACGAGGGATATTGGCCTCAGAATTGCAGAGAGGACAGGTCAGACCTCGAGGGAGTTGCAGAACCACCATCTGTGTCGCTGAGCCTTTTGAAGTCCCTGGGACGTCAGGAGCAGCAGACCAAGCAGCTTCGTTGGAGTGCCTGCAGATGCAGGGGAGCGACTCATTCACTCTAAGGGAGATTACTTTGGGTGTCCTTGATGCCCATAGGTCTGTTGAAGATCCTGATGAAGCACAGACATAGATGATGAAGACGACTTGTAGAACAGCGATACCAGGAGCAGCAGGAGTCTTACTTGATGCAGTCTTGGTTCCAGGTGAAGTCCAAGTGTCCAGAAGGTCGAAGAGTGACGTGGTTTCAGGCTGGCGTCTTGTCCCACGACAAATCTGAGGACCCACCCACAGGTAAGCCCTTAAATACAATATGAAGGAGGTTAGGACGACTGAACAGAGGGGAGGATACTCCCATGTCCTTTGTCCAGTTTTGCCCTAGATTGGGAGCCAAAGGCTCCCTGAACTGGCTCAAACTGGAGTATGCAAGGAGGGCTCCAAATGTGCCCTTCAAAGCAGTCTGGTGGCGCTGGCAAGCGCCCCCACCCCCAAACCAATAAACTGATTGTCAGGGAGGTGGTCACTCCTCTCTGCGACAGGAAACCTATTGTTCTACCTTCCCCTGCTCGAGTTGGGCTCAGCAGCAGGAGGGCAGAATCGTGTCTGTGGTCGGCAGCAGCACTATCTTGCTTTCAGACCCTGAAAGGCTGTAACCAGGAGTACAGGGGGGTACCCTAAGGGAGCCCCCGGTACATGGGATCATACTTTCAACTCTGGAATCGGTGTTGGGGTATGATTCCAACATGTTTGATACCAAACTTGACCGAGTTCGGTGCAGCCACTATATAGTTAGACATCTTGTAATGACTGATATCCACTATATGTATCAAAATGGCTGACCGCACTTACAAAGCCTGGAGAATCGACTCCATGGTTTGTAGGGGTGTCCTGCTCATGCAGTGGCACCCTAACACTCATAACCAAGCACCCTGCCTTCAGGACTAAAAGACTTGCCATAGTGGTGACTTATAGGATTTAAGTGTAGTGACCGCAGATATAAGGAAACTTATATCTGTCATGAGAGGTGCGAGCACCAACTCACACAGGCTGCAATGGCAGGCCTGTAGTCACAGTTTGAGTCATCTCTCATGGGTGGCACAATACATGCTGCAGCCCATGGGAGACCCTAGTGTACCTATGCCCTGGGTACCTTAGTACCGTAGTCTAGGGACTTACAAGGGAACATCAGTAGCCAATTGTGGAAGTACAACAACACTTACCATGGTCAAATTTAGGGAGAAAGCACAGTGACTAGGGTCCTGATTAGCAGGATCCCAGTCAGACTAGTCAACAATACACTGACAACAGGTAAAAAGTGGGGGTAACTGTGCTAGAAGGATCCTACCTCCCTACAATTGGCATGAATACTAAGAAAAGACTAATGTTGCACACATAGTGAAATTAATGGAATGCATTGTTAAGGGATTTTGTTCGTTGAAAATAAGACAAAATGGAGGCCGAAATGGGATGCAATGATATGTACCGATATTCTCTAGTGTTTCATGGGTCAATTAAATTGTTGTAGGACTACATAAATAGATAATTTCCTCCGTAACGGTAACATAGGCCCAGTGGAAGGCATCTAGCTGAAATGCATCGGCCGTGATAATTTTCTTTTCCTTCTTTGCACTTTTTGACGAAGTGTGCTCAGAGCTTATAAAAAGCATTTTGTTTGTGCACCATCAACTGCTGTAATTTGGTCCGTACTTTGTGCCACCGCGTCACGAGTTGGGGAATCGACTACGTGCAAAAGCATATGTGTGTGTATATATATATATATATATATATATATATATATTAGGGTAAGGGCATTTTTAGGGTTTAGGGTGGGTGAGGATATTTAGGTGGCAAGGGTATTTTTAGGGTTTAGGGTGGGCAAGGTATTTGAGGGGCAAGAGTGTTTTTAGGGTTTAAGGTGGGTGAGGATATTTGGATGACAAGGGTATATTTAGGGTTGGTTGAGTTTAGGGGCTGCAGGTCAATAAGGGTATATATTATATACTGGAAAAACCAAAGGTTACAGGGGCGTTCTAGTTGGGAAATAGAATGAGTGGTGGTGTGAGTGGTTGTGTGGATGATGTCATCAGTGATAACATCAGTGAGGTCACTGACCATGTCATGAGTGATGTAATATGTGAGGTCATAAGCAGTGCATTGCGGGGGCGTAATTATAGTTAGCTCCGATAGCTATAACTGCTGAATTTCTATAGTTTTGAGCCTGTATATTCTGAGCCTAACTATAATGTCCCTGTAACCTTTGTTTTGTGAATTTCTACTTATTTTAATGATATTTCCTAACTGCAATCATTGAGAGTGGGTGAGTGAGTGGCTGTATAGTTCGGTGAGTGGGTGTATGAGTGGCTGTGTGGGTCTGTGAGTGGTTGTAGGAGTGTGTTGTTAAGTTTCTGAGTGGCTGTGTGAGTCTGTGGGTGGGTCTGTGGGTGGGTGTATAAGTGTCGGTGGGTGTAGTATTGTGGGGGTGTGAATTTCTGTGGTTCTGTGAGTGGGTCAGTTAGTGCCTGCATAGCTCTGTGCGTGTGTGTGTATGCCTGTATAGCTCTGTGCGTGTGTGTGTATGCCTGTGTGGGCCTGTAAGTGGGTGTGTAAGTAGATGCATGGATTTGTGTGTAGGGGTGTGAGGACCTGTATGGGCATATGAGTATCTCTGCATTGGTCTGTGAGTGGGTTTATGAGTGGGTCTGTGACTGGCTGTGTGGCTCTGTCAGTGGGTCTGAGTGCCTGTGTGGTTCTGTCAGTGGGTATGAGAGTACATGTGTGGGTCTGTGAGTGTGTGTGAGTGCCTATGTGGGTCGGTGACTGGGTGTTTGAGTGCCTTTATTAGTCTGTGAATGCATCTGTCAGTGCCTGCATGGGTGAGTGGGTGTGTGAATGGCTGTCTGGGTCTGTGAATGGATGTGTGAGTATCTGAGTGGGTCTGTCAATGGCTGTGTGGGTCTGTGAATGGATGTGTGAGTTCCTTTGTAGGTGTGTGAGTGGCTATGTGAGTACCTGCATGAGTTTGTGAGTGGCTGTGTGGGTCTGTGAGTGCCTGAGTGGCTCTGTGAGTGGCTGTGTGGGTGTAAAAGTGCCTGTGTGGGTCTGTCAGTAGGTGTGCGAGTGCCCGAGTGGGTCTGTGAATGGGTGTTTGAGTGCATGGGTCTATGAGTGGCTGCATGGGTCTATGGGTGTGTGACTGCCTGTGTGGGTCTGTGAGTGGGTCTGCGAGTGGGTATGTTAATGCCTTCATAGGTCTGTAAGTGGGTGTGTGAGTGCCTATATGGGTCTGTGAGTGGGTGTGAGTGCCTGAGTGGGTGTCTGTGGGTCTGCAAGTGAGTGTGTTGGTCTGTAAATGCCTGTGTGGGTTTGTGAGTGGGTGGGTCTGTGAGTGGATGTGTGAGTGCCTATGTGGGTCTGTGACTGGGTCTTTGAGTGCCTGTGTTGGTCTGTGAATGCATCTGTCAGTGCCTGCATGGGTAACTGGGTGTGTGAATGGCTGTCTGGGTCTGTGAATGGGGGTGTGAGTACCTGAGTGGGTATGTGAGTGCCTGCATGGGGTTGTGAGTGACTGTGTGGGTCTGTGAGTAGATGTGTGGGTCTGTCAGTAGGTGTGTGAGTGCCTGAGTGGGTCTATGAATGGGTGTTTGAGTGCATGGGTCTGCGAGTGGGTGTGTTAATGCCTGCATTGGTCTGTAAGTGGGTGTGTGAGTCCCTATATGGGTCTGTGAGTGGGTGTGAGTACCTGAGTGGGTGTGCGTGTCTGTGGGTCTACGAGTAAGTGTTGATTTGTAAGTGCCTGTGTGGGTGTGTGAGTGCCTGTGTGGGTCTGTGAGCGGGTCTGTGAGTGTCAGAATGGGTCTGTGAGTGTCGGCATGGGTCTGTGAGTGGGTGTGTCAATGCCTACGTAGGTCTGTGGGAGGGTTACTGTCTGTGCAGGTCTGTAAATGGGTGTGAGAGTACCTGTGTGGGTGTCTGAGAGAGTCTGAAAGTGTTGTTTTTTGTTTTCAGAGTGTCAAAATTCATGGATATGCCATGGATTTATACGGGGGCAGTGCTGAACCTCGCGGGTGATCCACAGATTCATAAAGTGGAAAAAAGCGATATTACTCAATTTCGTACTCAACATAGGTCCCACTGACACTTCTGTAACACACCTATGGGGTCAGGGTACTTCTACCCTGACCCCTTAAATCATTTTGCAGAAAAATGTTAAGACCCCGGGACCGTTCCCCAATACTTAAAATGGTGACCGCAACCTCCCAGTCAGGTTGTGGTCAGCCATTCATGGCATTGCTGGTGGTGCGTGATTTTGCAGATCCACTGCAGGGGATCCGCAGAGAGTCCGTGTCCCTAGATATACAATTTTGTTTTTCCTTTAGAAACTTCACAACTACTGAATGGATTTACACCATATCACAAAAAGGGTTCTTTCTGGACCAATAGCTACCTCTCTGCCAAATTTGGTGAAATTCCGTCCAGTAGTTCGGGCTGTAGTTGTGTTCAAAATTGCTATGGGCAATTGCATGGGAAACGCACATTTTATGACCCTCCCTTTTTTTTACGGCCTCTGCTTGACCGATCACTCCGAAACGTGTCCATGCTGAACTAAACAAACCGGCCACTTTTTGGGGAAACTTTTGTGAAGATTCGTCAAACGGCGCCAAAGTCATAAGCTAATCAAAAAACGATTTCCCTTTGGAAACTAGGTCCTAACTAGAACTACATACTGGCGACTGCCAATAGGTAATATATTACCTACTGGCGGTCTCCAGTAGGTGGTTATAGTTAGGACCTAGTTTCCATAGGAAAAGCATTTTTTGACTTGCCTATATCTCTGGTGCCGTTTGGGGAATGTTCACTAAATTTTCCATAAAAGTGCCCTGGTGATTCTTGTTGTTTATGGAAAGTTCTGGGATGATCTGTCAAGCTCGGGCTGAGAGGAAAGGAGGGAGGGTCAAAAAATTTGCATTTCCCATGTTAATTCCCGTAGGAATTTTATACACAACTACAGCCCGAACTGCTGAATGGAATTACACCAAATTTGGTAGAAAGGCAGCTGTTGGTCCAGAAAGCGACCTTTTTGTAAATTGGTGTAAACCTGTTCAGTAGTTTGGGAGATATTAAAGAAAAAACAAATTTAGAAATCTAGGGATGCGAAGGCTCTGAGAAGCTTCCCCCACCCCTGATCTCGTGCTGAGATCTGATTGGCTACCAACACTCTAAGCAGGAAGTGTTGGCAGCCATCTTGGGACGTGGCTTCAGCTGAGTCCCAGGAACATAACGTTACAAAAAGGAAAAGGGGGCAGGGTAGGAATACCCTGACCCCATAGCTCTGGGACCCTGCCAGGGCAAAAAAGCATTTTTTTAAAATGTTCACCAAAAATCATGGCGGATCTGCGACTCTGGCAAAAATTTGAGAAAAAAAACCCAAGCACTTGTTTTGGCAAAAGCCTCCGAATGGGCCAGGACCGGCGGGCATGTGCACATATATTTAAATTAAAGGGGGGGCACGGGACCCCCCTCCTAGGGCAGTTTTATGCCCCAGAACTAACACCTCCCTGAGGCTTATGTTTCTATTCCGGGGTACCGCCAAGACCCTCTGGGGACCCCCACCTCCCCGGGGCTTTTTAAAAAAAAAAATTGTGCGGGGACGCGTGGACCTTCCCGGGGACCATCACCTCCACAGGGCTAAATAGATAGAAATCAGGAGGTCCTCGTGGACCCCCCCCCCCTCCTACCTCGGGGACCACCACCTCCCTGGGGCCGGCATGTGAACAGCAAAGGGGGGAGGGGAGCACAAAACCTGCCCAGAGCCATATATGGCCCTGTGGACCCCCCTCCCAGGCTGGCTTCTGCTAGGTCACGGGGTGTCCACCCCTGGGACTTAGCTGTTTGCTCTGACTTCGTGGGAGCTTTGAGAGCTCCTGTCAAGTCCGAGCACACACGAATCCTGCTCCCAGCAAGTGAGAGCTGTGAAACTGCTCCCGCTTGCTGAGAGCAGAGTTTTCGTCTGTTTTTCTGCCCGCTGTCCCCAACGGTGGTGATTGGGTGCCCCTGCATTTGAAGGCTGGGCTCCGGGAAAGGGGGTCCCCTGGGCTGAAATTGACCTGGGGAGGGGGGTCCCCCTCCCCCATAGTAGAGGGAGAAAAATAAACCAAAAAAATGACAGAAAAACGAGCAGAAAAGGCAAAACGGAGGGTAGAAAAATTAGCAGGAAAGGCAAATCAGCATAAGAGGACAAAACAGAGGGCAGAAAAAACAAGCAGGAAAGGCAGAAAAAGAAGCAGAAAAAGGCAAAACAGAGCGCACTCAGACACTCTCGCAGAGCCACTAAGAGGCTCACACGCCCACTTACAGACCCAATGAGAGACTCGTGCACCCACTCAGACTTGTACTCACTCACAGACCCTCTCAGTAACTCATGCACTAACAGACTCACTCAGCCACTTACAGACCCACTCAGAAACGTATGCACTCAGACCCACTCAGACTCATGTACCCATTCACAGACCCAATTACACTCACGCACCCACTCATTGACTCTCACACTCACTCACAGACCTACTGAGACACTCATGCACTCACTCACACACTGTCAAAGGTTAGTGGTTACAATTTGGGGAAAAAACATTTTACAAAAACCATAGAAATTCACTTAAAAAAACAAAGGTTACAGGGACGTTATAGTTAGAAAATAGAAGAAAAAAAATCTTAGAAATTCACATAAAATCAAAGGTTACAAAGACTTTATAGTTGGGAAATAGAATTAAAAAACCTTAGAAATTCACTGGAAAAAAGTTTACAGTGATGTTATAGTTAGGCTCAGATTTCACTTGTACAAAACTCACAAAACCATTCACAGCCCCATACAAGTACTCACACAACCACTCACTCATCCATAGAGCCTCTCAGACACCCACTCAGTCATTCAGCCACTCACACATACAGCTACTCATACACCCACTTATTCACCTACGGAGCTACTCACACACCTACTCACTCACCCATACAGCCTCTCTACACAGCCACTCGTGCACCCCTACAAGCACTCACACATCACCCACACAGCCTCCTATATACCCATTCACACATCCATATAAGCACTCACACATCTGCTCACTCACCCATACATCCTTTCACACAGACACTCTACAATAAAGCCACTCACACCCCAACTCACTTAACCAAATACCCACTCGCACAGCCACTCGCTCACCCATACAGCCACTGGCATACCCACTCACCCACACAGCTACTCACACATCTACTTATACACCCGTACAGGCACTCAGACACCCACTGTTACACAGTAACTCACTTAATATATGTTAGAAATAGTATCACTCAGTAGTACAGAAAGTATACTATATTGGATAGTAAGCTTTGAGTGTGTCGGGCGCCACCATCACACACTCCTCAGTGAGACGGAGGCTTGCTTTCAGCACACTGATGCATGCATGCTATTTATAGCAATTGCACATGGTGTTAAGTAAATATCAGAAGTTAAGGCATTACATAGCTTCCCCTGGGATTCCCCTTGCCTTCTACATGCATGTCCATGGACTGTGAGTACTCTGTATTTGCTTTGGTCCGGATCACAATGTAAATGTAAACCATGTAACAAACATCACGTTTGGACATGATAATAAAAAAATTGTATTTCTTTAACTTAGAGTAGCGTCTCTTTCAAAAGGCTGCCATGCTATAGCCATTTAACCTCTGTAGTCTGTGCCATTCTTTGCCCCAATGTCTGTCTCATTGCTGCTACTTGTTGAATAAAGGAGCATAGCTTCCATTGGTGCAGGAAGTGCAGTGGCACTGGAGCCCATAGGCTGACGGGGCCCACTGAGTCGGGATTATTACTGAATTTCGCAGTTCAAAGACCAGCCTGGGGAGCCATGTCCCTCCTTGCACTAGAGCTCATGACACACTGCCTACACCACTATTGTTTTAAACATGCTAATTTGTGCCTCTTGCCTGGCTGTGCAGTGCACAGGCCTCATGTAACTTTTTACCATTTTATTAACCTTTCTTAAATGTGAATTCATGAATTTCTTAAGCACACAATTCTAGTTCTCATGATTTAGGCTAAGCATGCCCCTTCAACAGGTTTACCATGCCCCTTTCAGAGAGACCCCCCCCCTCCAGTTTTTTCATCTAACTTAAAGCCCTAACTTTAGTGAGTAACACAATATTCACAAAAAATGCAGCGTCTGTAAACTAAAAATAAAGGAAACAAAAATCATGTATTTATTTGTATCAACACTATAAGAAAAAGTTACTTACCTGTGGTAAAAATCATTCTGGTGAATACTCTATCTGCCCGAAGATTCTCGTAGAATTAGCCAATGTGTCAGACTGGATCCAATAACATCAAAGCTTTCAAGTCGCAGATAGGAGGTCGTTGGCTTTTTATTGACGCCGGTAGTGACACCAGATGTCATTTCAGAAGCCATATAGCACTCACCCTGGTGCATCAGCGTCACTTCCCATTCACTTTTTCCGAGCCTCCAAGGCAAGCGCCTGGACTGGCAATGACATTAAGTAGTGTATTACCAAAGTGTAACTTATTAACTTACACATCCATAAAATGAGGAGGCGGGTGGGAACGGTGAGGAAATCTGCAGTTGGAGTATCTACCCTAAAGATTGTTACTGCAGGTAAGTAGCTTTTTCTTCTGATGTATACTCTTATCTGCAGATTCCTCATCTATACATTAGATTGCAAAGCAGTACTCTTTCCAGGAGGAGGGTTGATAGATGGTTAAATGAGAAAATCCTGCAGAACCGGTCTGGTGAAATGGACATCCCTAGGCACTTTAAAATCCAGTGGCGGGTGCAGAATGATGTCTAGTTCCCTATGCTTCACCGAACTCTTACTCGACCTCTATATTGTATGAGAACTGTGAAAGGCTAAACTGATGGGGTGTGGGGAGATGAAGATTAGATAAGAGACTGCATTTGCCACAGTTCCCTACCCAAGTCAATTTGTTTAGAAAGTCTCTTGGTGGTTGGTTTGCTACAGCGACCAAGATGGCACACAGCATTCAAGCTCAGGGATTGTATGCCCCAAACTGTAGCAGTTCCACCCTAATCTGCCACATAATGCTGCATCGAGACTGCGGTAACCTGGAGGATGTCTCTTCCAACACCTAGATGGATGATATCATCTGCGGGGCCGCATAACAGCGACATTACACCAACAGTCTGACGTGGCTCTCGAAGGCTCCAAGGTGACAGTGGTCTGAGGGCGGGCCAGAGGCGACGTCCATTCAACCCCATTGTTCAGGCGGCTCTACTACATAGATGCAGAGAGGAGAGCAGCGCCCTCGAGGGAGCTTATGCGGTGGCCTGGCTCTTGCAGCGGGAGCACTGCCTTCTGTGCCCTGGTGACCACGGGGCCAACCATGTGATGACTGGGTCAGGCCTTGCACTGGTGCTCGGGCCCGGATGTCAGCAGCGGTGTCTGGGTTGATGCTCAGCTTCTCCCTTCCTTCATCTTCCCTCCTTGGAGTTCCTCCAGCCGCCGCTGGCCCATAGTATGGCACCTCCTACCCGTGGGATACCCCCTGCAATACATGGCTACCTTCGCCTGCCCTACTCATCGGGGCCCACCTACTATGGGAACTGTGGCCGTCCCCATGTGGGCCCCATCGGACGCTGTGCTGCGGTCTGCTGGGGTGTCGGCCGGCCCTCCATGAGCGGCAAACTCATCGCTGGCCTCTGGATGGCCCCCCCCCCCCTGGGCCCACGCGGCATCCACTCTATAATTGCTCAACCCGGGAAGCCTCCGCGTGATTGCGCGCAAATCCACGCTTGACGACTCTGCACCCAGGGGTGTATAAAAACAAATTCCTTAATCCCGGTCTACCTGCGGGGAGGCACATTGACATCCACTTGCTCCCATCTGCCACCTTTTGGCTGCCTCGGGCCGCTGACAGCGCATCGTGCTTGCTGATCTCTACCTGGGGCCTGTGTGGCATCAAGTTAAGGTCCTGTATTCCTCTCTGCCACACTTCACAACTCTCAGCCCGGCCGGTGAGAGTGTGCTCTTACCCCATAAGTCTTCGCCGCTGACACTCCCCGGCAGTTCTAATCATACCTTCTGGACTTCCCTTAGCTCTGACCAATGGAGCGCAGGGACCCCAAGCAAAACAAGCATTGGCATAGCCAATAGGTCTCGCTTTTGGGACCTTATAAGTATTTAGGTATGCAGCACAATATCCTTAGTGCAACAACACCAACTGTAGCACTGGTAGAACACCCATACACCTCTCACAAATCACTTGAGAGGTACAGACCTTGGTGTGGGAGGGGGGGGCGTTTTAGCCATCAAAATTGGTCTCCCTTTGCTTTACAAATAAAGGTGAAGTTCTCTAGAATGACAAAAATTCCCTCCAGCCTACACAGCCGTATTGGCACAGCTCAAACAAAAGCACACCTTTCTCGTTCAGTCTACTTTCCATATCAACCTCATATGCCTCAAGGCTTAATTTTATTAAATCGGGATTGCTTTAAATAACTTGGTAATATATTAGAAACAATTGCAACATTGTTTGTCCGCTATCAAGGCCAGGTTACAGACATAAATGCACAAAACCAGCATAAAAAACTCTAGCTAATATTGCAATACATGCCTTTTTGTTTCCGACCTTATTAATTTGGAAGATAGTTATGTAGTTTAAAGAAAAACAAGAGACTACGACTGTGTCTCCCTCCTCCATCTATCTCACCACGGGTGTGGGGGGATATATCTATAATTCTTTTCCCTACTTTCACAATATGGTGATTATGCGGCGCTAGAAATCAAATAAAGAAGAACTTTTGAAACCTTGGTTGTGTGTTGCCTCCTTCTCCACACTAAGGTTTAAAGCAGTAAATATACATATATGTGTGTGTTAATTAATCAATGCACCTAAAAGTTCTATAGTTATAAACAAGAGCCTACAAATTAGAAATCATAAATTATACTACAAGAATTAAATTAGCAAATTTCATCTATCAAAAAACAAGTTATACATAGCAATGTTGCGCTTTCCAGTACGGGAACAACTTAGTTAAAGCACATAAATTAAACAATAATATGTATAAACCTGAGAGCTGCAATGGACATAACACAGTCAATCAAGAGCGGATACAAAGATGAGGGGTTAGTAATTTAGTATCTTGATCCACAATAGTTAACTCGTCAGTGCTTGAAATGAGTTCCCAAAAGAGCAGGGACAGGGCCTTATCAACATGAACATAGAATTTGATGAGGCAGCCAAATGTTTGTTTACTGCAAACACGTGTATTGTGGTTGAATTAATCAGCTTCTTCAGGGCTCAATTGTCACAAAAGTTATATTTCAGTCTACAAAGTGATGCACTCACTCTAGTCAGCAAAGCATGAAGAGTACCGGCCGCATACCAGCCCCTATGCCATGCAACAGTTGCACATTACTGTTTGCGGGGTGCAGTGGGCTCTGAGCCCACGGCATGGGCTTTGAAAAAGTCCTCCCCTAGCCTACAGATCTACATTGTTATTTCTGGGGGCAGTATCTATTACTATGGGACCCTACCACATCCTCCCACAGGTTGAGAGAGGGGGACTGTAAGAGCAATGTCAAATTAACTTACTCGGGTTCAATGGCAAAAACATGAAAATTGGCTCTGCCTCAAACGCTGACACACTACTCGTGGGGCCAGAGAACACCAACACCACTTTCTTTCAACTTTACCATTCAACGAGATCGCCCTTTATGCCTGTGGGAAAATCTGTAACCCGGAAACACCGCCCCAAGACGGTTCATCCTAATAGTCAAAGCCACTACTCTCACCAAAACTTATCCCACAACATGTATATGTCAAGCATCCACTCTTGTCTCATAAGGCGCCACTAAAATGAAGTAGCATTCTCAACGCCTGCTGGCACCTCATTTATCTGGCAACAAGCACTCCAGGTGACTAATGGGCCAAACAGGAAACGCCCTCCATAGCCCACTATCATCACTTCCATCTTAAAATTAAATGGTGGAGGTAGAGCACTTCTCAGCGGTGTCCATCCTTGCGGATATTTCTCCTGCAATTGGAGAGAAACTGGACTGAACAATGAAATGAGGCACCAATACGCGCCAGGTACAAACGGCTCAAAGTAAAATGGGTCCTAAAAGCTCCTAGGCCAACCTTTTATTGCTGCTCTTACACTTGGAGCCCACCTCAAGTGGGACACAAGGGCGCGAACAGTACCTTGCAATGTCGTAATCCGATAAAATATTGTTATCTGGTACTTCAGTTAAAGTGGTGTAGGAGAGGTGAACCCAGACTACAGCCTGCAGAATGCAGTAGGGTACTTTGACACTATATTTAGCCTGTGTTCCTGCAACGTAGTATTAACATGTTGCTAATGGTGCACACTTTAAAAGCATTCACATCAATGAATGGGTGAAACGTTTATCATTTTCTATTCCGGTTTCATCTGTATTTCTATTTTATATTCAATTTTCTGACGGGAGTCTTTGTAGGTACAAGTTTTCCAACTAAATATTCACCTTCAGCTCTTTTGTGGCCCCACGTCATCCGTGACAACTACAGTCAGTCCTGGTCTTGTGGCTGACCGCAGTTTACTTTGTGGCATACGTAGTTTCGCTTTTAACACCGAAAGCATCGGCTGAAAATCCAGGACGCAATGTGCTGTTGGCTAAAAAGCCATGACGCTTAAGACGTCACGCATTGTGCGATAGACCTAGAAGAATTTACCGCCAACTAATACTCCCGTCTTAACCCGTTTGGCAAGTAAACGACGCGCGACAGCTTTGTTCAGGGCTGGACTTTAAGTTTAGTTCTACTTTTGCCATTCAAAGCATTAGTGTTAGTTTAAAATTAAAAAACGTTAATCGGAAGGGAAAGGCAGAATGTGCCACACAACAGGGAGTATCATGATATCTAGGAGCTCGTGCATAAACCTACGGTACCCCCACTTTGTACCTTCTTGAAACCTGTATTTTTGCCACTTATTCTAAAATGGCTCTGCCACCCGCCTCGGACTGTTGGCGCTAGAGAACGCCCAAAATGATAATAAATAATTTTAAAAAAGCATCAAAGAGGAAATGAAAGACCACGATTGAAAAGGTAGTCGAATAAAACCGTTAATGGACCCCAACTGTTTATAAGTCTGGGGCAGAGCGCCTGGCCTTGCTTCGAATACGGACAACGCGAGAAGGTGTTGGTGCTGAAAGTACATTTGGTCCTGTCTGTGCCAACATGACTTTGCCGCTTCCGGCCGCGGGGAAGAAAGGTTCCGGCCTCTGATGTACTGTGGTTCTGCCTTGTACCTGCGGCGCCCTTCCTCGCGCTGACCTTTTGCTGATCACACACTGCCGGGCTCCTCCCTACGGTTCAGTCTGCCCACGTGACCAGCAAAGCTCGTATCTGCTCTGGAGACCAGCTGCTAACAAGGAAGCCACGCACGGCAGTGCCGGCTGAAAGCATGAGACATGCAGGGGTGGGGGCAGAGCTGCGCCCACAGGAGGCCCGAGCAGAAAGGGAAAAAAGGACGTGAGTGGTGCGCGCGCGCCACAGCGAGCGATCTGTTTCCAATTATCGCGCCCGCGTCTGGGCACGATAATTGGAAACAGATGTCTGCCGTGCGGGTAACCGCAGGGAAAAGGCCATGACGCACGAGCGTCTGGTCAGCTTTGAAAAGCCCACAACATAAAGTCTTCGCCAGAAGCAGCGCTTGCGCGCTACTCTAGGCTCGACCTAAAAAACTGGTGTTTGATTCTGAAAGGGGCCCAAGGCAACGTCACTCGCTCTCTGATACGGAGGAGCCTCCTACCAGTGTCTCCACTACTTTATCAGCTGATGGTGCAGTCGTCATCATGGCAGAATTACAAGGTGGGTCCCGGCACTCCATACCCGCCTTGATGCACTTACCAGCCATCTAGATCACATAAGGGAGCATCTGGATTGCTACACAACACACCTTGACGGAGCTGAATCTCTGAAATAGAGGTTGACTCCTCCAACACCCCAAAGTGACTAGAAAAAGCGGAGAGACTGCTCCAGTCTGCTGTGGTGAAAAATGAAGATCTTGAAGCTAGTTCACGGTGGAACAATCTGCACATTTTGGGAATCGCTGAAACCACCAACATGGGGTGTCCTGATACCTTCATTGAGAAATTACTTACCAAACTTTTCAGTTGCCAAGCTTTCACAGACAATTTTGTAGTGGAGAGAGCACACAGGTCCCTGGGCCCTCGCCCTCCTGCTAGGCCCATGGGCCCTCACCCTCATGCTGGGCTCCTCGCGCCCAATTATAGCTCATCTCCTCAACTTCCAGGAGAGACACCACACTGCACCTGCCCAGGGAGCATGGACCTCTTCAATATCAAGGCTTGACACTGTCATTGTACCCTGATTTCACCCTTGCTGTACAAGAGGCCAGGCTTAAATTCTCTGATGTGAAAAACACCCTCCATAAGCAAGGGCTTAAATATAACATGCTCTACCTAGTGCGTCTCCGAGTTGAGGCAGATGGACGTCGCCAGATCTTCAGCAACCCTGCAGTGGTAGTCCAGTTCTGTAAACTGTGCGGTGGTGGCAAGGCCTCATCTGGAAATGCTATGCCGGAGCACTCACCCGCTTCCTCAGTCACCACACCTTTACGTGACCCACCAGACTGAAATTCCTGGTGCCCAGCCTCGTGCTTTGTTACTTCCTGAGACTCATCCTGTTGAAATCTCCTATACTGATATGACCCTCACGAAGCAGACATGCCCTGCAAGCGTTCTGGCGATGGTCCTCTGACACAAACGATCTTTGAACCTTTGTTAAGGGCACTGCTTTACCACAGCCTTATCTCCTCCAGAGGTATACACCTGAATGCTTGCTCTCTTGATTTGTTTACTGTTTGATAGGGAGTTGCCAGTTGAGGATTTTACTGGTGTGGGAGGGGAGAAGGGTTGTTGTTTTTCTTTTTTGTTCTTTTGCTGCACATCTGTCACTACATCACATCCCTGTCTTGCTTCGCACTTCCAAAATACCACTCCCACACGATGGCTCAAACACTACGAAGCAATGAACATTACACTACACTCCCTGAAAAGGGATTTCACTTTATAAAATGAAACACATCAAAGACTCTCTTTTCAGAATAAGGCTTGGGGTTTTATTTGTGCAATGCTCTCTAACAGAAAGGCTTTCCCAAATGTCAAATGAATAACATTCAAATGTATGTATAAATATATGTATATGCAAGCAATAATAACACACTTGGCAAATGCAACTGTTAAATGCATGAATAATAATATTGAAATGCACACGCAGATAATAATGGACGTCCTGCAAGAAATCAGAAAGATATATACTCTAAATACATCAGATGATTACACTTGAATGTGCACACAGGCGCCCACACATAAACACTGGACTTGGATGTCACCCACACACATCACAAGATCAATACTCAAAGAAAACACCTCACCCGATCGTTCACTCGACGTCCTTGCCAACTCAAGCTGGAGGAGCCAGTCGAGAGCCAGGCAGGGACTCCCGATCAGGACTCAAATCCCAAATTCTTTTTTGGTGACAACACGTCTGCCCTACAAATGAGCTCCCAAACAGCCTGCCAAGATCCTCCGCCTTTAATACCTTTACTCAACGTGAGGCGAAGGTTCTAGAAACCTCGCCCCTTTCTTCTATTACGAAAAACTGAGCTGACCGTACTGGTCTGTGTCAAGGTCAAGACAGAAGCTGGCCAGGGCCCTGTATTTTGACTCCGAGACAGAGCTGTACATTCCACACATTATCCCAGCGAAGCTTAGGAAAGCCTCCATCCAGCAGAAAACAAAACAACCTTGAACGTGGATAAACAATTTGAGCACTCTGGGGGCCTGTCTGTGCATGCAAAAAGCTCAAGGAAGACAGTCATAATTCAGGATGACATGAGGCCATGTCAAAGCCAATAGTAAGAACTTCATAATACTTCCCAATGTACAACACAATGCACATTTGAGCACCACTGCCCATAACACTGCACTTTGAGACCAAAAAGTACATTCCACATCTCTCGCTCTCTCATGCTTTCAAATGCACATCCCAAACGTTCTGTTCTTGGCAAGCTGTTCTACTCTGTGACAGCTCCCACTTTAAGACTGCAAGATTACACGAAAGGAAAAAGGCATATGCAGGACGAACATTCAGGCTAGGGTAAAATAAAACACCAAAAGTCAATTAAAATCATGGTAGTCAAAGGTCATCACGTGGTGTCAAACCATAGGAGTGCACCTAGCTCTACAATCGCCACGCTCTGCAGTCTTCACACACACATGCTGAAACTTCATCACAACCCATGCGGACTACCGCCCTATGGCTCCCCTAAGTCTAGACTTAACATGCATCACCTGGAACATCCACGGCCTAAATAGTCCTAGGAAAGGGAAGCCGGTGTTATCCTATCTTACCAGACATCATGTAAAGTTAGTGTTTCTCCAGGAAACCCACCTATCCCCCGAGGTAACTGCCGGTACTTGCACACTTGGGGGATAACCAATACTTCTGCTATTACAGCTCATACTCGTGTGGGTTCTGTATCCTACTATATAAAACCCTTCCATTCACATACCATGACCACATCGCAGACTACGACGGCAGGTATGTGCTGGTTTCTGGTACTATGGCTGACAGGGCAGTGCTACTAGTAAATGTTTATGCCCCCAACACTGACACTCCTGAGTTCTATCACAATCTCTCTGCCCTAATAGAACACCTACAAAGTTATGCTGGAAGGGGATTTTAACGTAGACCATCTGTAGACTACTGGCCCTTCCACTAGTGCGAAACCTCAGTCGCTGCAAGCTCTCCAGGACCTACTCGACAGCACCTTTCAGATGCATGGTGCACTTGCAACCCACAGGCTAAGGGGGTACACATTCTACTCTGCCTCCCATGACACCTGGACCCGCATAGATTATTGGTTTATTTCCTGCAGCACTCTCCTCTGGCTGTCACAAATGACACACATGCCCGCACGGTGTCCAACCACGCTCCTGTTAAGCTCACGTTGACCCTTCCACACCCTGGAAGTGTCCAGACAATGGAGTTTCCCAGAGAATGCGCTTCATGATGCCGTCTTTAAATCCGAGCTTCTGGAAGCAATTAATGAGTACTTTGCCCTGAACTCTGGCTCGGTTCCCAACCATGGCACTTTATGGGAGCACTATAAGGCCTGTATCGGAGGGATCTGTATATCCAAACTCTCTGAGGTCCTGAAGAGCATCTGTAATGACATCCGCGTAGAGAGAAAATTGCAGACTATTGACTCCGCCACCATCGCTGGCCTCCAGTCCACACAATTACACAAGCGCTCGATTCTGCTGCAGGAATTCCGGGACCTGGCAAAGCGAGAGTTAACCTACCTTGTTTAATATGCCCAAGCTCGCCATTATGGGGTGGGTGAGCACCCAGGCCGCACCCTAGCACGGATATTACGACCTGACTATCAAAAAACGTACATTACTAGCCTCCTCACTGATGACGGCACGACTGTCACGGATGAGACTGGTATCACCCAAACGCTCCTTGCTTACTACCAAACATTGTACACCACATGGTCCGTGGGCAGTGCTGATGAGATTGGCACTTACCTGTCTGAGATAGCCATAGTCTGTCCAACGACAGTAATAATTTTTTGTAGCCCCCCATTACACGGGAGGAGATCTTGCAGGCCATTGATCCCATTGGAGGATCCAGGGCTCCAGGCCTACATGGTCTCACAGGTCACTTCTATAAGGCTTCTAAATATGTGCTAGTTCCTCGCCTTTCTGAGGTCTATGCCGAAGCACTTGAAGACAGCATTTTGCCCCTACCCTACGAGTGGCCGTCATTACTCTCCTGCTTAAACCTGGCAAGCCTGCCCACCTCTGCACCTCATACAGGCCCCTGTCCCTTCTTAATTATGACAATATAATACTCACCAAGGTCGTTGCAACGAACTTGGCACTCCTCATGGAACAAATAATCTCTCTACTGCAGACAGAATTTGTGCCACGTGGTTCCACCACCATTAAACTATGTACCATATTTGCAGTCCTGGATCCAATCTCCCTGGCCCTCCTAGCTGCTGTGTCTCTCCTTGATGCCGAAAAGGGGTTCAACTCCCTGGAGTGGCCATTCTTAAAGGCGACCCTTACTAAGCTGGGCATACCCTGTGTATTCCGTGACCTCATCATGCTATTATACCCCCGTCCCATGGCCCACCTGCGGGTAAACTATCAACTCACTGACGCATTTCCTATCTCTAGAGGCACTCGCCAGAGATGTCCCTTCTACGTTTCATTATAGCCCTGGCACCCCTAATCCGACACTTACAAGAGCAACATTTGCACAGGGCCCTACTCTTCCGTAGGAGTCAGCTTCTGTCATCTGTATACGCTGATGATATACTCCTGTTTGTACGAGACCCTCCTGCACACCTTCCCCCCATTATTAGGGAAATCATAAGATACAGGCCTTTTCCGGTCTTTCGATAAAACTGGAATAAGTCCAAACTATTTCAACTAACAGACACCACCGTACCATGTGCCTTGGAGTACCCACTACGCTGGTGTGACGATTCCCCTAAGTACTCAATGTTATCCTTCATAGACAAAGAGCTGAAGTTGTATGTCGAAACTATTGGCCTGCGGTCTACAAACTCACTACCCAGATTGACGAGTGGATTTGGCTACCATTAGCTATTGCTGGACGCATCGCCATCATTAAAATGGTGGTGCTTCATTACTTCTTTACCTGTTCCTAAACCTTCCTGTTGCATTAATTGATTTTTCGCCACGATACGCAGCCTCCTGATACGCCTTTAATGGGCGAGCTGCTGCCCCAGAATTAAATGGGAGACACGGACTCCCCCGTATGCTATGGGTGGTTTTGGAATGCTGGATCTCCGCTTATACTATTTGGTCACACAGTGCCACTTTTCTTACTACTGGTACTACCCAGATTCTAGACTCACCTACCTGAAACCTGAACAAGATCAGGCAGAACAACTTCCTCTATCCTCCCTAAAAGACTGCCGCGCGAAGCCCTTGACATACACCACCACCCCCCCCCCCTCCCTCTACAACCTGTTGGGCATGGTCCAAACTCCATAGATAACTGGGCGCAGACCTTCTGTACTCTCCAGCCATCCCCCTTAAGAGCAATCCATGGCTCTCTATGACACAAGAAACACTGATACAGCGTACACTTTCGACTCGCCAATAAAGGTGATCTCTTCACTAACGGCGAAGAAGATCTCCGCACTGCATTTGAGGGAGATGGAGCCACCTCTACCATGGACCAATTTATATGCCTCTGCCTACACTGTGACATATTACCTACATACCCCCTGGAACCAACAGATTTCGCCCCGCTTTCTTTAATGATATCGAATATGGAGGTCACCTGGCTCCTCTCCCATCTCTACCATTCCTGTTTGGAACTAAAGCCAGTGCGGATCGTTGCATCCCGGGCAGTATGGGAGCGCAACTTGGGCTACCCCATCCCAGATAGGACGTGGCAATACTACTGCGCACAAACCAAATTGGTATCCACTAATACCCGGCACAGACTTCTCCACTACAAGTTTCTGCATCGAGCATAATCCATCCCTCAGGCTCTCACAAAATTAGATCCCTCACATTCCCACCGCTACCCCAAGTGTGAAGCTGACCACGCTGATTTTGTTCACTTAACCTGGAACTCTACCATTATACAGACGTACTGGCAGGCCATATTTGTCTTGATCTCTAACATGCTAGTACACCCTGTAGACCCTAAACCCATCCTGGCACTCCTGGGGTATGTTAAGCCATTAATCCATGGACAGTTGATTTACTGCAATGGTGCTACTGTTAGCCAAGCGACGTATTGCCCTGTTATGAGGCAGCAACAGAATCCCCACCACAGAGGACTGGCTGAAGGATATGATATACTGTGATACAACTAGCGAACTACATGCTTCACTACAGCCACCCACTTCAAGGCCTAAGGACATCTGTACACCCCTTTGTACCTACTTGCTGACGGTGAATTCTGATACCTCGGACGATGCCATTGGCTGATTTGTCTATGCTTTAATTTACATACTGATTCCACATATTTTCCAGATGGATTACCACCTCGGGCATTGACCCAACGTGGCCAGTGCCCCCTGCGCAGATGTTACCTCATTTCCCGCTCTCTGCCCCATCCCTAGCCCCTTCCTCTTCCTGACTGCATTTGCACCTTATAGATGAGTTTGTATATGGAGCCTGGATGTATTGTACTTCAAATTGTTTCACTGTTTTTAATAGATGCAGTATTGTTGTTAACCGAAAACTAAATAAACTCATTAAAAAATGAAGAAAAAAAACAATTTTAACTACTTAAACAAGAATTTTACCTTTTCTAACATACCCAAAAAACATAGGATTTAGTCTTTATCTGTATGATTAAATATTCTCTGTAGATTCTCTTAATTTTCTCTCGGTTTTCTTTGTTTTCACATAGTGCAAGTTGTATTTAAATATGTTCGTTATTTACAGTAAGCCAGTTCTTAATTCTCTCTCAGTCCACTTGAAAGTTCTAGAATTTGCCATGCCTTTCACCCGTGCTTCTAGTTCTTTACAGGATTTCTGGGAAAATCAGTTGGATCCCGAAAAGACCGGTTAGAGTTCTACACTTCTTACGAGGCCGCTCACAATATGCCTTAAGAATTGGGCAAAATGGGCTCACCTGAATGAACAACTTCTTATTTACTCTGAGAGAAACGCACATTTCAGAATCTGTTTTTCGCTCAAGAAAAATCCGTTAAGTAGAAATTGGAGAAAACTGTATTCTCCCTTAACGTTGACAGACTCTTGCAGACTTGCGTGGCGTCGTCTTAGCTGCAACCTCTAAATGAAAGTAACACAAATACGAATGGTGAACAATGTGCCACGTCGTGATGTAATGCACTCGCGCAGAGCAAGAGACATTATCCGTCGAGAAACTCTAATGAAGTGCGGCACATCCGTAGCTGCCAAGGTTTAAGATTGCTATGTGCGACATTTTCATAATTTCAGTGCAATTAGGAGTGACATTTCTATGACTATGAGTGACACTTTCTTGTGATCAAAATCAAGCAATGAAGACGGGGAAAAATATGAATATCAGAAATTACACCCATTTGAGGAACAAGAAATTTTAAGAAGATCTTAAAACTGCTGCAAAGTACCAGAAATGGAAAGGCACTTGGGTGTGAATGTGCGAGGTGCTCTGCTTCTAAGCACCTCATGCCACTGACCCCCAGGACCTCCAGCCCTCCCCCAGTTCTGGGGCGCTCCGTCCGCCTTACCATGCCTCTCACATTCCTAAAGGGACACCCAGGCTGCAGGCACAGAGAGCATGTGCAGCCTCGTGCTACAGGTGTAAATGTGAGAGGCGCTCTGCTTCTAAGCACCTAACACCACTGACCCCCGGCATCTCCAGCCCTCCCTGAGTTCTGAAGCGCTCCCTCTGCCCTACCATGCCTCTCACAGTCCTAAGGGGACACCCAGGCTGCAGACACTTATAGAACTCCTGTAGGTTCATGAACAGGGCCGGCGCTAGGCATGGGCAGTGTGGGCAGCTGCCCAGGGCCCCGTAGTTAGCCCACCAAACTTGGGGCCCCGCACCAATGAGACCCAGCCAGGTTATGGCATCAAAGATGCGACCTTGCAAGTGCGCCGCCGTCACCTTAGGAGGCCCCCTCCCCTCGTTGCTTTGGTGTAGCGATGCGAACCTGTGAGGGGTGGGGGGCAGTCCCAGTTGCAGGGAAACACCTTCCTCCAGGTTTGTCCGGCAATTAGGTCTCCACCCCCCACCCCAGAGGCACAGCGCGATGGCTATTGTCCCTCTGTTTAGCTCCCTGGCAGTCTCTGCAGATAAGCAACCCTCACACCTCCAGCCCTTTATGAGCTGTTAAGAGGCACTTAGGAGGAGCAGGGGCATCTATTGAGATGCAGGCAGCCCTGAATGTGACACGTCTATGGAAATTAGAGGGGCCTCACAAATTCCCTCTCTGCCCAGGGCCCAAAGAATCCTAGAACCGGCCCTGATGGTACATGTGTAATGTGCAAGGCGCTGCGCTTCTTAAACATACCACTGCCACCCAGGACCTCCAGCCCTCCTAGGGTTCTGGGGCTCTCTCTCCGACCTACCGTGCATCTCACACTCGTAAGGAGAACCCCATGCTGCAGGCACAGAGATCACGTGACAGATGAGCTGCCTAAATTTACAATTAAGAGTCAACACAGCTGACTTGTGGATGCCGCCGCTGCTGCTGCAGACAGGCATGGGCATTGATTGGGCAACAAGTAGCGCTAAGCAGCTGAGGCACACAGGTCACTCAAAGCCCCCGCACCGACCACACCACAGCACGGCTCTCACAGAGACCTACACAATGCTGTGCTAATGACGCTGCTGGGTGCTGAAAGTAGTTTGTTAGACTGACCAGAGTCACCCGACGGTCACCGCCGCGGCCCAATTAAAACGAGTTAGTAAATGCTGTGCGACTTCAATTTGTCACATGACTGCGGGTCGCTGCACTCCGGGGCTCCTGAAAAGTACTGTGCACCTAACACTGCAGCCGGACAGATTACTATTCGAATATACAAAGCGAGGGGCACCGGTTGAGACTGGTGTAAAATGCAGAGCTGAATTTAGCTCATTTCTGTGCTTCCTGTTCTGGGGTCACATGAGGACGCAGTACTAAGAAGTTACAAAGAAGAGTTCTCTGAAGATCCCCGAGTGTGGCAGGAGAAGAGCCCGAGTGGGGGCCTTACCCTGTCGCCTGAGGGGAGCAGCACATTTTGTGCACACAGTGAACCATGGCTGCCGGCACACCGGGCAGGGCCGGAGATAAGTGAGCCCTCGGAAACTGATGCCCTGTGCAGGGCCGTTCTTAGGTGTTTTGCCGCCCTAGGCGAGAATTGAAAAATGCCGCCCCCTCAGTAAGATTTCTTCAAATATACATTTATTTTCAAGAGTAAGTGAACAGCGAGCCACCGGTAGGCACACTCAGCAGCAACTGTCCCAAATGTCTCTCCTACATTCACTAAAGGAACTTGGAATCACCAAATGGCACCATTCCAATTCCCAGCATTCCTACCTAAGCTACTACATGGGTTTCCCCTCTTATATTATCTGGTACAAAGATATAATCTATAACAAAATAATAAATGACTTATACATGAGCATTAAACAAAATACAGCCAATGCAGACACACCAAAATATTATTGGATGAAGTAGTGTCAGATTGCCACCTAACGGACAGACATGTGGAATCACTGGAACAGCAGGAACACCTAGAACACCACCTAAAGCATACTGTAAAATGCGACGGTACATTCTTTACTCTACCACAACGTCTTATAATTCCACCTGGCTGCACTCGCTCTTTCCAAATCTTCCCAAGCATCTTCCTCCTCACACTCTTTGTCCCTGCCACGCCTTTCTTCTACATGCTCCACCTTGACCACCTGACAGATATTCTACAGTTGTCTACCTTCAAGCCGTGCACTGTTGCTGCCTTTTGGCATTGGTACAGCGCGTACCTGACCAGGCCTTAAATAATTAGCCCCCTTTATTTTTTTTACATTTGATTTGATCTACCCTGGCAGTGGCTGCCTGCCGCTGCCAGCCGACCCGGTTCCATCCCATTACGGCCTCCCCCCGGACCCCGGTACCTGATAGGCCTGCAGGCGGGCCGCAGCGCCGTAGTAACTCTCTCTGCTGCTCTGCACTGCCTGCCTCTTCTTGCCGGCCGCGCGGCGCGCGCGCATAGGCACAGCCCCCGTGCAGTGTTGCCAGATTTTGAGACCCATCCCAAGCCCAAAGCCGCTCAAATATAAGCCCAAATCCAGCCCAACGCAGACCAGTTTCAGCCCAAAAACCAGCCCAAAGTAGCAAGTCTCAAATTATGCAGAAATAGTCATCAGAAACAATTTTAAAGACAAATATACGTTCTATTCAATATACAGATAGTGGGAGGGAGTTAACTGGGCACCTGCCTTAATGCTACTCATTTTTAAGACCAGTCCTCACTCATAGCTGCCAAGGTTTGAGATTGCTTATGTGTGACATTTTCATAATTTAAGTGTAATTATGAGTGACATTCAACAACTATGAGTGACACTTTCTCGCGAACTAAATCAAGCAATGAAAAAAAGGGAAACATATAAATATCAGGATTTACACCCAGTTGAGCAAAAAGAAACTCTAAGAATACCTTTAAACTGCTGCAAAGCACCAGAAATGGAAGGGCACTAGGATGTGAGATAGGCCCCAGCGTGGAGCCTGAGCCTCACTGACGCTGAACTCAACGTTGTGAAAACTGCAGACAGTGACTGCAATGCAGAGCTCAGCTCAGGCACTGTAATTTTACTTAGAGCGGGTAGGCACATTTACATAAACCATGTGCCGAACAGGGTCACAACCATGAGCCAGAGCCAGAATCAAATAACTGAGGCCCCCTCCACCTAAAAATATTTCTATTCACGTATTTTTGCAAATAACGATCCCGCCATTAAGGAGCATGTATAACCTGAGCTGCCTTCAGGCATGGATGATGCATGCTTTTACCAAACTCAATGACACTCGGACCCCTGAATCTGAGCCAGAAGCATACACAGCTCACGGATCTCTAGTCTGGGTTAGTGCACTAGCCACACAAGCCATCTTGCACTCCATAGTTTCAATAGCTATCGTTTTTCAGTGAAATGGGATCAATTAATAGACCAGACATAAATTACTGATTTTTCATCTTATCTCTTTGACCCAGACCAAGATGGAAAAGGCAGAAAATGGGAGAACGGGGGAAGCGAAAGCGAAAGCAAGGCAAACAAACAGAATGGGAGAAAACAGTGATGAACAATGACCTGCATGATAGAGTCAGAAATTGTGGACTGGTGGAAGAAAGAGTATGCAAGGGGGAATCAAGACTAACTAGACAGACAGGCTGCTAAGAAAAACTTTGGGGCCCTGCACTTACCTTTTTCACAAATTAAAGGTTGGTTATTAGTATTTACTAGATACTTTAGTAACCCACTAATACACTTTGGCACTCTTACGTTCCCTGTATGGCAAGAAGTAAATAAAGTGCCTGCTCTTATAATTCTAAATATGGCAGGTTTTCTCTTGTTCAGTTGCAGCACAGATGTGCTGCTCAACTCTTGTTTAAAAACACAGTTCACCTTTAGAAATGCTACTAAGAAGCAGTATCCTGAAATGGATCCTAAACCAGCAGGGTAGCAATTCAAAACCATCAGGTAAAGGCCCCAGAGCAGCATTAGCCAGTTTGTTTTATTGCTTAGTCTCTTCTGTTTCAGTCTGCCTGTATTCCTCCTGAGTCTACCCACTGTCCCTAGTTTTTGTCCACTGCAATCTCACCCTGCCCTCTTTCCCAAACAACCCGTCGTTTTCCCTTCCCAGGTATCCGCACTTCCCCCTGAGCTGGCTTGAACTATCACAGTACGATGAAAATACATACTTGCTTTGTGAAATATTGCTTGCAACTAAACGAGATGACCAGAAAATTGATCGAGGCAAAGTATTATATACCCGTCGTACGCGTGGAACTCACAGCATCTTTCTTGTTCTTTGCAAAATGTTGTATTTTTACTTTAAATTCCTGTTTGTATAGAGGTAACATGGGTCCGTCCAATGTGCCCCTCCCCCTCTCAACGCCGCCTATAACCTCGAAAATGGAGTCCGTTGGAAAGGGAGGGGGGAGAAAAGAGGTCGAATCAGGTTTGGGGTAACCACGAAACTGGATTTTTTGTTTAATTCAAACAATCTTAAGAAAAAACTAAAACAGACCAATTGAAAGAACGGTGCGTTTTTTAGAGCGCGGATCGAGAGCTTGTTTATCGATTACTGTAGGGGGTTGCTTGAAACGCGATGTAAAATAATTGGCGAAAATAATTAATACACCAAGACCACCTGTGGCGCGTCATTTTATTTTTTGTAATGAAAATAAATGCAGGTTCGGCTAGGCCACGGAGGAGGCGGGGTTGAAAAGCGGGAGGGGTGAAGAAAACAACTGAAACTATTAAAAGGGGTATACTGTAAATGAATTTTACGTTAAGAGGCGGGAACAGCAGCGTGTGCAGCAGAGGAGATGGCGCCCTCCATTCGGACCTCCTTTGGGGAGGACAGTTCACAAAACCCGCTGCTTGCATCAAACACAACAAACTGCTAATGTGTGCGTAAAATATCACAGCCTTGAAACGATGGGACAAAAACAATTAAAGTACACACATTTTCACGCATTTGCAATCACATCTTATTGTGGAGGAAGCGACGTACTCAAAGCAGCTAGCATGTCATTCATTGGCTAAACACATAACCCAGTATTCGTTTCTGAAGACGAGCACAGGGAGCATTTCCTCGTTTTGGTAAAGAACCAAAGTTATTTATATCTGGCCCAGTGGACGCGGTCTACTGTTGTGAGCACAGGATCTGGTGAGGTATTCTTTTACTTACAGGCTAAGTCGACGCTGCACCTTATCCGTCTGGAACCCTTCCTCATCCTTTTCTTTCCTGGCAGGGGGAAGGAGGGTAGAGAGGGTGGGGTCAAGTGCGCACAGGCAGGTCCTGGTCGGTCCTGATAGGCACTGTTAGCGCGCGCTACGCGCTCATTTGCCAAATGGACCCTTCTGCGCCATGATAGGCGTACGCCACAGACTCGGCGCAACGGCGCCCGCCCAAGCCAGAAAATTGCGCACACTGCACTGATTCCAGCCCAAAAAGTAGCCCCCCGCCAGGTATGGGTTTTTCGCGCACAATTGAGAAAAATGTCGCCCAATTGTGCGGGAAATAGCCCAATCTGGCAACACTGCCCCCGCGGCCGCCATGGCCGGCCGAACGTTACCTCACGTCACGTCACCCTGCTCATGATGATGTCGTGTCGACGCTCTAATTTGAAGGCGAGCCGCGCCCACGCTACAGTCACCGACACCTACACAACCTACCTGGTAGATTCTTCATTCAATAGAACGAAGTCAGGACAGAGTCAAGAAGAGAGTAAAGAAGAACTCTCATGTTTTTAACTTTTGCCAAATTGCCACGGCACGGCCGTCGGCCGCCCTCCACATTTTGCCGCCCTAGGCAGCCGCCTAGTCCGGCCTAGTGGTAGAAACGGCCCTGGCCCTGTGTCTTCTAAAGGCACGAGAGGTGGGATGGGCAAGCGATGAGTACGTGAGAGAGAGAGAGAGATATATGTAAGGGCAGGGAGGCAGCGTGACTGGCATCGGCGACCCTCTGCAGCAGGCTGCCAGCCCAAGCCTGTGGTCCACCCCCGCGGCAATCACCGTGGGCTGAATCACCTCTAGGCGTTTGGTACGAGCTCAAAAAGAGGCAGCTGCCAGCCAAGTGAGTGGCCCCACACTGTATAGAGCTAGTCCAAATATGAGGCAAGGTTTTTCTGCCAAAAACGCAGATTCCTTGGTTCCATACAGATTTTGAAAATTTTGCTCCAGATTTTTCACATTTTGCTCCCGATTTTTCACATGTGTGCAACCCGCCTGCGTACTTTCTACTTCTGTCTAAATTTCCAGGTACAAACGAGATGAGCAGAAGCAACAGAAAAGGATCTGTTCATTTCGGTTTAGAATGCCGCCCGCCTTAGTCCAGTCTGACTGTCCCTCCTGTGAGTTCTGTCTGTCCTGGCGGCTACTGCATGAACCTGAAGGTTAACATCTGCATCTGGCAACCGTGAAGGGGCTTGAACGGAAACCTCATCAAAAAAGTAAACGCAAGATTTAGGCCCTATTGGGGCACAACAAAGGGGCGTTGTGGATATAAATTAGTCAACCCCTTTAGAAAATGCAGTACAACAGGGCATTTGAACAGTGAAGGCTGGTCTGGAAGACAGGAATGATGACAATGCAGCCAAATGCCCCTTTACCATACCAACTGTACACTCTCTCTGAGCTAGTGAGGGTGCGAATGTAGAATTTGCAACAAACGGGCCTAAAGGGAGTCTATACTGTTGTCTGTGCACCATGAAACAAAACTATTCCATCTCCCAAAATAAACAGATTTTGGAAAGGGGCGACGAGCTGAAAGGATTACGTTGGCTACCTCAGGTGGGAGCTGAAAGAAGCTTAAAGGTCACCGCTTAATCTTCAGGCATGAAGGTGGAGGCATCGGAGATTTGGGTGCCGCACCATTCCCCCGACTGGGAGTGAAGGCCTAGTCTGAATGGAAGTGTGAGTGTGGGACAAGGGGAAAATCTCTGTAGATCTGCATGCCACTCTCTCCTTGGCCAATCCAAGCAATTAGAATGACTTGGGCCCGGTCTTGCCGAGATTTCCTCAGAACTTGAGGAATCAAGGCTATGGGGGAAACAAGTAGAGCAACTATAAGTGCCATCTCTGAAATGCATCCCCTGAACAGATACTGGAGAGCTCAAATTTTCTGAGGAAGCGAACAAGTCGCTTGAGGAATGCCCCACCGGGTAAAGGTGTCCTGGTCTACTTCTGGTTGGAGATGCCACTCGTGATCGCAAAATAATGCCAGCTCAGGCTGTTGGATCTTACATTCAAAGGACTCACCAGGTTGTTGGCTGTTAATCAGAGACCTTGACAGTGTGCATAGGGCCCTAGCCTAAACATCTCTATGAAAGGAGTTGATAACCTACTCCCCCTTGTTTGGTGACTTACTACAATACCGTTATATTGTCCATCAAGATCTAGAAAGACAGTCCTTGAATGGAGGGGAGGAAGGCCTTGAGCACCAGCCAAATCACCCTCAGTTCCAGCAGGCTGATGTGAAGCACTTGCCCCTCTGGAGACAAACGGCCTCTGATCTCCAGGTCCCCCAAGTAAGCCCTGCACCCTAGAATGGAGGCTTCTGTGACCAGCGTGGCCACGGTTGTAGGGTACTGAAGGCTATTCCACAGTTCAGGTTGGCCTCATTTCCCTTCCACATCCGTTGTAGTGCTCGGAAAGATTGTGAAGGGGACAGACAAGTCTGCTCTGTGCTTAATCCACTGCTTGTAGAGGCACCACTGCAGAGCCCTCATTTGTCAACGTGCATGTGTGACCATGAGAATGCAGGAATCCAGAAGGCTTAACAGGCGTAAGACCTTTAGTACTGGACCTCATATACCCTTCCTGGACAACAAAAATTATCTTAGGAAGGAGGAAGGCATGGAGAAGGGTAGCATCCAGACCTGACCCAATGTGCTAGAGGTACTGAAAGGGCTCCGAGTGAGATTTGGGCTCATTGGTCAAAAAGTCCAGGTCGAACACTAACAAGACTGTTGATGGCAGGTGTCACTACCTCCGGCGAACCAGCTTTTCTCAGCCAGTCATTCAAGTACGGGAAGATTGGGATGTCCGAGCTTCTGAGATGGGCCTCAACCACCTCCCTTACCTTGGTAAAGACGTGAGGTGAAAATGTCAAACCAAAGGTGAGAACCATAAATTGGATGTGCGTAGAGCCCACCACAAAATACAAGCGCTTCTGATGGGACTTCAGAACTGGAATGTGGAAATAGACATCCTGCAGCTTCAGTGACAACATCCAGTCCCCAGCTTCCAATGCAAGGAACAGACGTGCTCCGTCAAAGGGGAGATCCATCAAGTTGGCTTGCTCACCCATGGAGAAGCAGAAGGTTTGAAGCCAAGTGTGCTCCCTTAAAAGACACAGGTACCAGGGTTGGGGGATTTGTATCTCCTGACTCCCAAGACATCTAGATTTCTTACAAGGGCAAGAGGTTTTGATTTCTATTTTGTCCGAAGGACAAGTAGACAGTCTTAAGGTTTTCCGATACACAGCTGTTTAACCCTGTTGGTCACAGCCAGTTAATAAGTAGCTCTTGGCAGTTAAAGGGTCAGTGCAAAAGCTGAGGCCTGCACCTTCATTTCCCCAGAGCAGAACAACATGATAAAGCACATCCACAGCACTGTCAAGTAAGAGTCTTTTTGCTTTCACTCTGAGGTTCTTGTGTGCCTTCCAGGCCCTCCCCTGGTCCTTTCATTTTCTTCGAGCACAAGAGGAACATCGAGCTTCTGTAGCTCCAGAACACTCACAGCACTGGCAAGTAAGAGACTGCCTTATCTGCCTCCTGGCCCCTGCTCTTACTTGAACCGTGTGACCCCGGCCTTTTATTCTGTGCTCCACCCTTGGGCCTCATACGGCCCCAAGATCTCTCCTCACCCTCTCCTTCGGGGCCTAAAATAAAGCTTTTCCTTCTCATGCAGCTCGTGCACACTCCCCCTCTGCACTTCGCCTTTCGTGTACACCCTCTGTCTCACCCGGTGTCTGTACCAGCTAACCCCACTCCACCCCCCTCTGCTGCCCTCTCTGACAGTCCTGACCCGCTCCCCTTGGCCTCTCATATCTTACATTATCCAGGGCTTACATTAAAGCTCATTAGTTTCCCCATGTGGCTTTCATGCAGGCCTCAGGCCCACTCCCATTTCTGTCCTTGCACTGGGCCTCTCATCTCACTTTGTGTCTGCACCAGGGCCATCGTGAAAACACCGCTGTAGCAGCTGCAGCAGCTGTGGAGTTCTTGATGGGCCTCTTCTGTCTGCAGGCCCCCAGTCAAAAGTTCATAATTGACATGAAAGGGTGGGTGAGTGAAAGGTTGGATCGATAGATACATGGATGAATGAGTGAAAGGATGGATGTAAGGATGGATGAGTGAAAGAATGGATGGATGAGTGGAAGGATGGATGGATGGGGTGAAAGTGGATAGATGAGTGAAAGGATGGATGGCCAAGAGAAAGAGTAGATGAATGAATGGCTGAGTGGATGGATGGATGAATCGGTGGGTGGATGGATCGGTGGATGGCTGGGTGGAAGGGTTGATGAATGGATGAGTGGAAGGATGGATAGATTGGATGGATAGTTGAGTGAAAAGGTGGATGGAGGGATGAGTGAAAAGGTGGATGGAGGGATGAGTGAAAGGGTGGATGGATATGAGTGAAAAGGAGGATGGATGGGATGAAAGGGTGGATGGATGAGCAGAAGGATGAATGGAGGGATTAATTTAAAAGGAGGATGCATGGGGTGAAAGGATGGATGGATGAGCGAAAGGATGGATGGATGGATGGAGGGATGAGTGAAAGCTTGGATGGATATTTGAGTCAAAAGGAGGTTGGATGGGGTAAAAGGATGGATGAGCGAAAGGATGGATGGAGGGATGGATGAGTGAAAGGAAGGAGCGATGGATGAGTTTCATGGATAAATTTAGAGATGGAGGAATAGTTTTGGACAGGGGCGTCATGATCCCCCACGCTTTAGCAGCTAGGAGACACCGCGACCACATTTTTGGGAGATACATATCCCATTCACTCATCGCATAAATGTTTCCACTCTTTTAAAGACAAATATCAAGAACATGCGGAACATGTGTCCTACTTGCTTAAGCCCTGAAGAAGTCCCAAGAGGGGAGATACTACCTTATTCTTATGCGTGATGGAATATGGACACGAATATCCATTTACAAAACGTATACATGTTTAATTGAGTGCAGAGCCATCTATGCCTAGATCCTGAAGATGTGCAGGGTGGGGGCGCGTCTGATGTTTATTGGGGGCTCGTTCCAGGTCTTGGCCGCGATGTAGGAGAAGGTTCTTCCAACCGTTCATGCTCTGCGGATGCACGGGGGTTCGGCAAGGGCGAGGTCAGCGGATCGGAGGTTTCTCTTGGGAACGTGAAAGGAGATCCTATTGTTGAGATATTGGATTCCGGTGTTGTGGAGGCATTTGTAGGCGTGGGTGAGTATCTTGAACGTTACTCTCTTCTCAATGGGGAGCCAGTGGAGGTTCCGCAGGTGTTTGGTGCTGTGTTCGTGTCGAGGGATACCGAGGACGAGTCTGGCTGCGGTGTTCTGTATGGTCTGGAGTTTGTGGAGTAGAGATCTGTTGATCCCGGTGTAGAGGGCGTTTCCGTAGTCCAGTCTGCTGGTTATGAGTGCGTGGGTGACGGTTTTCCTCGATTCGGGGGGATCCATTTGAAGGTATTTCGGAGGATGCGGAGGGTGTTGAAGCAGGTGGAGGCGACGGCGTTGACCTGTCGGGTCATGGAGAGGGAGGAGTCGAGTACGATGCCGAGGTTTCATGGGGGTGGGAGGGCTGCTGAGGGTGGTGAGCCACCAGGTGTTGTCCCATGCAGAGGGGGAAGGTCCGAGGACCTCTTGTCTTCTCCGAGTTGAGTTTCAGGCAGCTGCTGCTCATCCAGTATGTGACGTCCTTCATTCCTTCCTGGAAATTGAGTGTGGTGGTGATGGGGTCCTTGCTGAGGGAGAAGATGAGCTAGGTGTCGTCGGCGTAGGATACTATGCTGAGTCCGTGCTGTCTGACGGTGGCGGCGAGGGGGGGCCATGTAGATGTTGAAGAGCGTGAGGCTGAGCGACGATCCTTGGCGTACTTCGGAGTTGATTTCCGTTGGTTCGGAGAGGAAGGGTGGCAGTCTGATTCTTTGGGTTCTGCCGATGAGGAAGGACCGGAGCCAGTCGAGGGCGGTTCCCTGTATGCCGGCGTCGTGTAGTCTGGCGGTGAGTGTGCTGTGGGAGACGGTGTCGAAGGCTGCAGAGAGGTCGAGTAGGATCAGGGCCGCGGTGTGTCCGTGGTCGAGGAGGGTGCGGATGTCATCTGTGGCGGCGAGTAGCGCAGTCTCGGTGCTGTGGTTGCTTCGGAATCCTGATTGGGAGGGGTCGAGGATGGAGTTTCCGTCAATGAATTTTGTTAGTTGGGCGGTGACGATCTTCTCTGTGACTTTAGCCGCGAAGGGAAGGAGGGAGATTTGTCGGTAGTTCTTGAGGTCTGTGTAATCTGCTGAGGGCTTCTTGAGCAGGGGTCTGACTTCTGCGCGTTTCCAGTCGTCGGGAAAGATGCCGGTTTCGAAGGGGGCGTTGATGGTGCGTCGTAGTTGCAGGGCGATGGCGGCTCTATGGAAGATGTGTGGGGGGCAGCGATATGTGGGGGCTCCTGAGTGGACACCTTTCATGGTCGATGTGGCGTCTTCGGTGGTGACTAGGGTCCAAGAGGAGGTGGTGGGCTGGTTGGGGTTGCTGGGGCAAAAAGTGGTTTCGGAGTCAGGTGTCTGGTCGTTGAAGTTGTCGTCGAGGCCATTGATTTTCAGGTGGAAGTAGGAGCAGAGTTGGTTGCAGAGGTCCTGGGAGGGGGTGATATTCATGGTTTCGCTGGGGGGCTTGGTGAATTCCTGGATGACCTTGAAGAGTTGCTTGGAGTTGGCGAAGATCTTGTTCTGGATGAAGGTCCTTTTGGTGGATCTGATGCGTTGGTGGTATTCCATCATGGCGTTTTTGTAGGTGGTGCGATTTTCCGCCGTTCTGCTGTTTCTCCAGTTTTTCTCGAGACATCTGCAGGTGCGTCTGGATTCTTAAAGGTCGGTGGTGAACCAGGTGGCCTTCCTGGGGTGCTGTCTGTCTGGGTTACATAGGGGTGCGAGCTCGTTTGCGCAGTTGGAGATCCATCTGTGGAGTTCTTTGGCTGCGAGGCTGGTGTCGGTCGGGGTGGTGGGGGCATCGCGGTTGAGGGTGGAGTTGAGCTGCTCCTCAGTGATTTTGCTCCAGTTTCTTCGTGGAGGGTGGGGTGCTGGTTTGGGTGGCGTGGGTTTGTTGACAAGGAAGTGTACGCAGTGGTGGTCTGTCCATGGGGGTTGTGTGGTGTGGCTGAAGCGGATGTTTTTCCCACCTGCGAAGATGGGGTCAAGGGTGTGTCCTGCCTTGTGGGTAGGTGTGGTGACAAGCTGTTTCAGTCCGATGTTGGAGAGGTTGTCCAGGAGGGTGTTGGAGTTGGGGTTGCTGGGGTTGTCGAGGTGGAAGTTCAGGAGTACGTAGTCCATGGAGGCGATGGCGTGGGGTGCGATGAGGTCAGCGATGGTGGTGGCGAACGAATCGCGATGTCCGGGGGGGTCTGTAGGCGAGGGTGACGTGACGTGTGGTTCTAGGGCTGGTCTGGAAGTGGAGGTGTTCGGTGGTGGAGAACGAGTCATTCATGGTGGAGGTGGAGAGTCGGAGGGAGCTCTTCTGTGCAATGGCGAGTCCTCCTCCTGGGCGGTTGGGGCGGTCCCTCCTTTGGATCTTGTATCTGTCGGGGATGGCAGTGGCGAAGTCGGGGGCGGAGGAGGCGTTGGTCCAGGTTTCTGTGAAGAAGGTGACGTCTGGCGAGAGGGTGTCTAGGAGGTCCCAGATCTCTATGGCGTGTCTGTGCAGGGAGCGCACGTTGAGGAGGATGCATTTCAGGGCTCCGGTGGTGTTGGTGTCCGACGTGGGGGTGGTGCCCGTGGGGGTGCGGAGGGTGGTGAAGGTCTGGCGGCAGTGACTGCAGGAGAACTGGCCGTGGGTGGTGTTCGGCGTGGATAGCTGGCAGTTGTTGCTTCTTCCGGGGTTGAGTGCGAGGAGGGCTGCTGAGTCGTAGTGGTGGATGGCCGGAGAACTAGGTTCCCTGGCGCTGATCGCGGTTGGGTCGCGGGCTGGCACAGATGGGCTTGCCTTTGGCGCGCCCGCTGCACGCGGCCGCCATTAAATAGGGGAGGAGGGAGCGGGAACCGGTGGGGGGGAAGGGGCCGCGGGGGCAGCAGCAGCGGGGAAAAAAGGCGGGAGGAAATAACGGGCGGCCCATGGGTAGGGGGGCACAACACAAGGGTACAGGCACAAAAAATAAGGCAGGGAACAGTGAACACTAAAGCAAAAATAAGGCAGGGAACAGTGAACAATAAAGCAAAAATAAGGCAGGGAACAGTGAACAATAAAGCAAAAATAAGGCAGGGAACAGTGAACAATAAAGCAAAAATAAGGCAAGATTGCAGAGGTTGAGAGAAGCAGGCAGGGATGCGAGGCAGAGCGGGCGCCGGCCTCGAACTGGGGTCAGAAGGGTGCAGGAGGCAGAGGCACTTCAGGTGGAGCTGCACGCCTGGGAGAGCAGTATCCTGGCCAAGGTCAGGGGTTTTGCTCCTTGGGTGTGCAGCGGCCGCCATTAAATAGGGGAGGAGGGAGGGAGACGCAGCTGGGAGGCGTGAGCATGAACCGGTGGGGGGGAGAGGCCGCGGGGGCAGCAGCGGCGGGGAAAGAAGGCGGGAGGAAATAACGGGAGGTGAAAACGGGCAGTGGGGCACAACACAAGGGTACTGGCACAAAAAAGAAGCAGGGAACAGTGAACACTAAAGCAAAAATAAGGCAGGGAACAGTGAACAATAAAGCAAAAATAAGGCAGGGAACAGTGAACAATAAAGCAAAAATAAGGCAGGGAACAGTGAACACTAAAGCAAAAATAAGGCAGGGAACAGTGAACACTAAAGCAAAAATAAGGCCAGATTACAGAGGTCGAGAGAAGCAGGCTGGGATGCGAGGCAGAGCAGGCGCCAGCCTCGAACCGGGGTCAGTGGGGTGCAGGAGGCAGAGGCACTTCAGGTGGAGCTGCGCGCCTGGGAAAGCAGTATACTGGCCAAGGTCAGGGGAAAAAGTCAGGGCGGATCTTCTAAGCAGGGAAATTCCATCCTCCAAGGATTTCTCTCTACACCTGTGTCTGTTCGATCTGATTGTTCTGAGATGGGGTCAACCAGTGGTGGACCTGTTTGCTTCTCCAGAGAATGCCAAGGTGCAGGGGTAGGTGTCCTCAGGCAAGGGCAATGGACGGGCTGACATGGCCCTGGTCTAGCACTCTGATATATGCTTTTCCATCCTTTCAATTGATCTGGTCATTTCTGGTGAGGGCTTGGAGGTAGAGGGCTCCACTAGTCTTGATTGCTCCTCGTTGGCCCAAGGAAATTGGTTTCCTCTGCTGAAGTTGTTGAGGAACCAACGGTCCGCAATTGACTCCACCAGTTGTCCTGTCTCCTCTCACCTTTCCATATCGTCACCTGGGGTAATTAAGGAAGTTGCACGAGACGGCCTGGTGGTTAAATGGAGTGGTTTAGCTGATTTTGGGGTTCCTGGTAAATTGGCATTGACTTTGCAGGCTTCTAGGAGGTAGTCTACTCGCCATTCCTATGCTAAGCATTGGTAAATCTTTTCGGCCTTGTGTGTGAAGAAACAGGTGGATCACACTTTGACTGGTCTCTTTCTGGTTATGCAATTCTTCCAGGATGGCGCTAGCATGGGTTTGACAGTAGCTATTCTAAGGGTTCAGTTGGCTGCTGTTCAAGCTTTTCGTGGCTCCTGCTGAAATCAGAAGGATGAAGAAATGCGGATGCCTAGATTCTTCCAGGGGTTGTTAAATTTGTTTCCCAGATCTGTCCGTTCTTTTCCAATTTGGAATCTGCAGTTGGTGTTGGATGCTTTGACTCGTCCCCCGTTTGCTCAGGTAGATTTAAAACTGTTGACATTTTTGTGTTGTTTTTTGGTGGCAATTACTTCTTCTAGGGACATGGGAAAATTAGGGGTCTTATCTTGTATCCTTTTTGTAAGGTATTCCAGGATAGGATAGTGTTGGTTCCGGTACCATCATTTGTGCCGAAGGTCAATTCAGCTTTTCACACTAGCCAGGAAGTAATTTTACCATAATTATGTCCAGAGCCTTCTTCAGATGAGAAATGCAGATTGCATTATTTGGATGTTAGGAGGTCCCTACTTTTATAACTTGATGGGCTTAAAGCATATCAAAAAGTAGACGCATTGTTTGTAAATTTTGGTCCGGCCAAGAAAGGGGAGAAGTCATCCACTGCTACTTTGAGTAGATAGATACGTTCTTTGGTTCTCTTGGCATATGAGGTGAATTGTGTGGTTCCTCTGCTGGGCTTTCAGGGACGTTCTACACACAGTATGGCTGCAATGGTGGTTGAGTTGCAGAGACCTCAGTTGAGGAGATTTGTAGGGCTGCGACATGGGCCACTCCATCCACTTTTGTTCGTCACTATAGGATTGCTGAGTTGGAACGTCTTGATAATGTTCTGGATCACAGAGTTTTGTCCTTTATGAAGGAGTAGAGTTTCTGTGTATGATCTGTGCACTGTATTAAATTTTGGTGTGATTTCAACTCAGTTGTTCGTTTCTGTTTGCTTGCTATGTCTCATTCGTTAAGGAATGCAAGGGAGGGACGGGGAGGTAATGCTTCCATTACTTACTGATATGCCATTACTCCTACTTCATCTTAATCGCCTTCCTTCAGGTTGCCTCCCAGTACAGAACAACTGAATATCTGGTTTGGCTTGTTTACTCACAGGAGGTGGAGGGGGTCGGAGACGTTTTTATTTTGAAAAGGGGAGGGTCTAATTGTCGGAAAGGAAGCCTCATTTGTTAAGAAAGAAGGTGAGGGAGACAGACTCAGAGTAACGTTATTATTAGTAAGTATTGGAAGCATATCGCCATATCTCTGGCAAAAGGAGAAAAACACAGGGTTCTTTTTGCCACAGCTTCCCACACAATTGCTGTTTGACTCACTACATGCGATGCTCGTCCTAGAGTGCCTCCTCCTCTCATAAGCAGCATCGGCAGCAAGCTCCCCTCTAGTGTTCCACCGAGACGTTTTTGTAGATTTATATATCATAAAATTGACACAAAGGTATTGGGCTGTACATGAGCACCAGTCACATTATACAAGGTCACATTTATTTTTTAGGCACAGGGAGATTAAGTGATTTGCCCAAAATCACAAGATATTGAGCTGATGCAAAGACTTGTGCATGTTTTCCCAGTTGGAAAGTCTGAAACTCTAGCCGTAATGCCACACCCTCTTCTCAATTATCATCCTCTCCAGTTATCAGTCTACTCACACCATTGTGCAGCATACTGCAACTGCACTGCAATATAGTACAATTAATTCTAAATCTGGTAGTCCCAGGCCACTCTCTCGTCTATATCTTTTTTTAGTGTTTCTAGCCATATCCGACTTCTTTTCCCTGCCCAGACCAACAAGATTAAGAGGCTGTCCAACTCCCTAAATGTGGAAAGTGGTAAGGCACAGAACATATTTTGTAGTGTTTGTAGGCATCGGAAAGCAGGGCTGTCTTAGCCACTGCTGTTCGAACCATTAATGGATTGTGTTGGAGTATTCCAAAAAAAACACCGACTCGCTGAGACCACGCTGTACTCTACTCATATTGCTTTCCTGTGTTATATGCTATCTGAACCCCTAAATTGTTCTGTCTCCCATTGTAATGCACAAGATCTTACTGCACCATGTCCCATAGAGATTCCAAAGGGAATAGGATTGTTCTGTCCCTATTAACGTTTAATGCAGATTTTGCTCTATGAATCTATCCTTCTCTCTCAGCAGAATAGGCGGAGACATGTCTTGTCATTGTGGGTACACCAATTGATCACATGCATAGAGCAAGAGTTTTATGTACAACCTCACCTGTCACAATGCCCCACTCCTGCAGTACCTCTCTAAGCCTAATCACAAATGGCTCAATCAACACAGTAGACGGAAGGCAGTTTTGTGGTGCCCCTCTCTTTATGCACCACTGCACAAATATAAGACCACCAGATTTCACCCTACCCACGGGATCTGTATACAACTTGACCCATGTCCTAAAAACTGGACCAATGCCCTTGCATCACAGAACTGTAAATATGTACTACCAATTTAGCATACTGAATCCTTTCTCAATTTCAGGGGTTACTAGGATCCCATTCATCCTGGACTCAGTTGTTTCATGCAGTACATGGTTCAGTTGTCTCAGATTAGGTGATTTACTGCAGAGAGGGACAAAGCTGCATCCTGCACTAAGTCATTCTTGACACCCATACATCTATTTGACAGTTTTTGCTAAGAGTTTGGTGTTGGTATTTATCATGGAAAGTGGCCTGAATGCTCCAATCTGGAACCTGTCCTTGTCATGTTTAGGAATGATCACCTCAATTGACTCCCTCATAGAATTTGGGAGTCCGCACGTCTCATTATCTTCATTGTATTCTTCAAGCAGTTTCCCTGCAGATGTGAGCTTGATGGAACTCCACCACCAGACCATCCAAGCCCAAAGTCTTCTTCCAAGGTAGATTCCTCATTACCTCTGCTCTTTTGTCCTGTGTAAGATCTATGTCCAAATCTGCTCACTGTTTGATTGTCAGGGTATATTTTCTACATCTAACATGTCGACGTCCACCTTCTGCAATGGTTTCTGCTACACTTGTGCTAAGTACTTCTGCAGAGTGTCATTTATGATCACCTTTGTTGTCACTAAACTCCCAACAGGGAGCCTCAGACTTAACATCAGTGGGGATGACCTCCCTTTTCAGGAGCCAGGCCCAGAGTTTTCCTGATGTGTCCCCTTCCCTTTGGGGCCTCTGCCCTTGTATTCTGAGAGGAAATATATCTACTGCATCCCATGTTCCCAATATACTACATTTAGTCTCCACTTATTCCTCACTCACTTCGGGCTCTAATACCTCCCCTCCCTGCAAGCAGGACAATTGCACCTCAAGTTGGGACAGATTCTGACTAAGTTGTTGGCTCACAACATACAATCCCCCCACAAATCCTCCTACGGCCGACCACCTTCATTGCTTCCCACTCATTTGCCCTAGTTCCTGTTGTGGTTCAATTATTTTCCAGATATGTGCTAATCACCTCCACAATACCAGATTTAAAGACTGTCTTTAAGAGCTTCTAGATTTAATCTGCACATTGGTAAGCGAGGACAAGCTCTGTGCCTGATATCATCAAATACCGTAGGCAAATTATCAGACAAAACCCTGCCGGTGTATTGAGCGAACTATATTTTAACAGATACGTTCTTTGTGATTAGCATCCTGTCAAGTCTACTGTATGTGTTGTGGGTGGCAGAGTAGCAAGAATACTTCTCAGCCACGGGGTGTAGCACTCTCCATATATCCACACAATCTAGTCTCCACATAACTTCCTGAATCTCTCCCACCATCTCTGGTTTTGTGTGCACTCTAGAGAGGCGCCTATCCATTCTAACATGAATCACACAATAAAAATCCCAAGTTCATATGATCGGGATATCTCTGCACAGTATATTTAACTGATACACTGACAAAAGAAGATCCTATTGTCTACAGTGGCTGCACTCTATCCAGTACCCCATAAACTACCAGATATCTATATGGTTTAATGCAGGAAAAGGACATCCAGATCTATTGAGATCGATGCCCCTTGCATATAAAGAGTATGTGGAAGACCATAATTGCCCACCACCATTTCTTCCCGACCCTCTCTTCTTTCTCATTGGTCTAATGAGTTTCTTGGAGAAAGGCAATGTCGCTTGTCGTCCGAGATAGGTATGTATTCTATATTATTTAACATAGCCATTTAACCCTCGAACGTTCCAAGCAACTAGTTTAATCTCTGTACCCATCGCTTACCCGTCCAACTAATTCTAGAGGCCAGAAACTCAGTCGATGGGTCCCTGGTTGGTGGTTGGCAATGAATCCAATACAGAGTATCATATCCCATAGTACAGTGCCTGTCCCCAATTCTATAAATGCAATCCGTGTTGTACAGTGTATCGCACTACCCCTCAACTCCCTCCCCCCAGGAAAACACTAAATAAATCAAGTTTCTTGTGCTTCCCCAGATAACTAGCAGACATTGTAATAACAAGTCTCTGCTTAAAACCACATCCCCAACAATGCAACTTTCTATGAAACTATCGGATTTAAGCTATTCAATAAGAGGGCCATGGCTGCAAAGGGGTAGCCCACCCAAACTAGTCTGCGGCCGTCCCAAGGGATTACATTCCTAGCTGTACTTCCCTAAACAGATATAGACTGTGAAGTGAACAGTAAATCACCCAACGTAGGAGTACTAAGGACAGATCAGGGAAGTGGCCATAATCGACAACCAGTGCCTCAGTGTATGTATCACCCAGACCATCCCATTGCACTGTGCCTCAGTTGCAATATCTGTTATTCATCCTGGTACAATTACTCAGTGTGTGATATTTCAACATCACTTTTGGAGGAGAACTTCATCCCCTGCCCCATCATATCCGGGCACCCTGAATTCAATTGGGTAAGTCTGTCTTTCAAATTTCCCTTTATGCTGCTTTCTCCATTGCATTGTGATCGTTCCACAACCAGGTCATCCACTGTTGTTTGAATATTGGTGACTTCCATTCCCAGTGTTCCATCGTCCTGAACCACAAATCTTTCACTATTGCGTTAAGATCTACACCAGAATCCCTTCTGTACTATGTGCTGAGTCTTACATCCACCATTGATTATGCATCCCAGCACAGCCGCGGTCCGTGCAGGTAACAGCGTGGGGCGGTGGGGCCGGGTAAAGGGAGATTTCGAGGGATGATGCAGAGGTAAAATAAAATAAATAATTAATTTTCCCTCGGCATCGTCCCTCGAAACCCCCCCCTTACACGGCCCCACCGCTGTTACCTGAACGGACCGCAGCTGTCCCAGCCGCAGGCCTTTCCTGCATGTCCAGCCAATCCCAGACCTCTCAGGGTTCCGTGAATAAGTGTGACTTTCCATTGTAGATCACTCACATCTTGGCAGGGAATATGGGCATATATTCCACATTCATTGCTCTAAGCTTTTGTTTTACTTCGAAGGACTTCCTCATTTTTTTTAGACCTTTTGGATATAATCAGGGAAGATGTAGATTGTCCAGTCCTAGCACGCTGAATCCCCTAATGCCTGACACAATGACATCCTGATCTTTGTAATTTAGAAGTCTTAAAATGAGTGCTCTGGGCTCTGCGCCAAGGTAGCATCGGTACTAAGGCCCAAGGGCCCTTTTGATAATAAATACAGTTGATAGGCCACTAATCCGTTTTTCAGTTCTTCTGGTGAATTACCCTCAACTCGCTCCGGGAAGCCTAGAAATCTGAGATTATTGCGGCAAGATCTCCTCTCTTGATTTTTAAGACGTGAGTCAAATCTGACACCATGTGGGTTACTTTTTTCATGTCGGTCACCTCAACCTCCATCATGCTCCCTTTCTTCTCAGTAACAGACTTCTCTCATTGACCTCAATTGGAAGGGTATTCATTTTATTTTCCAATGCATGCTAAGACCCTTTGATCGCAAACAGTATGTTCGAGGCATATGAGCTGTAGATCATATGCTTTTGCATAGTGTTGGGTCCGAATGTTTGCACTTTGTTTTTCTTTCAAGAAGTCTTTCCAGTCACGAGGTAGGTGACTCCTCCTTTCGGTGATAGTGTGCATGGGCATCGACTCCATTGTTAGATTGTTTTTTTCCGCCATCGGGTTCGGATGTGAATTGTTGCGCTCCGGTTCAGCACCGTTTCTTCGGGCCCCCTTCAACGCGCAATCCACTACCCTCGACGGTATTGTTTATCGTTCGCGTTTCCCATTCTCCGTGTATCGTTTACTCTCAAACCTTCAATCTGAATATTCGTGGTAGGCCGTTGGGCCTACCCACGCCGGAATCGGTAGCAGCTGATGGAACGAACTCCATTTAAGTTATGTCCAGGGTGTCGCGCTAAGTTTCCGCGCACCGACTTGCATGAGGTGTGCAACCTCTGCCTATCCCTGGAACATGACGAGAAAGACTGCGAAGCGTGTCGGTCGTTCCGATCGAAGAAAACCCTCCGTGATCGTCGGGCTCGACGTCACGAAATGTACCAACAAAGCGGCGCTGCGCCGGACCTCCTCGATGACGAGTCCGAACACGAAGAAACGCAAGCGCAGGAAGCCGAAGTGAGAGAAGAACACATCTCCGTGTCCGAAGCTGACTCCGATGCCGAAGACCTCACACCGGGACAACGGATCGTGAGTAAAGAGACTTGCCAAGGTCGGCACCGAGAAAAGGTTTCGAGCGCTCCGCCTTCGAGCTCGGCGCCAAAACATAAACAACAGCCTTCCGGCTCGGGCTCTACCCGTCCCCATGCCGGTGCCGACCCGAAACCTTCGGCGTCGAAAACAAAACACCTTCTGGTTTCCGTGCCACCGTTGCATAAACCTAAATCTTCGGAGCCAAAACGTTCCACGCCAAAACTGGCATCAAAAGAAAGTACTGCAACTAAAGAGCCTCGGACCAATAATCCACCTTCGGATCCGAAACAGAAGGAGATCGTTATTAACCAACAAACTGGACATATTCATGCCAAACTTCCAGAGAAAAGGAAAATGGGCCTACCAGAGGACTACCACATTCCTCTGAAGAAGAAAAATGTGGGCACTAACCCTTCTCCACCATATATCCCACCTTCTTCACCCACTGATCCAAATTTACTAATTACATCTACACATTCCCCTACACCACCATCACCTGACCCACAAGATACAGGGGAGGGGGATGGGGATATGGATGACTATCAACCACAAGATGCACCACAGGATCCTGATCCATGGGATCATTATAATGTCCCTCAACCAGATAATGACCCTGACCTATATCCATCGAGGCCTTCTCCCCCAGATGACAATATTAGGTACATTGAGCTCCTTAATAGGGCCGCACAATATCATGGGGTAGAGCTTCAAAAAGAAAGTTTACATGAGGATTTTTTGCTGGAAACACAGAGTTCATCTCAAAGGGCTACACAAACATTGCCAATGTTAAAGGCAATGCTCAAACACACTGAGGATATCTTTAAAGACCCTGTAAGAGCTAGGATCATCACTCCCAGGGTAGAGAAAAAATACAAAGCTGCACCTAATGACCCTGTGTATATCAGAGGCCAGTTACCCTTAGACTCTCTGGTCGTTTCCAATGCTCGAAAGAGAGCTAACTCTCAAACAGGGGACGCCCCTCCTCTAGATAAGGAGTCCAAATTATTAGATGCTTCGAGAAAAAGGATAGCCTCACAAGCGGCTAATAATTGGCGCATTGCTAATGCCCAAGCACTGTTAGCAAGGTATGATAGAGCTCATTATGACGAACTCGAAAAGCTCGTTGAATTTTTACCGGATGAGCATAAGACTAAAGCCAGTGACCTTATTCAAGAAGGTAAATTAATAACTAATACCTCTATCAGGTATACGTTAGATCAGGCAGATACAGCAGCTCGGGCAGTAAACACTAGTGTACTACTCCGTAGACATGCTTGGCTAAGTTTTCAGGGTTCAAGCCTGAAGTACAAGCCTCTATTCTTAATCAACCTTTTGATAAAGAACATCTCTTTGGCCCAGCTGTTGATGCATCACTAGAAAAGATGAAAAAAGATACAGAAGTTGCTAAGTCCATGGGGGCCTTACAATCACCTTCTAATAGGGGTTCCTTTCGTCGCTCATTCTATAGGGGCGGCTCCAAAAATGTATCTACAGAGAATCCCTCCTTCTCTTACAAGGGCAACAATCAGTCGCCCTCCTCAAGAGGTTACTTTAGAGGAGGATATAGAGGAAACAATGGCAAGGGAAGAGGCAGAGGTAATTCAACACGCACCTCCCCTGCAAACAACAAGCAGTGACTTATTTCTCATACCCCCCGATCATTCCCCTCCTGTCGGGGGACATCTTTCACAATTTCTAACCATTTGGAATACGATTACATCAGACAAATGGGTTTTACAAATTATCCAATCTGTTTATTGCCTGGAACTTACAAGCACTCCACCGAATATTCCTCTAAGGTCACACCTCATGTCACAAGAACATCTCGCCCTTTTAAAGCAAGAGATTCTTTCTTTGTTGCAAAAAGGTGCAATAGAACCAGTCCCTTTACAATACCAGGGAACAGGAGTGTACTCCCTCTACTTTCTAATTCCCAAAAAGGACGGTTCTCTGAGGCCTATATTGGACCTCAGAGAACTAAATCTATACATCCAGTCGGACCATTTTCATATGGTAACACTCCAACAAGTGCTTCCTCTTCTTCAGCAAGGCGACTTTCTATCCACTCTGGATTTAAAGGACGCTTACTTTCATATTCCAATACACACTGCGCACCGCAAATACCTCAGGTTTGTGGTAGCAGGCCAACATTATCAATTCAAAGTCCTTCCCTTCGGAGTAACAACTGCTCCCAGGGTTTTCACAAAATGTCTGGCAATAGTCGCAGCCCATCTGAGAAGACAACATGTTCATGTCTTCCCATACTTAGACGACTGGCTCATAAAGGCCAGCTCGCACACCAGCTGTCTACGCCACACACAAAAGACTGTGCAACTGCTTCACCAACTAGGATTCACAGTAAATCAGATCAAATCCCATCTCCAACCATCCATGTCTCAAGACTATCTAGGAGCTACTATAGACACACAAAAAGCTCTAGCATACCCAACTCCAGCCAGAATCAGGAATATTCAAAACCTGATCTCTCAGTTCCAGCCTCAACACTTACCAGCTCGACTGTTCATGCAGTTACTGGGAATGATGGCGTCTTGCATTTTCATAGTTCCCTACGCAAGACTTCAGATGCGCCCCCTACAGGAATGCTTAGCACGTCAGTGGAACCAGGCTCAAGGTCAATTATCAGATCTAGTGTTGGTAGACGGCCGCACCCGTCGCTCTCTGCAGTGGTGGAACACACAAAACCTTTTCAAAGGGCGGCCCTTCAGCGTCCCGGTTCCACAGATAGTACTGACAGCAGACGCATCACTGACAGGTAGTGGAGCGCATCTCCAAACCCACACAATTCAAGGTATGTGGAGTTTGCAACAAAAACAGCTTCATATAAATCATCTAGAACTGTTAGCGATTTTTCTGGCTTTGAAAGCTTTTCAAGCTCAGCTAGTACATAAGACTGTGCTGATTCGTACAGACAACATGACAGCCATGTACTACATTCAAAAACAGGGGGGGGGGGAGACACGCCCTCCAACTGTCCCACCTAGCCCAGGACATCTGGAGGTGGGCCATTCATCACAGAATCTATCTCCTAGCAGAACACCTCCCAGGGGTAGACAATCAGATGGCAGATCTGCTAAGTCGTCAGACACAGCAAATCCACGAATGGGAACTACACCCTCAAGTTCTCCTCCCATTCTTTCAAATGTGGGGCTTCTCAGACATAGACCTGTTCGCCACTCACCTAAACGCAAAATGCCCAAACTTCGCGTCCAGGTATCCACACCCATTGTCCAAAGGCAATGCACTATGGATGAACTGGTCAGAGATATTTGCTTACGCTTTTCCGCCTCTCCCACTCATTCCATTAGTGGTTCGGAAACTCAAACAAGCGTCCCTGACACTAATCCTGGTTGCTCCCACATGGGCACGTCAACCATGGTTCACAACCCTATTGGAACTCTCGTTAGTTCCTCATCAAAAACTACGTCTTACACCCAATGTCCTCACACAGAGCCATGGAGAAATAAGACACCCAGACCCCAGTCAACTCAATCTGGCGATCTGGCACCTGAAGTCCTAGAGTTTGGATATCTTAATCTACTGCCAGACTGTATGAATATTATCAAAGAAGCTAGACGTCCCACCACAAGAGCCTGCTATGCAGCAAAGTGGAAGCGGTTTGTGATTTACTGTAATAACAACCACATCAACCCGCTTGATGCTTCTGTCCAAAACATTATATGCTATTTGTCACATCTACAACGTTCCAATCTAGCATACACGTCCATACGTTTACATCTAGCTGCTATAGCTGCATAGCTCCAAAATAGACAGCATCTATCTCTTTTTAGAGTACATGTCATTAAAGCGTTCATGGAAGGACTCAAAAGAGTTATTCCCCCGAGACGTCCACCTGCTCCAGTGTGGAATCTCAACATTGTTCTCACCAGACTAATGGGTCCACCCTTTGAACCATTGCACAGATGTGAACTGCAATTTCTCACATGGAAAGTTGCTTTCCTAGTTGCTATCACATCACTCAGAAGAGTGGGTGAACTTCAGGCATTGACGATAGAAGAACCTTATTTACAAATGCACCAAAATAAAGTGGTTCTTCGCACTAATCCTAAATTCCTTCCTAAAGTCATTTCTGCTTTTCACATCAATCAATCTGTTGAGTTACCCGTGTGCATCCCTAAACCAGACTCAGTGGCAGAACGTGCACTACACACATTAGATGTGAAAAGAGCATTGCTTTACTACATTGAAAGGACAAAACCTTTCCGTAATACAAATCAGCTTTTTGTCGCTTTTGCTCTGCCACACAAAGGCAATCCTATTTCAAAATCAGGTATTGCAAGGTGGATAGTCAAATGCATTCAAATATGCTATGCAAAGGCTAAACGGACATTAACAGTTCCCCCTAGAGCGCACTCTACACGCAAACTGGGGTCTTCTATGGCATTCTTAGGAAATATACCCATAGATGACATATGCAAAGCTGCAACATGGTCTACACCTCACACATTCACAAAACACTATTCTGTGGATGTGTTAGCAGCACAGCAAGCTAGGGTAGGCCAAGCAGTTTTACGTACACTATTTCAGACCACTGCAACAGCTACAGGTTAGCCACCTCTTTGGGAGATAACTGCTATGTAGTCTATGCAAAAGCATATGATCTACAGCTCGTATGCCTCGAACGGAAAATGCTACTTACCCAGTATGCATCTGTTCTTGGCATATAGAGCTGTAGAATCATATACGCCCGCCCGCCTCCCCGGTTACCTGTACCTGTTGCAGTAACATCTGACTTGGATACATGCATTCATGGACATCTCCTTCTTACTACTCTTACTAACTCCATTATCACCCTCTGCGGGAAAACAACCTAACAATGGAGTCGATGCCCATGCGCACTATCACCGAAAGGAGGAGTCACCTACCTCGTGACTGGAAAGACTTCTTCGAAGAAAAACAAAGTGCAAACATCCGGACCCAAAACTAGATGGTGATCTATGCAAAAGCATATGATTCTACAGCTCTATATGCCAAGAACAGATGCATACTGGGTAAGTAGCATTTTCCTCGTGCACCTATGGGCGCTATCAACTGAGAGTCAGCAGCTCCCTGGTCTCCGACCCTTGCCTCCTCTGCCATGAGGGGGTCCTCAGTGAATTGGTCCATTTTTGTCTGTTAAAATAATCCCAACGGTCTCTCTCGCCCCATGGTGTCAGTATTAGACTATGTATTCCAATAAAATTAGGGACAATCTAATAACGTTGTATTGTAACCGAACTATCAAGTTTCAGACACAGTTCAATACTCCATGCTAATCTTGGCTCTGTAATGTTCTCTCAGTCTACACATGGAACATATATATAACAGGGTTGTGGAATTTAATAAAATATCAACATGTCCATGGGACAGGTTGCTTCATAAATCTACTTGTCCTGTAAAAAAATCCATGTGTTCCTTTGGTGCCACGCTGTGCAGCGACAAATTATGGGCAGCATTCTCATTACATAGGAGCTCTGATAATAGTCTCTCTGATTATGAAAGGGCTCATACTATAAAGAGGTTTGAATATGAGTGAGTCCTTTATTTTTGCCACCTTTCTGCAGATCTACATACTAGGTCTGGAGGTAGCGGTAAGCAGTAGTTCCAGGGTTGAAATGCCCATTTGAGATTGTACAAACCGACTAACTTGCATGTTTTAGGGGTTTTCACCAGCTTTTCTCTAATCAATTTCCATACTGAGAAAGTTTGGAAATGTACTCCTGACATGGGCAGAATTAAAACTTGTATAAGAGTTAGTGGTTAGAGGGAAGGAGAACTTGTAGACGGAGCTGATTTACACATGCATATTTGCTTGTGCCAAAATGCAGATTACAAATATTTTCTAGGCATACGATTTCCTGGCCTACTTCTGTAAATTCTTGTTAATTCATGAAACCTGCAAATATGTATTAATACAAAGACATATACTATGGGTGCACTTTTGTGACTTTCTTTAAGAATTGGGCGCCTAATTAGATCGGCATTAACCGAGACCTTTTGTTTTTATTAAAGTTCTCTTTCTTTCTCCCTCGGCTGGCTTCACTGTGAGTGACAGCATTCTGCTCTTTCACACGGAACATATATCGGCACACAAAGTCTTTTTGTTCAGTGCCAGGGACTACTGTGGCAATGTGTGCTTTTTGAGACCAAAAGGTATTTTTGCCAATGTTTGTTATAATGGTGAAGACCCGACAGCTACCACAACAATAACGTTTTATAAAAACCATATCAAAACATGACATGCATTGACAAAACCAAAATGTTGTCCACCAATGTCAGACCTTTTGACTTTGACAGTGCTTGCTTATTTTCATATTTCTCATAATCTGGTTGAAACTGGATGCGCGGATTCCATTATGAATATTTTTGGAAATTCTAGCATACACCAACATTTGAATGATGCTTCAAAGAAATGGTACCTAATATTTCAAAGAAGTTTAACAACACATTTTTTTTCCTGGTTCCATTTTTTTTTGGTGAACATTTTATTTTGAAAGGCAAGGATCATCAATCTTGCTTTCAAGCTTCTGCAGGTATTTGCATCTAATCGGAGAGCATTCTGGGAGCATTGTTTGTAGCCTCGTATTGCTAAACTTTGCAAATGTGTGAATACCGTTTTTTACTGGAACCATTGTCAGTAGTGCTGTCCTAGCTTACATTTCCTTAGAGAGCTCACCCTAATAATAAAGGCTTTGCATTAATGAACCATAAATACAAGTTCGAACAACATTAACATATAGATACAAATTCTACCTTAACTGCAGACAATGCCTTTCCATGATCCATAATGTGGTACTGTACTCTGGCAGCCAGAGGGTTTGTGAACCGGGGGTTCTTGGGCCCATTTCTCTGGTAATTCACAGTATGGCAATATCAAATGAAGGTGAAGGAGGGCAGAGGTAACAGCAGACTGTTCTCAATAACAAGTTCCTCCACTCAATTCGTGCAGCGAACTAACATGGTAAGCTAGTGTTTCTGGGTTTCCAATGGTGTCCCTGAAATGCCTTCGGGGAAGGCATCATGCTTGTCTGTGATCAGCATGGTCATCCCCCATAGGCCAAACTTCTCTTACAGTGGAGCACTGGCTAAAAAAAGGGCTCTTCGTCGCATGCTGAGCCCACTCCCCTTATTCCAGTGTCGCTCCCCTATTTAGCGCAGCCCTTGCAGTTCCAGCCTCAGCAGCATCAAACTACCTCCATGGGGCCTGATGGCTCACAGCCTCACATCCAGCAATAACAGCTGGCGGCCCAGCTCAGCCCCCACTGCCTCTCCTCTTGTGCAACCAGCACACCCTCAGGGCGCAGGCCCCAGTGCTTCCTGCAGGGCCAGGCTGCATTCCTTATTTACACTGTTAGCGCTCAGAGCTTCACATTTGACCCAGCCCACCTCCAGACCAAGTCTCCAGAGGTCCCGGTCTGCGCGACTGCGGGCCCCCCTGACTGCAATCAGAGTCTCACTCCTCTCTCCAGCACGACTTCAGTCTTTTAGTTGGCTGTTCCGCTCAGCTTCTTCAGAATGCAAGAGCTTCTCTCCTCAGAGTGTGGCGTCTTAGTCAGTGGCACACCTCAACCAAAACAAACTGAATCGCTCTTCCCTGTGTAGGGTATTAGGTCACAGGCGCCATTGTTCTCACATAGCGGGCTATTCTTGTGCTCTTTGCCATCGCCTCCCTCCACTCCATCAGCTCAGCCAGGACACTTTAATCGCTTCTCTCATGCGCCTTAGAGTCAGGGACATTCAGTGCATATGATTGTGACCCTAACCAGGTCCAGTATTCTGTAGGATTCCATTGAGGCACCGGGGCTTCGCTTGTAACCTGCTGATGGCCCGCTTGCTCTGCCACTCCCTTATAATGTGCTAATATTTAAAGTGTGTTTTATGTTACAATGTGTATTATAAAGCAAATGTTAAATGAAAAGCACATTGTAAGGAAATTAAAAACATGCATCCCAAAATGTGCTTTTCATTTGCAGTACATTGACACTATAGAATAGGTTTAACCAGACATATACACAGATAGAAAATATAATGCAAAGCAAGAGAGTATAACTCTTCACTGACAGGGGTGTGTTTTTACAATATTCATTTTTACACACTGGTGAGGATTCATTGGTAGATGCTTGCATCAACGTTAGGTCTGCAAGGATGCGTTTGTCAGGTGTGTTGATTAATTTTCTAAGAGCAGCGCTTTCATTGAGAAAGCAATTTAGAAAGATCAAATGCAAAGCCTAACCTTTCTATTGATTTAGGGAAGCAAAATCTCCTGCAAACATAATTCAGCACTGTGAATTACGGGAAAATAATTCACAGTTAGATATCTCTTCTGTGAAATAGGAGCTTTAATACACTCAATAAGAAGGCTAAACCATATAATAACTATATGTGTGTGTGTGTGTGTGTATATATATATATCTCTGTGTGTGTTTATAGGGTTGTGTGTGTGTGTGTGTGTGTGTGTGTGTATATATATATATATATATATATATATATGCAATGTCCATAAAAAGCGCTGAGCTCTTCAGGCGTTGGAAAATGATGATTATTTTATTTCATATGCAACCATAGGTGTAACAAACTGACAGACGCATTTCCGCCTCCTGGTCTTCAACGATGTCATCACATCACGAGGACATTGACGAAGTCCAGGAGGCTGAAACGCGTCTGTCAGTAAAATAATCATCATTTACCAACACCTGGAGTGCTCAGCGCTTTATTATGGACATTGCAGTTTGGCGCGAGTTCGTCCTCGCGGGCTGAGCACCCGCTGCAAAGAGAGCAGCGGCTGTGATATATATCTCCTACTGGCAGTTGCCAGTAGGTAGTTATAGTTAGGACCAATGTTTCCATAGGAAAAGTGTTTTTTGTTTTGCAAATAACTTTGGCAACGCTTGATGAATCTTCACCAAATTTTCCCAAAACTTCCCCTTTTTAGGTCTCGCGCCTAGCGTTGCAGTGCGCAGCACTGCTCATGCAGCGCGAGACTTCTTGTAGGGGCTTCAGAAAGCTGACCAGACGCTCGTGCGTCATGGCCTTTTCTGTGCGGTTACCCGCACGGCTGGCATCTGTTTCCAATTATCCTGCCCAGACGCGGGCGCGATAATTGGAAACACATGGCGGCCGTGCGGGTAACCGCAAGCAATAGGCCATGGTGCACGAGCGTGTGGTCAGCTCGCAAGCGCGCGCACAGCTCGCGGGCTTGTTTTCTTTTTTGAATTTGTACGTGTTTAATTTCTACGGCATATGCTTGTAAAAAAGTAATACACTGTATGCTTGCTAAGGGCAGACCTCTATTGCCTTTGGCAGTGCTCGCTTTGTGAATGCTCCGTGCTCCCTGCTTGGGGCACGGGAGGGCACTGTGGCTGAAGACAGAGGGGCAGACAGCGGGCAGCTCTTATCTAAGGTTGGCTTGACGTCTTCCAATGCGGTTCAGTCTACCCCCGGAATTCAGCGAATTCCGTCCTGCGAGGCGGCCGCGGAGGGGGCAGAACACACTGTGCCTGCTCGCTGTTCTGCACAACAAAACCCGCCTTGTTGTGGCACAGGGTTGTGCTATTAGACACGGCACTCCCCGACTTTATTTTAGGCGTTTAAACCCTAGACAAGCATCCCTGCACTCATCCACACAGACCCAGGCGCATCTACGCCCCCGGCCCCAGCAAGGGCTGCAGGCCAAGGTATTTCAAAAGAATCCGTAGCCAAGCAGGCCTGGCAGCATTCTCTCGGTTCATGTTAGTAGTAGTGAAAGTGTCCTCCCGCGCAGCCGCAGAGACTCGCTCCAGGAGGCGAGGGGCGGGGGAAGTGACGTCAGCGGTGTTTGTCTCAGTGCCCGCCCCGTTAGATAAGCTGCTCAGAGCACAAATCACAGGCTATTGGTTCAGGGGCCAGACAGCCTGGTCCGATACTGTAACCACACAAGGGGCACAGTTGGACACACCCCATGTCAGGCCACAAAAGAGCTGTCACGCCATATAGGGAACCCTCCTATGGCAAGGCCAATTTAGTTTGCTGCAGCACGAATCACCAATTCAAAAATGCCACTTGTAAGTGAAAGAAGAGGCTGAGATCTCAAGCCAAGAAGTTCTTGCCCCTCTTAAACGATGGTCACCTTGACCCTCCCTTCATGCACACTGCTTTTGCGGAGGAGAGATTTGGTTACGCCTTCAACTTTGGAAGGGGAGTAACCGCAAGTCAGCTGGTGCTGAAGGTTGAATATTGCATTAAGTTTGCACAAAAACCAAGAACTCGAATAAGTCAGATTTAAGGCCCTGCTATGAAAGTAGCAATCGAAGACGTCATGTTAAGGAAAAGAACCAGGGTTGCAGTTCCTCCTACCAAAAGGGCTCCAGAATCTAAGGCTAATAGTTGTCGTTCGGTAGGTAAGTCTGAATACATGCACAAACAGGTTTAAGGTGGCATTGTTGCAGGATGTGTTCCTCTTGCCGGAGAAGGGTATTTCTATTTAACAACAGAGTTAAAGGATAACCTTTTCGACTTCCTGGTGCACCCGAAGCGCAGAAATTCCACATGCTTTGTGGTAGATAGCAAACAGGTTAACAAGTGATTGTCACTGGCAGCAAGCCAGTGCTTTAAATGGAAAAAATAAGTGCAGGCACTCACTAAAAGGAGCAGTGGACTGGGGGTGTAGTTTGGGGCGGGCTTAAAGGCGGTGCAGGACTAGGTTTTTGACCTTTCTAAGCTTTGTATGCAAGAAATCTGCATGCATTGTACTCATGGATGTATCTGTTAATGAATTATTACACTATTAACCATTTATATAGATAGCACCTTCTAATAAATGTTTATTAGCTAGAGTAATCCCTTTTCAGCAACAATAGAATAACAAAATATTGAGGAAAAACAGCCTTGTAGTTTGCATGCATTTCCTTGATGCAGGATCATATGCTACTAAGCTATATGCCAAGAATTTTAACTTGTGACCTGCAGGTAACACAAGAATCTCTGCGACAAAAACAATAATCAACGGATTCTCCCCCAAAAAACCAAATCTGGGATCTACTTGTTTCATGCTCTGCTTTCCAGAAGGCACATTGACCCAGTATGCAATTGTATGCTCAGTTGAACCTTTGATCAGAATGCGCACAGAACTTTCCAGCAAATGCATTTACTGCCCGAGTTAGTAAAGTGCCATTGTACCCTGGACTAGTGAAAAGTGAGCAGTGTGAGCACGCGCACATCGATGTGCCTGCTGTCACTGCAGTCCAGAAAAAAATGGACCGCCTGTGCCAGGGCGCAAAACAGAGCCCGATAGAGACCCTTTTCTAGGGCCCCTTTAAAAAACTGCCGGTGCTCAGCACCGGTGAGACCCAGCCCACTTAAAGACCTGCCTGTGCCTGAAAAAGAATCTAACGTTGTGTAATGTAACTCATGTTCGTTTGAAGCACCCAAGTGCCCTTGAGCCAAGTTCGTACTATGTAAAACTGCAACAAAAAAAGCAAGCATTGGCATAGCCAATAGGTCTCGCCTTTGGGACCTTAGAAGTATTTAGTTATGCAGCACAATATCATTGGTACAACAGCATCAACTGTTGCATGGCTAAACACTTATAAGGTCCCAAAGGCGAGCCCTATTGGCTATGCCAATGCTTGTTTGGTTCAGCAGCTGTGTTGAAAGTTTCTGGGTGATCCGTCAAGTGGGGGCCGAGAAAAACGGGGTGGGTCCCAAAACGCGGTTTCCCCATGTTATGTCTATGGGGATTTTTCATCTTTTGAACATGACTACAGCCCGTACTGCTGAACGGAATTACACCAACTTTGGCAAAAAGCTAGATGTTGGTCCAGAAAGCGTGCTTTTTGTGATTTTGTGTTAATCTGTATAGTAGTTTTTGAGATACTTAACTTTACAAAATATAGATATCTGGGACGCGAGTCCTTGCAGTGGACTTGCAAATCCTACTAAAATTTGATTGGCTGCCAACACTTCAACCAGGAAGTGTTGGCAGCCGTCTTGGGACTCGGCTTGAAGCAGAGTTCCAATAAAAAAAATAAAGAAAAGGGGGCAGGGTAGGAATACCTTGCCCACCCCAGATATTGTGGGGGGAGGTCCCACAGGGACCCCGCCGGGGTTTAAAAGCATTTTTTTAAAATGTTGCCCCAAATTTGCAGCAGAATTTTAAAACGACGCATGGGCACCTGCTCGTCTTTTCAGGTTGGCTTGGTTGGTATTTTACCAATTCAAAGCTGTAATACTGTGCCTGGAGTGGTAAAATGCTTTTGTCATTTTACAGCTCGGCATGGACAGCCCTGTGCTAGTCCTAAGCCTAAAGACTTTGCTGAAGAAATGGCAAAAGACTTTGTCCCTTTCTATCTCGGCATGGATGGCACTGTGCTAATCCTATGCTTAAAGATTTTGATAGAAAAGCAGACATTTGAGATGAACAGATCTAGAGTGTCGCTGATGTTGAGGGGCTCTATACAGGAGCTGCTTTCCACCTAAACTTGAGAACTACCCAGAGTTCTCTGCTTCTTTTTTGCATAATTTAAGCTTCACTCTATGCCTGAAAGGGTATTATTTTGACTTATACTGGGTGATCCCTTGTGTCTGGACAAAGCTATACCTCTCTGAAGAGCTCTAATGAGAGCGAAACACGTGTCAGGGGTTGCTTTTCTTCATTTCAGGTTGGGTTGGTTGGTATTTTACCAATTCAAAGCTGTAATACTGTGCCTGGAGTGGTAAAATGCTTTTGTCATTTTACAGCTCGGCATGGACAGCACTGTGCTAGTCCTATGCTTAAAGACTTTGCTGTAGAAATGGCAAAAGACTTTGTCTCTTTCTATCTCGGCGTGGATGGCACTGTGCTAATCCTGTGCTTAAAGACTTTGATAGAAATGCAGACATTTGAGGTGTCCTGATCTAGAGTGTCGCTGGTGTTGAGGGTGTTCTATACAGGAGCTGCTTTCCACCTAAACTTGAGGACTACCCAGCGTTCACTGCTGCTTTTTTGCATATATATATATGTGTATATATATCAGTAGGACCAATGTTTCCATAGGAAAAGCGGTTTTTGTTTTGCCAATAACTTTGGCAACCCTTGACGAATCTTCATCAAATTTTCCCAAACTTCCCCTTTTTGGTTCAGCAGCTGTGTTGAAAGTTTCCGGGTGGTCCGTCAAGTGGGGGCCGAGAAAAATGGGGGTCCCAAAACGCTATTTCCTCATGTTATGTCTATGGAGATTTTTCATTTTTTGAACATGACTACAGCCCGAACTGCTGAACGGAATTACACCAACTTTGGCAAAAAACTAGATGTTGGTCCAGAAAGCGTGCTTTTTGTGATTTGGTGTAAATCCGTATAGTAGTTTTTGAGATACTTAACTTTGCAAAATATAAATATCTGGGGACGCGAGTCCTTGCAGTGGACTTGCAAATCCTACTAAACTTTGGCTTTCAACACTTCAACCAGGAAGTGTTGGCAGCCATCTTCGGACTCTGCTTGAAGCAGAGTTCTAATAAAAAATAAAGAAAAGGGGGCAGGGTAGGAATACCTTGCCCACCCCAGATATTGTGGGGGGAGGTCCCACAGGGATCCCGCCGGGGTTTTAAAGCATTTTTTTTTATTATTTTGCCCCAAATTTGCAGCAGAATTAAAAAAACGACACATGGGCACCTGCTTGTCTTTTACATGAAGACCCCGGGTGGGCCAAATCCCGGGGGCATTTTTTATAATGTGGGGGTGCCCATGCCACACTGCGTGCCCCAAGGACCACCACCTCCTCAGGAATATTGAGAAAATGAGTGCGGGGAGGCCCTTATGGCCTCCCCCGCAGCCTGGGGACCGCCACCTCCCCCCGGGGCAATGAATAATATAAATCAGGGGGTCCGTTACGGACGCCTTGCCCCGGGGGACCACCACCTCCCCGAGCTGCGTCCTGTAATGGGAGGGGGCTGCGCGGCCCTCCTCCTGGAGCAAAAGATGGCCTTGGGAACTGCTGCCCCCCAGGGCCGGCTCCTGCAATGTCCCGGGGTGCCAACCCTTGGGACATTGCAGTTTGATATGGTTTGGTGGGAGCATTACCGCTCCTGTCAAGCCATAGCAAACTCTGCTCCACTTCTAGTAAGCAGGAGCAGAAAAAATGCTCCCGCTTACCCTTACTAGAAACAGAGCAGAATTGCTTTTGGACAGAGGGAACTGCATGTTCAGCAGCTCCCTCTGTTCGAAAGCAATGCCGGTTCCCGCCGGGAGAAGGGAGCCGGCAGGGACCGTGGGGGCCTTGAGGCTCCCCCGCGGTCCCCACCATTGGCAGTGGGTGCCCTGGGTTGGGACCAGGGCACCCACAATTGAGGCCGTAGGATGTGGTCCCCAGGGCCAAAATCGGCACAGGAGGGGTCCGCACTGCCCCCTCTCCCTTTATGGTTTTTAATTAAAAAAATTAATAGGCCAGGCCCTGGGGGATGGGGTACCAGGGGCCGAAATCGGCCTAGAAGGGGTCCACTCACACCCATCACTTTTAGTTTTAAAAAAAAGAAAAGACAAATAATGGCTGGGGGATGGGGTTCCCAGGGCCGAAATTAGCGTAAGGGGGCCATGCGTCCCTCCCTCCAGTAAAAAATTTTTTTTTTAAATGCAGGACTGGCAACTCGCTGGAGGCCCGCCCCCTTTCTCCACTACTCTACAAATGTGCCTCCTGGTGCACTGATGGTTGAGGGATGAAGTCTCCTTGGATGCTGAGAGTCCTTGGGGGGCCAAGAACCCCTTCTGTTACCTTCAGTGAGTCCCAGACAGTGAAATTGCTGAGAGGTCTTTGGAGGCCGTGCCCCCTTTCTCTGCCACTCTGCAAAGGCGCCTCCTGGTGCACTACTGGTTGGAGAATGAATTCCACTTTACTCCTGAGGGCGCCAGGACTAAAATGGACTTCTTCCCCCAACCAGTAGTGCATTTGCAGATTGGTGCAGAAAGGGTGCGTGGCCTCCGAAAACCTCTTAGCAGTCCAACTGTGTGGGACTTACTGGAGGTAATAGGAGGGCTTGTTGGGCCCCAAGGACCCTCAGCAGCCAAGGGCACTTCATTCCCCAACCAGTAGTGCGCCAGGAGGCACGTTTGCAGAGTGGTGGAGAAGGGGGGCATGGCCTCCGAAGACCTCTCAGCAATCACGCTGTGTGGGACTTTCTGGCGGTAACAGGAGTTCCTGGCCCTCAAAGACCCTCCGCATCCAAGGGGACTTAATAAATGCAACCGGGCCGCAATAATGACGTTTATGCCCTGGGAGCCCACCCCCAGGACATAGCAGTTTCCCTGCCTCCACCGGCAGGGAAGCTTCTGTTTGCTCTTGCTTGGCAGGATCATTTTCAAAACTACTGCCAAGCAAGAGAAAACACAGTCTGCTCACAACGGATGAGAGCTTTGAAAATGCTCCAGTCTGCTGAGGCAGACTTTTGATCTATTTCAATGCGGGCAGGGAAACCGACCACAATATTGCACCCGCCAGCAGGGAACAGCATTAGTAGCTGCTCCCTCCGGGCGGGAGCAGTGCCAGCTCCCGCTGCACGCAAGGAGCCGGCTGGGGCCTTTGCCCCCCCCCCTGCAGCCCCTAACAAGTATATGGTGGGTTCATGCGATCCTCAGCACATGCATGTATAGACAAAACATTTCATTATTAACTGTTGCACAAGAAAGAATGATCCGTTATTTTCTGTTCTTTGTCTTTAATTCTCTATGCCCAGCCAACACGTGTTTCGTCGATAGGGGAATACCCGCGACTTCTTCAGGGCTAAAAGGACATGACAATACCAATTTCAAAATCCAATAATAAATAGAATACTGTGCGAATTCACCCCAGTAGGACATTAAACTTAGGACATAGAAACTAGGGAAGGCAGCTCAAACGTCACACAAGAGTCAATAAGAACAGGAATGGACACAATGGACAGAGACAACGCAGCATAAGAATTATTCGACAGTCTAGCTAAAGGAAATACAGTTGGGATATCACTCCAGAGTGGAAACCCGCAACGTAAGGAAGGTCTGAGGGAGAAATTCATTAGATTAGAAAGACTTAAGAAGAACGAAAATTCAAAATGGTGGGATGGAGTCACACTCAAACAATACCTTACATTAAATAGAATCCCCCAGAGGTCTCAGATCCCAAATATTCCCAACTTATGATGACCTAGATGATGATCTAAAGCTATGGGAAGAGGAACTAACATCAAACTCAAACAAACTAATGGGGATCCTTATAGAAAATGCAGAACAAAAGGTGGCCAAATTACAGATAGAGATCAGCGTCTTGGAAAGGGAAATTAGAGACCTAAACCTAAAAGATGCGACAGAAAAAACAATTATGCCATCCTGAAATACATACTGCAGAAACATCAGGATGACATTAAACGGAGAAAGGCACGAAAACTTAGGAGAGATGAGATTGACTATAAGGAAGGCAGGATCTTCACATTTGCAAGAAAATATGATCAACTATTGCAAGCGGATAAGGATATGAATAGACCTATCACACAAGGGACCATCTCGGTTTCTTCGAGTTCCACTTCTTTGAGTGCTCTACTCACTAGTGATAGCAATATTGAGACTAATGCAGGTACATTAGGAGGCAACGGGACAGAGCTCTTTTTTAAGGGAGGTCCAAAGAATAAGGAGGGGCAACAGAGACCAACCCATACGTGGGGGCTTAACCAGAAAACCCGTTGAGGCAAGAGAGCAGGAAATAGAGGAAGACAGGATGAAATTGAGATCAAGAAACAAATGGAATTAAGCAATGCCAAGAACATGGGGGTGGAAGTTATAAATCTCTCCAACAAAACACTTACCCCAGACATGATAACACTACTGGAGAAAGGTTTGGGCTTTTGTCCAAGTGAGGAGGGTGATGCTTGCAAACTTAAAGTGGACCTGTTCAAATTTGTAAGGGGATTGAAACTGAATTTGTTTTTTTAGTAATAATCCTATGCATAATAAAACCAAAGTTAATATTCCATCTAATATAGTGTCTGATGCGTTGAGTATACTAGATATACATGACACTCAATTACTGTTATCCATCACAGATCTAGAACAAGCCCTTAGCAACATGGCCAGACTATTAAAGGACTTGAACATTGACACAGATCGCACAATAGCTAGCGGTTTAAAAAATAAATCAAAATGGACTCCGGTCCTACCGGTTGGTAACACGATAGATACCTTTCACAAACTGGCCTTAAAGGATCTGTAGAAGTATAGTCGGAAACACCTTACTCACAAACACAGATTCAAAGACAATTTGAACAAGGGGGAACGTTCAGCACTCAAAGAACTAGAATCAGACAAACAGATCATGATTAGAGAGGCAGACAAGGGAGGGAACATTGTCATTATGAATAAAAATGACTATGATCTGGAGGCAATGACACAATTAAATGACACTACCTGTTATGAGAAATTAAAGTCGAATTCCATGGGGTCACTCACGAGTAAAATCAATGCCAGTCTCAAGGAATGGCACAGGAATGGCCTTCTTGATGATGACGAATACATGTATTTAAAGGTGGTCAGACCAACATTTCCATGTCTCTATATACTGCCCAAAGTACACAAGCACCTACCCTACCCACCAGGGAGTCCTCCCCTCATTTATCAGGGACACTAAGCACATCTTAAATCTCCTTGCTGATCTACCATGGGAAGAAGGAATGATCCTGGTCACATTGGACGTAGTGTCACTATACACGAGTATTAAATTGTACTTGGGACTGAAAGCAATGGAATGATATCGCAACATGAGATCTGCTACCCAGTGGCAGCACATGGAGATGTTATTGACTATGGTGGCTCTGATACTTAACAATAACGGCTTTTTTTTTGAGGGACAATGGTACAGACAGACACAAGGAGTGGCCATGGGATCCAAATTTTCTCCATCCTATGCGAACTTGTTCATGGGATGGCTAGAAGACGAATGGATTTGGGGCCCAAAAGGGGGCAAATGGAACGACTCAATCTATTTGGGACGTTTCATAGATGACTGCCTAATGGTATGGTCAGGGACCTTGGATAAACTCACACAATTTTGTGAATTCTTAAATACAAACACCATGGACATTAAATTCACCTACCAATACAGTAGCACTAACATAGTCTTTTTAGATGTGGAACTCTATGTGAAGGATAACAAACTACAGAGCAGACTACATCGAAAACCTACTGCATGCAATTCATTATTGCATGCCACAAGTGCACATCCCACTCACCAGATTCAGGCTATTCCATTTGGAGAATTCATAAGAGCTAGAAGAAATTGCAGCGAGGACAGTGACTTAGATCTTGTGTAGAGAGCATGAAAACACGCTTCATGGCAAGGGGCTACAATAAACAAACAATTGGTAAGGCTGAACGTAGAATTGTGGGAATACAGAGACGGGACACTCTAAAAGAGAAACCGACCACAAACAATCGAGAACAAGAAATTAGACTTGTGACAAATTATAATGGTGTGTCCAAAACAGTAATGAAAAGTATGAACAAACGTTGGGGCTTACTTAGGGCGTACAGATCATTAGAGACGTGCACAAGAATTAAGCCAGAGATCACATTCAGGAGCGGCAGGGCATTAAAATCCATCTTGAGTCCTAGCGTCCCTCAAGATAAAAACACAATGAATTGGCTCAAACAACACTTATTGGGATTCCACAGATGTGGATCATGTGGGGTTTGCAGATGGGCAATAGACAAAAAGAAGGAATTCAGAGGACACGATGACAAGACCTACACAATCAGACACAACATAAATTGCAATTCCAAATTTGTCGTCTACATCATTGAATGCAAATGCATGTATGTAGGGAGCACAATCGGGGCCCTGAGGGAAAGAATCGGGGAACACATAAGAGCCTTGATACAACAGGACATTAGCTATCGCATAGCAATGCATGCCATGGAGTGTGAGGCACAGGGAAAACACAAAAATTTGCCTTCTACGGGATTGACACACTAACGTAAAACCTTAGAGGTGGCAATAGAGAACTAAAATTAAGACGTACAGAGGCATTGTGGATAATGCGTCTTAAATCTGTCGAACAGGGTCTTAATATGGACCACGAACTGCAATATTTCCTAGAAGACTAGGGGATAGGCTCTCTTTAGGAGATTAGGGGATAGGCTTTCGTAAGCAGACAGGAGGGGCATGAGACTGTAAATTAATCTGATAATCAATGTATTTGAAATGTATCGCAATGACCTCATTGACTTAATACTGCGTCTCAATGCACCCATTATAACAAACTTGGATGTCCGGGAAGGGGGGCTTCGGGCCAAATATTCATGAAATGTGGAGAAATGTGATATACAGCAAATATATGTTTACAATGTTGGTCTCACGGGTGTCACCATTGGAATACTACAAATTAGCGGTTACACTAAACATAAACTCACTAGTATTGTTGGACAAATTAATATGGAGTGAAACGCATGACTGGGAAACACATAGCCACTGAAATACGGACCAAGCGGTGAGCTACGTTTTACAACAGATTAAATATAGTGACGAGATATATTACATGAAAAACTATGAGTTAATCGAGTTTGAACCATCGCATAAATAATTGAGATGCATTTGGTGCCCGATGCAAGGGATTGTAGGAAAAATAGACATAGAAGAGATTTGGAGAGAGATTGACGAAATAGGCTGTCATGCGCGGCCATGGAGGTGAGCGGTCTAGTTAATGAAGAAGAAAAGAGCTAAAAAGTAGGGGAATAAGGTCACACTTCCGCTTCACAGAAGACGACACTTTCGCGGGAGAAAATAAATACAGAAGCGCACTCGCTTGCAGGTATGTGTTAGAAGCTGATTTTGAAGCCGTGATTGAAATTAGGGATATGCTTGGAATACCGCGGTAAAACTAAAACGTTGTAATTTTGGGTACTTTGATTTGCAGTGAATTACAGGGAATATTGACAATACGTAGTTCGTTGAACTAGACTGGACGGAAGTTATTAGGAACATAATCCATACATTGGGTAAGATGCCAATAGTTCCGCACGATACGGATTTGCGTGATTAGGATAATTATGGACTGGAACATTAAGTAGCTTTGGATTTTGATTTAACAGGGGGAATCAACACTGGAGCTTCAAATTTACTCGGTGGAAGACACAAAAATACATGACCAGCCAGGTCGGAAGTAGAACCGGCGGAGAGGTAAAGAATGCGAGGTATAATTTGTGGGTGCATAACTAAAGGGTTGTAACACTGGAGAAGTTGGTGTGATCTTCAGAATACATCAAGAGTTTTGGTTATGATTCACTCACAGGTGAGAGGAATAGATTGAATTAGCGAGCCAGACAGGTAGGCACTGTGTAATTGACAGCGAGGTGTGGGGACATATTATATGTCTCGGATTGGTTCTCGATAGTCACGGTAATAATCAGGGTGGATTTAAAAAGATTTGAGCATTGGGCACCACTTAATGAGTTACTAGTCTTAAGAGGCATATTCAACACAACACAAATGTGAGATACTGGTATGAGATCTTGACATTATCAGACACAAGATACTTGATGCATGGGTTTCCACTTTCCGCAGTCGGTTGTGATTTCTCCTCTGTATCTATGCACCATCTGAATAAGAAACCGCACAGTGGTGAAATGTTTTCTTCACCATTTTGAAATGTAGTGCACAGTATTCTATTTATGATTGGATTTTGAAATTGGTATTGTCATGTCCTTTTAGCCCTGAAGAAGTCGCGGGGTATTCTCCTATCGAAGAAATACGTGTTGGCTGGGCTTAGAGAATTAAAGACAAAGAACAGAAAATAACGGATCGTTCTTTCTTGTGCTACTGTTAAAAATGAAATGTTTTGTCGATACATGCATGTGCTGAGGATTGCATGGATGTTGTGAAAGACCTAAGGGTCAAAATTTGGAGGGTTTAGGGTGATTCCCCTTCCCTTGAGCACCGCAAATAATTGGGGCCTATGCTACAGAATCAGGACGCAAGTTTATGAGCGCCAAGATTATCCTAGTACAAATTCACCCCAGTAGGACATTAAGTATATGGTGGGTGCCCTGGGTGGGCACCAGGTCACCCACCTGAAAAAAAAAATGCGGGCCTGGGGAATCGGGTCCCCGGGGCTGATTGCAGCTCAGGGAGGGGGGACAGGGCGTGTGGCCCCCTCCCCTTTAATTAAAAAGAATAAGGCGCTGGGGGATGGGGTCCCCAGGGCCTAATAAGGATCGGGGAGGGGGGCCACGGGCTCCCATCTCCTTTATTTAAAAAAAGGGCACTGGGGATGGAGTCCCCAAGGCCCAATAAGGCTCTGGGAGTGTGGGGCCACGTGGCCCCTCCCCTTTCATATAAAAAAAGTCCCTGGGGGATGGGGTACCCAGGGCCTAACCAGACTCGGGGAGGGGTGCCACGCCCCCTGTATGTAAATAAGTGGGGATGGTGTCCCCAGGTCCTATCAAGGCTAAGGGAGGTGGGCCGCTCGGCTCCCCCTTCAATTAAATGAGTGGCCCTGGGGGATGGGGTCCGCAGGGCCTAACATGGCTCGGGGAGGGGGCAGCGCGGCCCCCTTCCCTTTATATTTAGTAATGGCCCTGGGGGATGGGGTCTGCAGGGCCTAACGAAGCTCTGGGAGGGAAGCAGTGCACCCCCCTTTATTGAAACGAGTGGCCCTGGGGATGGGGTCCCCAGGGCCTAACAAGGCTTTCAGAGTGTGGCCACGAGGCTCCTCTCCCCTTCATTTTTAGTAATGGTCCTGGGGGAGAGGGTCCCCAGGACCTAAAAAAGCTAGGAGAGGGAGGCTACGCTCCCCCCTTCCCCTTAAAATAAATAAGGCCCTGGGGGATGCGGTCCCAGGGCCAATATAGGTTCGAGGCCCCCCCCATCTCTTAGAAGAAAAAAAAAGGCCCTGTGGGATGGGGTCCCCAGGGTCAGGCCTTGTGGCCAACCCCTGGTGTGCACGGCAGAAGGCCATGTGGGATTGGTGACCTTTGGGGAGGGGAGGGGGGGGAGGGGTTGGCTGCATGCAGGGGGTTGACCCTGTGGCCAATCCCCTGCCGTGCATGAGCAAAGGCCCTGCGCAGTGTGGGGTTGGCTGCCTTTACAGGGGTTGGCCACACGGCCTGGCTGCATTAACGTTTTGAACTAAAACAAAAAAAGAAATTTACCAGTTATAGTTAGCAGAGCCAACTCCCCCCCCCCCCCCCTGCCGCCCTGCCAGGATGCCCCACCCTGTCACACTTAAGCCCCCTTTGTGTTACTGTCTGGAGGCAATACACAAACCTCAAGAGAAGAGCCATTCATAAGTCATGTGACCCAGGACACTGGCAGAAGGCACAAATGGTTGGGACAAGAAAATGCCAACTTTGTTACTTAAAATCCACTTTTACCATTAAGGAGGATTTTAAATTACGTTTAATTTGAGTCTAAAAAGCATATCTCTATCTACTTCCAATCCAAAGTTAGCGCCTATTAAATGTAATAAGGTAATTCAGTGATAGTCGATGGGAAAGATAAGCCTTTCAACAGTGAAAAAAACTTTTGTTGTTTTTCATTGTCAGGACATGTAAACTCAAATGTCCACTTTTTAAATACTATGCAACCTGCTGTAGGATCGTTTAGGGCCTACTTTAGGGGGAACTAATATGTATTAAAGAGTGAGGTTTGAGCCTGGCAAAAGGTTTATTTTGCCAGGTCAAAAAAAAGCAGTTTAAAACTACACTACAAGCTGCAATGGCAGGCCCAAGGCATGTTTTAAAAGGCTACTTTAGTGGGTAGCACAATGAATGCTGCAGACCCACTAGTAGCATTTAATTTACAGGCCCTCAGTACATGTAGTACCATATACTAGGGACTTACAAGTAAATTAAATGTGTCAATCAGGTGTAGTCCAGTTTTACCATGTTTAAAGGAGAGAGCACACACACTTTACCACTGCTAACTAGTGCTAAAGTGCACAGTGTCCTAATGCCAACAAAAATGAATTCAGCAAAACAGGAGGCATTAAGGCAAAACGTTTGGAGGAGTACCACACCAAAAATGGCAGGTCTAACATTTGTCCCCCGAAGCTGAAAACAGAGAGAACTACCCTCCCTCATGGGAGTTCTCACCGCTAATGGCGGAAGAACCTGGAAAGATCATCAACATTGTTGTGGCCAGCTCCAGGGTGATGTTCCACCCTAAACTCCATTCCCTGTAGGAAGATAGACCCCTCAAAAGTTCAGGATTCTCACTCCTCATCTGCATTAATTATCTGAGGGGTCTGTGGTGTCTGAACCAAGAAGTGAGTCCCAAACAAGTATGGTCTCAACTTTTTCAGTGCCCAGATCACTGAAAAGGCTTCCCTGTCAGTTGCACTTTACCTCTGTTCCTTGGGAAGCAACCTCCTACTGATGAAGGCTACAGCTTGGTCTAGGCCCGGTTTGTTCAGCTGTGGAGCACAGCCCCTATGCTATGATCTAAGGCGTTTATCTGATCAATAAATTCTTTGGAGAAGTCAGGGACCCTGAGCACGGGTGCTTGTCATATGGGCTCCTTCAAGGTGTCAAAAGCAGTCTGGCATGCATCTGTCCAGATCAACTTTTTGGGCTGCTTTTTAGAAGGCAGCTCTGTCAAGGAAGTAACCATGGTGCCATACCCCTTGACAAATCTCCTGTAATAACCGATGAGGCCTAAGATGGCTCTCACCTCAGTCTGGGTCTTGGGGAGGTTCCCAAACCAAGATGGTCTGAACCTTGACCTGGAGGGACTGCACCTTGCCCCCACCAACTTGGTGTCCCAAATAGAAGGCACACCTGCCCTATCTGGTACTTACTGGCCTTGATAGGCCGTCTTCTGCAGGACCTGGAGGACTTCCTGGAGGTGAAGCAGGTGGTCTACCCAGCTGGAGCTGAAGACCGCAATATTGTCTAGATAGGTGGCGCCGAAAGCCTTAATTCCACCCAGGACGCAGTTGACCAATCTCTGGAAGGTGGCAGGAGCAATCTTTAACCCAAAGGGAATCCCCCTAAACTAAAAGTGGCCCTCTGGGGTGGAGAATGCAGACATCTTCTTAGCCCCCTCGCTTAAGGCGATCTGCCAGTATCCGGACATTAAGTCAAACGTGCTCAGGAACTTGGCAGCTCCTAACCGATGTATGAGCTCATCAGCTATGGGAATGGGGTGGGCATCAGTCTTGGTGACTGAGTAGAGCCCTCTATAATCCACACACAACTGGAGTTCTGGTGTTGCGCCAGGTGGGGCAGCCTTTGGTGCTAGCACCACTGGGCTGGACCGAGGGCTGTTGGAGTGTTCAATCACCCCTACCTCCAACATCTTGGACACGTCCTCCTTGATGTTGGCTCTCACCTTGTCAGATAGTCAGTAGGTTTTATTCTCAACAGGCATGCTGTCCCCAGTGTCAATATCATGGGTGCACCAAGTGGTAAGCCCTGGAGTCAGTGAAACGAGAGAGGCGGACTGCCCCGGCAAGTGGCAACAGTCCCTCTATTGCTCAGGGGTCAGGGTAGGGGAAAGGACGATACTTTCCACTGACCTATCCTGCTCCTTGAAAGATAGGAGGTCAGGGAGTGGTTCAATCTCCTCTTCCACCCCATCACCCGTCACTAGTAGCATAATTACCTGGGACCTCTCAAAGAGAGGCTTGAGGCGATAAACAGGCAGGACCCTTAAGGGGTTCCTGGGGGTCTTGAGGTCTACCAGGTAGGTGACTGCCCCCTTTCGCTCTTTCACCTCATAGGGCCTGGACCACTTGTACTGCAGGGCCAGAGGCTCTACTGGCTCCATCACCCACTCTTTCTTACCAGGCTGAAACTAAACTAAAGTGGCCTTCTGGTCATGTCAGAGTTTCATAACTGCCTAACTGGCTTTCAGGTTCTCAGTGGCCTTTTTCCTACAGTGCTTCATCTGAGTCCGGAGAGGCAACATGTAGCTGGCTACATCATGCGGGGTTTCTTGGAAGCTTGCCCCCACCCCTCTTTCACAGGGCTGAGAGGCCCTCTGACAGGGTGGCCATACAGAAGCTCAAAGGTACTGAAACTAACTCCCTTTGGTGGCACCTTCATGTATGCAAACAACAGGCATGGCAAGAGGACATCCCACTTCCACCTCAAGGGTTCTGATAGGCCCATAATTACGCCTTTGAGGGTCTTGTTGAATCTTTCAACAAGCCAATTAGTTTGGGGATGACAGGGTGTGGAGAACTTGTAGGTTACTCCACACTCGTCCCAAATGGACTTCATATATGCTAACACAAAGTTGGTGTCCTGGTCAGACACTTCCTCCTTGGGGAAACCCACTCAGGTATACATCCCCATCAGTGCCCTGGCCACTGTGGGCGCAGTCACTGTCCTCAGGGGTTTCGCCTCTAGGTACTGGGTGGCATGGTCCACCAAGACCATTATGAACCTGTTGCCTAGGGCAGCCTTGGGATTCAGGGGCCCAACATTGTCGATGCACACCCTTTCAAAGGGTGCCTATGACAGGAAGGGGAACCAAGGGAGCCTTCCTCTTTCCCCCTGACTTCCAACAGGCCTGGCAGGTAAGACAAGACCTACTCTGGAAAACGCATGGGGCCCCTGAAAAAGGATAAACCCTCACAGGGAATTCAACTATTTTGAAAAACTTTAGCACCGGGCACAGTGCTGATTTACTCTAGGAGGACCTGTAAACTCTAGACTCACAAAAACATAATATACATCATGACAACTGACATAAAAAAATATATTTTATTATTATTAATCTTCTTTTTGTTTGTTTTAGGGATAAAGAAATATATATATATTTATACATACAATTCATACATAATAACCTTCAATGCATGGACCAATATACATTCCAATAGATATTGTGCAATTTAGAACCTCATGTTGATGCAAATTACGGTATAACCTGAGTGAAATATATCTTCAACACAAATCAAATATACAAATCTGTATGTAATCAGTGATCAAACAGTATGTCATAATCATGATAATCGATACGATCATTATACAACTTGACATATGATTAATACATATATAAAGACATTGGTAATGTTCAACGCGTTTCGGCAAAGCCTTCTTCAGGATTTTCATACCAGTGGTTACTCTGATGAATCCATAGATGGTATTAACTGGAACCAACCCTCATCAGGGGTTAGGAGCTATAATTAGCAGCCCTGTATAACACTTCATCAATGAAAGTGACTATACGAATCACTATAATGGTTCTTGAGCCGTAGGGGTAAACATGAAAGGCTTGTACTGCCTCTTCTCTTATATAATCTCCCTTCGACTAGCTCTTGACTGTATCCTGCTAATTTCTATCGGTCGGAGGCCTAATTAATGTATTTATATTCTTCAAATCTGCGACGGATGTCAACATTGGCATATTCATATGTACATGGACTCCCAGTAAGATAGTATGATTTTGTGTGGTTCTAAGACCCGATACAACAGTGTAGAACGCTCCTGCCTCCGACCAGCTATTCACTGGAGCGTTCTACACTGTTGTATCGGGTCTTAGAACCACACAAAATCATACTATCTTACTGGGAGTCCATGTACATATGAATATGCCAATGTTGACATCTGTCGCAGATTTGAAGAATATAAATACATTAATTAGGCCTCCGACCGATAGAAATTAGCAGGATACAGTCAAGAGCTAGTCGAAGGGAGATTATATAAGAGAAGAGGCAGTACAAGCCTTTCATGTTTACCCCTACGGCTCAAGAACCATTATAGTGATTCGTATAGTCACTTTCATTGATGAAGTGTTATACAGGGCTGCTAATTATAGCTCCTAACCCCTAATGATGAGGGTTGGTTCCAGTTAATACCATCTATGGATTCATCAGAGTAACCACTGGTATGAAAATCCTGAAGAAGGCTTTGCCGAAACGCGTTGAACATTACCAGTGTCTTTATATATGTCTTAATCATATGTCAAGTTGTATAATGATCGTATCGATTATCATGATTATGACATACTGTTTGATCACTGATTACATACAGATTTGTATATTTGATTTGTGTTGAAGATATATTTCACTCAGGTTATACCGTAATTTGCATCAACATGTGGTTCTAATTTGCACAATATCTATTGGAATGTATATTGGTCCATGCATTGAAGGTTATTATGTATGAATTGTATGTATAAATATATATATATTTTTTTTATCCCTAAAACAAACAAAAAGAAGATTAATAATAATAAAATATATTTTTTTATGTCAGTTGTCATGATGTATATTATGTTTTTGTGAGTCTAGAGTTTACAGGTCCTCCTAGAGTAAATCAGCACTGTGCCCGGTGCTAAAGTTTTTTCAAAATAGGTAAGACAAGACCTACAGAATACATCTGAGTTCCCTCTCATCCAGGGCCAGTAGACGTGGGTAACAAGCTTGGCAAAGGTCTTGTCTTGCATCAGATGTCCTGCCAGGGTTACATTATGAGCCAGACCCAGTAGGAAGGACCTGTAGCACTGGGGGACCACTAACACATGGGTTGCACCACTCAGGAACTTTAGGCTCACCATACAGGAGATCATTCTCCCAGTAAATCAGGTGATAACCAGAGGTGCCACCAGTTGACTGGGCCTCAGCCTGCCGCCGTAGGCCCTCAAGAGTATGCGACTCCTCCTGGGCTTTGCAGAATTCCTCCCTGGATGCCCTCCTTTTCAGTTTGCCAGAGTTGGGTAGGTCCCCCAGTGCAGCAATGTCCTCGCCTGTAGGCTCCGGGGTGTCACCCTAAGGCTCAGCCTCCTCCTGGACCATGGAAGCGGGTTTTCCACAACCCCAGCCCTTCCTGTTTTTGGCAGGTTCCTAGTTCATTTTTCCAGGCTCCAGGTCCTCCTGACTTCCCTCTTTCTTGGGCTGCCATGGACTGTGTGGTCAGGCACACCCACGCAGCCAAACTTAACATCTCCAGATGTGACCAGAGCTCCAAATCCTTCCAGATGGTATGCACCATGTCTTTACCAAGCAGACAATCCACAGGCATGGCAGGTATCTCCGCTATCTTCAAGGAACCTGAGACCCCCAAATTCAAAGGGAATCGGAGCCACAGGATAGTGACTCTCGTGGTTGTCAGCTACTACAACCTTGTGGAATTCTTTAGGGATTACATGCTCTGAAGACACCAGATGAAACCTGACAGTAGTCGTTCTGGCTCCTGTGTCTCTCAGATTCTACATTGATTGATGGTGGTCCACTGCCTGTGCTTTTTAGTGTCATTAGGAATATGAGCCTTAGGCACCATGTCTCTTTCACCCAGGGACACTAGGATAAACTCTGAACTTCCCCCTATCCTAAATGGGGCAACCTCCTCCCCAAGCTCTACACTACCTATCCCCGGTATCTGCCCAGCAGTGGGGGAGGGGAGGATGCAACTTCTTAGGGCATTTCAGGTCCAACAACAGCGCCTGCCAGTCGTCGCTGGCGGTCGCTGTTGCACGAAAAGCAGGTCTCACCAGAGCTTCACGTTGGCGGTCGTTGTGGACGGCAGAGTATTGATGCCAACAGCCCCATTCAGGGTCGCAAAGAGCCCCAACTTCAGCTTTTTACCTTTTCACTTCAGAAGGTGTGCACTCGATGCCAGCCAAGGGTCCAGGACCTGGGGAGGCACCTCTTGAGGATCAGGGGCTCACTCCAGCAGATGCCAGCAGGGCTCAGGAAGGTCCAGTTGTAGGTCCAGGCAGGTCATTTGCAGCGGGCCATCTGGGCAGTCACACAGAGGCATCTGGAGCTTGTTGTGTATCTGTAGCTCACACAAGAGGTCAGCCAGCTGACCCTTAGAGTCATTCAGGTTAGCCTGTGATGGAGGCAAGCAGGTCCAGACTTCCTTCTCAGACAGCAGGGCAGTCCTTCTGTAATGTCCACAGGTCCAGGAGTGTTCTGATGAGTGGCTCTGGAGGTCCTATACATATACCTCTGAAGAACTGTGAGTCATTCCTTACTTTTCGCAAGATGTTGAAGACATGGCTATTCTGAGTCAGCACTGTGGATAGTAGATCTGCGCCGGGAAACCCTTCGAGGTAGCTGTGCGCATTACAAGTTGCTAATAATAATACCTGATGCCAGCCTCTGTGTGTGGAGGAACACCCTGTCCTACACCCACCTCTGGTTCTGGAAAGTTCTTCCGTTCCCCTGTCATGGCTCCAAACTGTCTAAGGGTGACAAATGGCATGGGGGCCTGGTGTCGGATTCCTTTGTGCATCCAAGAGGCAAAGCCCTTCGAAATGTAAGTGAGGCTGGGTACAACTCCTCCTCCCCCAGCCCTCCTGCCAGGATGGCCCATCCTGTCCACACCTATGCCCCCTGTGTGTTACTGTCTGGGAGCAATCCACAAACCCCAGCAGCAGTCATTCTCAGTCATGTGACCTAGGACACTGGCAGAAGGCACAAATGTGTATGACAAAACAATGCCACCTTTCTAAAAGTGGCATTTTCAGAACTGTGACTTACAATCAGATTTTATCATTAAAGAGGATTTTAAATTACAATTCATTTGAGTCTAAACAGCGTATCACTTTCTGCTCCAGATCCAACGTTAGCAATTATGAAATCTAATACGGTAACCCCGTGTTAGTCAATGAGAGTGATGGGCCTTACAACAGTGAAAAATGACTTGAGTTTTTCACTTTTAGGGCATATAAAACTTAAACCCACATGTCTTACTTTTAAAACACTGTGCACCCTACCCTAGGAGCCTTTAAGTACTACCTTAGGCATGACTTACAAGTATTGACAAGAAATGGTTGGGCCTGGCAAAAGGTTTATTTTATCCGGTCGAAATGGAAGCTTAAAACTGCACTTCAGGCTGCAATGGTAGGCTTGAGATGCATTTTAAAGTGCTACTCTAGTGGGTGGCACAATGAATGCTGCAAGCCCACCAGAGACTTAGAAGAAAATTAAATGTGTCAATCAAGTGTTGTCCAATTTTACCATGTTTGAAGGAGAGAGCACAAACACTTTAGCACTGGTTAGCAGGTGTAAAGTGCACCGAGACCTAATGCCAACAACCATGAACTCAGGAAAACAGGAGTGAAGGCAAAAGATTTGAGGGATGGGGTGCCACGCCAAGGATGTAAGGTCTAACAGCAATTTATAATCAATAGTGTCTCCATTAAATTTGTTCAGTCTTTACCTACAAATGCTAGCAGTGGCTTACATATTGTTGACCAGGATCTTATCCAGAAAACTGATTTAGTCTGAACATGATGGCAAGCCAAGACAGAACACGCGCTCAGGTCAAATAAAAATCTTGATTATCCAAAAATATGCGCACACATATCGGCTCAATCAAACCTTCATCTAAATATCATGCAAGTCTCTGTTAGCTCAATTTCTGTGTGAAAATACACAAGTCTGTTTTGTTTAATGGGAATGTTTAATTATTTACTTGGTAGAAAAATACATGCTTTTTTACACATAACAGTCTTCAGGTTGCACTTCGCAGCCTTAGCATATTCAAAAACAAATGAGCTACTAGTTTGGAACAACCAAGCACTTTTTTGTCTATGAAAAAGCAATGTCTAAATTATTGTGTAAGCTCACTCTTGAAAACATTACATAAAAACATGACACAAGGTAAGAAATTAATTTTCCTTTCATGACAGTCAATCCTAAATGTTTCTCTGGTCACATTAACATCCTCATTTGTTTTATTTGAATTCTGCATCAACCTAGCTGGTTGTCGAAAATGCACACTAAATTACATTTGCAAAGCAAGACCGTTTATGCATTGGATTATTTCGTAATCAAACTCCCTCGTTGACTTCAAGCCATACAATGACACTGCCATATACTGCGTTTGATGAATGCTAGGTGCCTCTACAGTCATTTTACAGTGGCTAAGCTTGATCAGTGAGATTTGTGGGGTGTCAATCTCAAATTTTCCAACTAAAAAAGAAGAGTGCTGCAGGATGGAGGGGTGAGTTGACCGAGGTTCGGGATGGACTGTTTTCGGGAGGAAAGGGATCAGTACTGATTTGTATTAGGTGGTCTTCTCTCTAGAATGGAACAGTGGATGAAAAACAATGATTTGAAATGCTATCCCGAGTGATGGTCATTGATAAAATTATTTTCACCTTTTGGGTGTTTGACTGCCAGTAGTAGTATACCTGGAAAACGAAACACTGGCGTTCCTTTCCAAGCCTACTACTGCCAATGTTTGTGAATTCCAAAAAGTAGTAAATTCAAGGAGTACTTCTGTGGGTGCCAATTTACTATTTGATTTCTAAATCAGTCACTTATACATTTACGTTTTCGCTCCAAAAAATGAACACGTTAAAATCTCTTAGTGTAATGAGAACAACGAGAAAAACTGACAAACATGGCAAACCCGACTCGGGTTCACCAGACCCAACTACCAGGCCAAGAATGCATTTAGTGGGGTGTCACATCTCAAACACCCTCCCCCCTCCTTCAGCTGCACCCTTGGCTGTCCCACCTGGGCCTGGTAGTACTCCCTGGGAATTGATGACTACAGAACAAAGGCCTGGAGTCTCTGCCTTGGAATCCTATTTTAAATGTATTTTCACTGCTTGCACTCTTCTTCCTCTCCGCTACGAGCAGCATTGATGGTAAAGTTGTTAAATTGGTGTATGTAGGCAGGGCTTCGTGTTTCTACTCCTCACCTCTTACAAACCATTTTATCTGGTGAGTGACAGCCCCTTGTGCTTAGCCCAAGTTGCAAACAGAGGTGGGTGCAAATAAATATGACGAACTGAGTTAAAGGTCTGGCTTGGCTCTAAGAGTCCATGCGTGATCCAAGACATAAAAACTTCTTGCATGTATAACATGCAACAACCATAATGTTAAAATATTATACAGTCTCTTCAATTTTTTTAATTTCTTTAACATGTGGAAGCATTTTAATTTTAATACATCCGATTGTATCACTGCATAGACATACATTTATTCATAGTATTGATTTTTATTCATAAACCTAAAAACATTAATGGCTCACCCCCCTTTGCCCCTCCCCTAACAACAATGCCATTAGTGAACTAAAAGGCAGGTTAGTAGTCCTGTAAACCCTAAACGTGGCCTTGATTCTTCTTATAGTTGGAACAACATTGTAGTTGTTCCAACTACAAGTCCTCTGACCTCCTGGTCTGAGAACTGCTCTTCGCCCCAGCAGCTCCGCTGTTTGCGCGCACCCCGTTCACCTCCTCCTGGTAGGTGTTCGAGGCTGCCCAGGTACGGTTTTGTGCCCGCTTCACTCTGCCTCCGTTCTCCTGCTGTGCCTGACCCTGCTTCTGGTGTGTTTTTGTTTAATTAGTTTCTTGTCAAATTCTTGTTTTCCTGCTGTTGTAATTGTTTTTGGCCCGTGTTTCCTCCCACCGCTGCTTCCCCTGCCGCCCCTGCCGGTTCCCGCTCCCGCCTCCCAGCTGCACGTCCCTCCCCCTTCCCTATTTATGGCGGCCGCTGCGGGGGAGCGCGTGCAAGTCCTTTGACCTCCTGGTCTGAGAACTGCTCTTCTCCCCAGCAGCTCTGCTGTTTTCGCGCCCCCTGTTCACCTCCTCCTGGTAGGTGTTCGAGGCTGCCCAGGTCCGGTTTTGTGCCCGCTTCGCTCTGCCTCCGTTCTCCTGTTGTGCCTGACCCTGGTTCTGGTGTGTTTTTGTTTAATTAATTTCTTGTCAATTCTTGTTTTCCAGGTGCTGTAATTGTTTTTGGCCCGTGTTTCCTCCCGCCGCTGCTTCCCCTGCGGCCCCTCCCCTCTGCCAGTTCCCGATCCTGCCTCCCAGCTGCACGTCCCTCCCCCTTCCCTATTTATGGCAGCCGCTGCGCGGTTGCGCACAGCGGGCGCACTAAAGGCACGCCAAAGGCAAGCCCGTCTGCGCCTGTCCACCCCCCGACCAGCGCCAGGGACCCTGGATCTCCAGCCATCCACCGCTACGACTCAACCGCCCTCCTCCCACTCAACCCCAGAAGAAACAACAACTGCCAGCAGTCCACGCCGAACACGACCCATGGCCAGTTCTCCTGCCGCCACTGCTGCCAGACCTTCACCACCGCCCCGGCCGCCAACCCCGCCGACACCCTAAGATGTATCCTCCTCAACGTGCGCTCTTTGCACAGGCACGCCGTGGAAGAGTTGTGGCGCCGCGGCCAGGGAGACTGACGCTGGAATCTGGGGCTCACGGTTCGATCCCCGGCACCGGCGGCATGTCAGCCCAGCACCATGTGACTCTGGGCAATAGCTTGCTTAATCTTCCCGACGGCCCCCAGCGCCGGGATGCCTTCGGGTAGCTGTTCGCGCTTTACAAATACTGGATTTAAATCTGGAACCTCCTGGACACACTCTCACCCGACGTCGCCTTCACAGAAACGTGGACCAACGCCTCCTCCGCCCCAGACATCGCCATCGCCATCCCGGACGGATACAAGATCCAGAGGAAGGACCGTCCCAACAACCCGGGAGGAGGCCTCGCCACCAGGCACAAAAACTCCCTCCGCCTCTCCACCTCCAGCGACACCTTCCCCGCCGCCGAACACCTGCACTTCCAGGTCCAGACCGGCCCCAACTCCACACTCCGTGGCACCTTTGCCTACAGACCCCCCTGGCCTGGGCCCTTTTCGCCGACTCCATCACCGACCTCATCGCACCCCACGCCATCGCCTCCATGGACTACATACTCATCGGTGACCTGAACTTCCACCTCGACAACTCCAGCGACCTCAACTCCACCACCCTACGAGACAACCTCGCCAACATCGGACTGAAACAACTCGTCACCACACCGACCCTCAAGGCAGGACACACCCTCGACCCCGTCTTCGCAGGAGGAAACAGCATCCACTTCAGTCACACCACGCAACCCCCGTGGACGGACCACCACTGCGTACACTTCCTCGTTGACAAACCCAAGCCACCCAAACCCGCTCCACGCCCCCTGCGAAGGAACTGGAGCAAAGTCACTGAAGAGCAGCTCAACTCCACCCTCACCGCTGCAACCAACGCCAACCTCGCGGCCAGGGAATTTCACACATGGATCTCCAACTGCGCAGACAAACTCACCCGCTACGAAACTCCGACAAACAACGCCCCAGGAAAGCCGCCTGGTTCACCACCAACCTCCAAGAAGCCAGACGCACATGCAGACGTCTGGAGAAGGATTGGAGAAACAACAAGACACCTGAAAAATACACCACCTACTAGAACGCCATGACAGAATACCACCAACTCATCAGACCCACCAAAAAAACCTTCATCCACAACAAAATCCTCGCCAACTCCAGCAACTCCAAGGAACTCTTCAGCGTCATCCAAGCCCCCCAGCGAAGCCACGGACATCACCCCTTCCCAGGACCTCTGCGACCAGCTCGGATCCTACTTCCACCTGAAAATCGAAAACCTCTATGACAACTTCAACGACCATACACCTGACTCAGCAACGAGCCCGCCATCCGGCAACGACAGCCAGCCCACCATATCCTCCTGGACACCGATCACTACCGAAGACACCACCTCAACCATGAAAGGCATCCACTCGGGGGGGGGCCCCCACAGACCCCTGCCCACCACACATCTACCACAGAGCCTCCACCGCCATAGTACCAGAATTACGACGCACCATCAACTCCACCTTCAAGACCGACACCTTCCCCGACGACTGGAAACGCGCAGATGTCAGGCCCCTGCTCAAGGAGCCCTCAGCGGACTCGACAGACCTCAAGAACTACCGCCCCATCTCGCTCCTCCCCTTCGCAGCGAAAGTCGCGGAGAAGATCGTCAACGCAGAACTGACAAGGTTCATCGAGGACAACGCCATCCTCGACCCTTCTTAATCCGGATTCTGCAGCAACCACAGCACTGAGACCGCCCTACTTGCCTCCACAGACGACATCGGCACCCTCCTCGACCAAGGCCACACAGCAGCTTTGATTCTACTCGACCTATCAGCAGCATTCGACACCGTCTGCCACCGCACACTCGCTGCCAGACTACACGACGCCGGCATACAAGGAACCGCCCTCGACTGGATCCGATCGTTCTTCACCGGCAGAAGCCAAAGGATCAGACTGCCACCCTTCCTCTCTGAACCTACGGAAATCAACTGCGGAGTGCCCCAGGGATCATCGCTCAGCCCAACCCTCTTCAACATCTACATGGCCCCACTCGCTGCCATCGTCCGACAGCACGGCCTCAGCATAGTATCCTATGCCGACGACACCCAGCTCATCCTCTCCCTCACCAATGACCGCACCACCGCAAGACTCAACTTCCAAGAAGGAATGCAGGACATAGCAACCTGGATGAGCAACAGCTGCCTGAAGCTCAACTTGGAGAAGACCGAAGTCCTCGTCCTCTAAACCACCCCATTGGCATGGAACAACACCTGGTCTCCCACTGCCCTCGGCAGCCCCCGACCCCCACGGACCACACCAGAAACCTTGGCATCGTACTCGATTCCTCCCTCTACATGAACTGACAAGTCAACGACGTCGCCTCCAGCTGTTTCAACACCCTCCACATCCTCCGTAAGACTTTCAAATGGATCCCCCCCGAGTCAAGGAAGACAGTCACCCTTGCATTCCTCACCAGCAGACTCAACTACGGAAACGCCCTCTACGCCGGCATAAACAAGTTGCTACTCCGCAAACTCCAGACGATATAGGACACCGCCGCCAGACTCGTCCTCGGTATCCCTCGACACGAGCACATCAGCCAACACCTACGGAATCTCCACTGGCTCCCCGTCGAGAAAAGAATCACTTTCAAGATACTCACCCACGCCTACAAAAGCCTACACAACACCGGACCCCAATACCTCAACGACAGAATTACCTTCCACGTACCCAAAAGGAATCTCTGATCCGCCAACCACGCCCTTGCTGAAACCCCACGCATCCGCAGAGTCAAAACAGAGGGAAGAGCCTTCTCCAACATCGCGGCCAAGGCTCTCAAGACCTGGCTCTTCGACTAGATGGAACTGCTGACCTCCCCTCCACCCCCCCCCCCAACCAGCGCCTTGAGACCCTCACGGGTGAGTAGTGCGCTTACAATTCCCTGATTGATTGATTGATTGACTATTTAATCAATCCTGAGAGGTTCTTGTACAGTACACATCCTGAACTGAAGTATTTAAAAGTGCTCTTACATGTGATGTTGAAGGAAAGGGAGCCTCTGTGACATAAAATGTTTGCCAAGGATCACGCAATTTGGATAGGCAGGGAAGCCAGTTTTGATTCCAGGTAATCTGATTTCACATTTTGAAATTCAGCCACCAGATTTATATCTCTGTCTCTCTCTCTCTCCTGTTTTACATCAAATATCACTGTTTTGTCTTTTATTCCTGGTGCACTATGAGAATAACTGACACAGACATAGCAGACCTGACTTGTGGCCCCCGACCCTACTACCAAGCCAACAGTGTATTTATTTGTAACTGTGTTTCACCCATTGTGACACTCCAGGCAGAAGCACACCTAATGCAAATCGGTATTCATCCTGTTTCTTATTGGAACAATCCATCCCAAACTTTCGTCTTATCACCACTCCTACCTGCAGCCCCCTTTTTTTTAGTTGAGAGATTTGAGATCCACACGTCGCCCTCCCTCGAATCCCACTGACTAAGTTTCGCCCCGCCTGCATAGTGCAGCTCATGGGTACTCGCAAACCTTTTCCCGGGGGCCAAAAAGTTTTGTTTTTTGTGTGACCAGCAGGGTTGGGGTGGTTGGGGGCATAAAGTGGGTGTAGGGAAAGCAAAGCATGTACATCTAGTAGTTGAACTAAAATGCACATTGTGGAACCAGAAAACCTGGGATGAATCACAGCTTCACCTGGGTATGCAGTTCCTAGTAAGTACGGATTTGTCTGCTTAAGTCAGTTAAGTTCCACAGAGTTTGGAGGGAGCATTATTCTCTGTAGGAACAAATGCTCCCACACACCTAGATAGGTGTCATGCTTCATCATTGGGCTTTTGCTCCACATCGGGCTGGCGCTGAAATGCCCTACGGGCACCCTCAATGGGGGCTCTTTACCGGAGATCTTTTTATAAGCAGTATGGTGAAGTGTTGGTGTGTGGGTAAAATAGTAGATTGGTGTGTTTTAAGTAAATATGTGAAAGAGTGGAATAAAATAAAACGGGGGTACTCTACAGAAATATTTTAATGATTTAGTCCTACTGCCTATGTTAAAATATGTGGTGCTACCTCTTGATATATATGAATCCCAGCTTCCCCACTTGACCAAATTTTGTGATCCTGGGCAACTGTTTTATTCCAATATTCCTCCTTTTTCTTCATTACCACATATAAGAGGACCTCGAAATACATTACTTCAGGATGTGTGCTGTACAAAACCTGCTCCTGTGTTTGGATTTGATCATTAATGGCATTGTTGTCAGGGTGGGCGGGGGAGGGGGGATCATGAACGTTTCTAAAGTCATGTTTGAAAACGATCACTTCTTTAAACAATGCTTCTGAATGTATTGCTAAACTCTGATTTAGTAAGGTGAAACAGTTCTGCAGGTTAATGAAATACACTTTTTGAATTTTGAAGAGACTATCATATCTTTACAAGTTTGCTGTCATTAAAATGAAGGTGTTCCTAAAGTTAAGGGTTGCTGTACACCCTAGTTACTTCCTTCCTTTTACTGCAATTAACCTTTAAATCAATGACTGCTGCTTATTTAAAAATTTTTAATGTTAGGGCTGAGTTCAGTAAACAGCAGCCCAGTGCTATTGTAGCCCAGTGCTATTGTGGCCCAGGGGGCTGTATGTAAATGTCAGGAGGGCCGCATGAGGCCCCCCAGGCCGTACTTTGAGTATCACTGTGTAGCTAGTACTGAAGAGAAAGCTAGTGATACTGAGCTGGTGGTCTTCATTGTGTTTTCCACTGCCTACCAAAAGGTTAGCACCGAGCCGCAGGACCATATCATATGGGTCATATCTGCATTTGGTTCTCTGCATCTTCAGTGTGCAAATTTATGAACCAGGTTCGCACTCTGCAGCTTTTGAGGAAACCAATGCCAGCCATGCAGCAGTTTGAAACAGCTACATTTCAATCAGGCCTGTCAAAACCCAGCTGTTGTGCTTTTCCAGCAGATTGAACAATTCCTGCACAAAATATTCCTCCGAAAGCTTAGTTTGTCATTTCTCTTTTAACATACATTGTAGTGGTTTAGAAAATATTTTTCTTCAAAGTCTTGTAAAGTCCAGATAAATCTCCCTTTTATTCCCTTCTTTTCAAGTACTGGTGTACTGGAGAGTCAGTCATTGGACCAGACATGGGCATAACTTTGAGTGGAGGCTGTATTTTAGTTGTATATATCTCTATTTTTCTTTTGCTTGAATGTGGAATTCTGTTTGCAATGTTTCAAATGGTTTGATCTTCTCATCCACCAGTACCTGGCCAAGTTGTTTAATTCCAGCATCTGACCATTCCTTCCAATGTATCCTACGGGCTTCAATCAACAACATAACAGGATTCCAAATTGTTCCATGTAGGTGCACAATGATAGTTTTAGTGAACAAATTCAATTCTTTTAATAGCAGGTTCTGGGGATCAAGTGATTTTGTGATATTGCTATATATAATCTCATGACCAGGAATGCCGCCCTTCTGGTGACTTTCGATGTGCAACAAGTTCAGTGTTTTCAGCTCTGTGGAAAAGAAGATTGCCTGGTGTGCTAAATGATGAGCTTTGTGGGTAAATCAGAGGCCTCTGGATGTCGTCGCTTCTTGAAATTTCGATATTTTAAGTCTTGGACACCGGGTTCCCCATAGATAGCCTTTAGTCATTTTATCAATACGCTGTAACAGAGCTCTGGGGAAGGTCACGGGTAGCATCCCAAATCTATAGTTGAATCCGGGGACCACCACCATTTTTGTTTATTGTTTTCAATCTCTCCCACAGGTTAAGTTGCAAGTTACATTGTGTTTCTAAGACTCAAGGACTTTCTTCAATTTAATTCAATTGGTAAATCTGTTCCTGTTCAAAGAGAGAACTTTAAGATTCTTTGTATTTGCTTGTTGAAATGTAATAGACATTGCTAAATTACCACAATCGTGATGATTGAGGATTTAGTGATGTGGTAGTTAAAGTTAATACCTCAAGTCACGAGTCACTATGAGAATATATGCATTAGTAGGGTACAGAGAGACTGATTTTGTAGAGCTGTTTCAGTAAGGCAAAGTAAGTTTCAGTAAATAATCACTAACCGAAAAAGAATCCTTTGCAACTGTTCCCTTGTTGGGTAATACAGGAGAGGTAATCACAGAAGGTATTGTGTGAAAGTGAGTGAGGTATAATCAATCAACTTTAAATTGCTGGCTATCCCTCTATAGAAACAGCGCACGACCTAGCATTATTTTGATGGAGTGTGAGTTTTCCTATTTGAGGAAAAATCTTGCAGAGTATGAGAACCATCTATTACATCCAACAAATCTAGCATTTTCTGTATGTATCTGTCTAGCTAGGACTATTCATCTTGAGGGTTATTTTTTAAGGGTGACCTGGATAGAACCTGTTCTTTAGAAAAACATAGAGTAAGACTGATGCATTGTATTGGAATAGCGTGAACCTAGCCAAGAGGCAATAGTAGCCTGTTCTATGGTAGATACTGACAATATGATGGCTTTAAGTTCTACCAGGATGGAATCCATAGTAGCTGCTGCCATGTTTTTTTGTGGCCGAGGCATTGGAGCATTTTCCCCTGAGTGTATCTCTAAAAAAAGGAGTTGTCTGTGAAGTTTGCCACCAGACATAGGAAGGGGACCTCGGGTACATTATGCTTGTGTAGAAACAGGGTTAACTTCTGAAGGACGTGGTCTAATATTGCCCTGTTTAATGGTTTTCAACCTCCCTGAGGTTAATTTTTATCTGCCCAATATTCATGAGTATTTATGATGACTTAATGAATGCTTGCGGAACTACAAGTCCCTTGTGGAACCATTCACTTGTGTATATGTTCAGAGAATAGTCTCTGCATCAGTTCAGTGAGGCCGACAAAGTAAGTGTCTGCAAGTTATGCGTCACTTATGCAAGTCAACAGAGGATGTTCGCACTTGAGTGAGGAGGACAGACTTACTTAAGATGGCTTGAAGCAAACACAGGGCGAATCTGGTACTGTTCCTATAGAGCTTTGATGTTATATGAGGTTGCCTGTCCTAATCGAAGATGGCTGGTCTGGGTACTCACTTTATGAAGTCCAAGCGGTTTCATGAAGGAGCCAGGAGGTGGGGAACTCTATCAGAGGCAGCGCATCTCAGACTTCTGCTGGCATCTCTTCTAGCAGCCACTGACCATGCACTGGCGCACGTCCAGCAAACGGTGAAATGTGGTTCCGGGTAGAAAGTGTCTTGTTGGTCCACTGTCGTTCTGGGTCTCTCGCTAAGCGTTGGTGTATTGAGGTCAGCATAGAGGAATCTGGATTTTTTCCCCTCAAACTTAGTGGGGAAATAGGTCTTTCTATGAGCCTATCTGAGTATACTGGGTATACATTGATAGCAGAAGCCCTCCCAGAGTAAGAAGCGGGATGAAAGCCCATTAAAATTTCAAAATAGGATTTGACACAGTTGACCTCCTTCAGAAGGCAGCTACTATCTTAGTCAAGGCTACATTCTGCCCCCTTAAAGTGATATATTCATAGATTATGTCAATGGAATATTATGCTTTAAAGGGCAAAATATATTGGATCCTCTAGGAAATTTGGTTATTGGTTGATGGGGATGGAAGCCCCACTCCGGCAACAACCAAAATCCTTGTCATGGTGAACCACAAAAGTCACTAATTAACCTGTGCTTAACCCTCTGGTTGTTTGGTACAAAAGCAGTCAGGCTTAACTTATAAGTACTGTATAAAGTATTTATGTAGCACACAAACAGCAATAGAGCAAAAACACAACACAAAAAAAATTCAAAACTGTCGAAACACCTTTCAGAGGGCCACGGTGCAGACATGTGCTACTGGGCCCAACTGTGGTGGTGGAGGCCTTTTACTCCTGATACTTGGGGACCCGACCCACTATGAGTCCCAGCAACTGGGCCAAGTACCCCTTCTGAACTTCACTCTCAGTGGTAGCTGTGGTCGAGCAGTCAAGGCTCTCTCGGGGGGAGGGGGGTATGTAGATACAGGTCAGTAAGCATGACTGATAACTCAAAGTGCAAACAGTACAAGCAATAAATCGATGTCCAGTCCTCGCTTTTATAGAAAAAAGTATTTTTATTTCTAACACCTACACATGCAAAGGTATACAACATTCAGGAGCATTCACATAATCGCCCTTGAGGTCTTGGCTCTAGTAGTTATCAGGCAAATCCCTGTCCCACCCTTCTTCGTGTAACATGTTCGTGGTTATTCTCCATTCACTGGTGGCCGCATCTAAGGAATGCAAATTATTATGCCGTACTCGAGTTCTCCCTTTGACTCTTTAGGAATTGGTCAAAAGGGTTTATGGTTCTGTGGCACCGTTGGCAGCAAGTTTACCTGGGCCCGAAGGCCCAATTCCAGTCTTACTCATTCCAGCGGTGTGGTAGTGTTCAGTGGTGAAGCGAGTGCCCTTTCCTCGGGCGCTCACGAGTTCGTATCCTATACGGCGAAGTCGGGCCACTCGCAATGGACATGGCAGCACCCGACAGTGCAGTTCTCTCTGTCGAGCAGCGCTGATGGTCAGTTTCAGTGATCGGTGCTACTCCCACTTGGCGAACACATAAATAAATTGCATTTTCCCCTAGCAGAAAGGGGGTGCTGGTGTGATCCTCTGGCTCCTGATCAGAGCTCTAACAAGAGTACGAGGTCCTTGGTGTAGTTTTGGTTAACCTCAGGGACTTCATCAGATGCAGATCACAGCGTGCGAGCTCAACCCTCTGGTCAGAGCAGTATTCCTCTGGTCAGGCGACGGCCCGAACCTTAGGCCAAAGTGGTACCGCCAGCCCCTCCTGGCATACGAGGTTGCTGCAGTAATCAAGATCCAGGCGCAGACTCTCCTCATGCGATCGCCCTCACTATGGCATACAGGGTTGCAGATTCCGGCATTCACAAATCACATGTTCCTGGCCCAAAATTAGTTAACTGGTGACATCTTCAGGCTTACAGGGTCACCGCGGTGCAGTGCTGTGGCCTGGTGATTCACGCACAATGCTTCCGATGCGGCTCAGAACAAGGCGACTGTCTCCTGGCATACGAGGGTAGCAGAGCCAATACTACACACTGGCAACGGCCTGATCAGTGCACAGCCTCACACCTCGCTCAGGGAATTCTCGTGCAGGGCTCCCTACTGGACCTCGCTCCCTCCAACGCTCTCTTCTCCCTCACAGGGTACACTGGTCTTGGCAAGCAGGCAGGCAATGTTGCTGCATGCTCCAGGGCAGGTGATCTTTGTGCCCTGGGTAATGTTCCTCACCCATCAGGTAGACTAGTAGGCCTTGGCCCCCAGTTCTGGTCACAGGCAGAAGTCTTGCAGAGCTTTCCCTTCTCACGCAGCCCATCTGGCTGCTTGGCAGATGCCAAATTTTTAGGGACTCAACCTCCCCTTTTATAGTCCTTTTCCAGACACCAAATGTGATTTAGGGTTTGAGTCTTTGAAGTTTTATGTTGGGGTTCTGCTTATTTTGAAGTAGACTCTTCTCTCTTCCTTATTTTCCTCATGAAAGATGTCTGTCACAGCAGGCAAGATTACGAAGCTGATTATCCCACGACACAGTCCATGGGAGTGACCAGAGTTCACATCTGGATGTCAGCCACAGTAATATGTGCATCAAAAGGTTAATCCCAGCCATCCTTTTTTTGATTCCTTGATCAGCCCATCTCCCTTCCTGAGATGTGTCCAGGCCCCTTCCTTGAGATATATCACTGAACCAAAAAGCAATCTTTTTAAGTGTAAAGAGAGTCTTTTCCTTTTCCCTCTAGTGTGTCCCACCCAGCTCATAGGAATGCAGAAATACACAAATCTGTCTTGGGGGATTACTCTCCTCGTGTGTTCAACAGACAGGCCTGGGCTTTCGAAAATGGAACCCAGGGTTCTCAATATAATGTACCATTGCCGGCACACTCACTCAGTGCACATTCACAGCACACTTTCGCTCCAGCACTGTTACCTCTATGCATCGTATCTTCATATGTACACAGGCATTCAGAACACCCACTCAATCTGCACACACTTTTCAGCGTTGAAGCATTCCTATCTTTAACTAGGGTGTGTTATTTACAAACACATACACTGCCAGCACACACACACTCACCATTTGCACGCTGCACAACACTTCACCCTTCTTGTATTGTACTTCACGCAAGCACACATACAACCAGCACATACTTGCGCATGCATTGCACAGCACTACATCTGTCATGTCTTGTATTCCTTACAGCCATACATACACTCAGTACATGCACTAATCTCAAATGTACTACACAGTACTGCTCTACCCTTGCACTGTACTCTTCCCAGACACAAATACAACCACACAGATTCACTACTCCTGTGCTATGCAGCACTCCACATCTACCTGATGTAGGCCAAGGGTAAGTTAAGCAAATAGCAGCGGAACTTTTAAAAGTCTCGCTCTAGTGATGCAGGGTAAAAAGGTCCAGTTCACTACTACTCATCTCTACACTGTATGCTGCCACCACTGTGCTTGTGCTGCTTAGCTCTTGGTGAAGGCGGCAGACTTCCATCACTATGAGGGTAGTGCTTTGGGCGCCCCTCCTGGTCCAACAAGACCTCAATCTGTGAGACAAACCTATGTAATGTTGAACATGCATGATCCGTGTTTGCCTATGGCAAACAAATCAGCATTAGTGATCTAGACAACAGTACAGTTGGGCACTGAGGGCTGGGGTACACATCTTTACCATGCAGAGAACTTTTCCATTGCAACACAAACCAATTTTGCAAAATAGTGTATAATTAAATAAATAAAATGAGACCAAAATGATAAACATTTTATCGGTAGAGCCAGAGGTATGCAATTTAAAAGTTTTAGTTAAGTACAGCGCATAAAAGCACAAAGCACCACATGCGTTCATCTGGTCTTGCTAGGCTGGGAGAAGGTCACAAGTACAGGCCGATCGCCATGGAGCGCGGGCCGGATACAGGGAGCACGCTAATCCCACTGAAAAAGTTACCTTCTGAAAGTCTGGTGCAAAGAGTCCAGTTTGCGGTGGAGGAGACCGCGAGGAGAAGGCAGAGAATTGTGGATGGTCGTCGCTGTAGTGCAAAGATCAGGGACTCACTTTAGCAGAGGTCAACAGGGCTCAGGCAGGTCCAGTTGCAGGTCAAGGCAGTTCTAGTTGCGGCAGGTCGGTTGGGCAGTTGTAGGGAGGCCTCTCGAGCTTGATGTGTCCCTGTAGCTCAGAAGAGGAGGTCAGGCAACTAACTCTTGAAGTCACTCAGGTAGCCTGGGATGAAGGGAGAAAGTGCACTCTTCCTTCTCAGAGAGCAGGGCAGTCCTCTGTAGAACAAGGCAGGCCTCAAGCAGCAGGGCAGTCCTCCGAGGAACAAGGTAGGCCACAAGCAGCAGAACAGTCCTCTGGTAGCAGCAGGGCAGTCCTCTGAGGAACAGGGCAGGCCTCAAGCAGAAAGGCAGTTGTTAGAAATGGGGGTCTCTAGTAGGCAAGGGCTTGCACCTTTGTCCAAGTAGGGACCCTTCTTCCTAGTCAGGATAAGGGAGTTACACTCCTAAAATGACCCCTGCTCACCCCCTTGTTAGCTTGGCACGAGCAGTCAGGCTTATCCTAGAGGCAGTGTGTAAAGCATTTGCACATAACCAACAGTAACACAGTGTAAGCACTACAAAAGGACACCACACCAGTTTAGAAAAATATCCAATATTTTTATATACTTAAGACAAGACCAAAAACGATAACCCACAATACAGTACTTAGAAATCTTCAGTTATCACAATAAACTTGAAATAAAGTTCCTTGAAGTCGATAGCTCCGTCTGGGGCTATCACTGCGTCGTTAACAACAAATTCCAAACAGTTCTGGCTGACCGGGGCGTCGGGGGGCCAGCTACAGTGTCAGGAAGACCCACAAAACAGTACCTTTAGGAATGCAGGGCGTCGGTGACCTCTCTTTGAGCTCCGAAAGCACGGCATCCGCAGGCGTCGGTTCCGGAGGTCGGTGTAGGAGTCGTCGGGCCCTTGAAGTCACACGCGTTGCAGCTCAAACTCCTCGCGGTTGAAGTCAGGAGCGCTGGCGTCGGCAGGCGTCGGGTTATGCGGTACGAAGTGCAGCGGTGCGGTGCCCTTAGGTCGCGGTGCAGGCAGCGGCTTGGTGACGGTCGTCCAGCGACGTCGGTGAGACCAGGGCTGCAGTGCGAAGTGATGCGGTGCTCGTCGTGGTGCTGGCAGGTCACGGTGCAAGCAGCGGCGTCGTTGTTGCTGAAGCGCTGTCATCGGCTGACGAACTGGAGTCGATGGCGTCGGTAGGCCAAGGCTGTGGTGCGGGATGAGGGCGGTGCGTCATGTAACTTACGAGCTGTGCCCTCAAACCACGGTGCAGGCAGCGGCGTCGATGTTGGCGTGAAGCGGCGTCATCAGGGATACCAGGGCGGCGATGTGAAGCGAGGCGGTGCGGAGTGCGGCGCCCATAGGTCGCGATGCAAGCAGCGGCTCAGTGGCGGCGTCAGCAGGCGTCGTCGGTCAGGGTAGCGGTGCAGCGTTGCGCCGGTGCCCTCTGCGGTGCCTTCAGGACACGGAGTCGGCAGCGGCGTCGTAGACGGCATCGGTTTGCTTTTCTTCTGTTGCAGCACAAAGCACACAGTCCCCAATGCTGATGGCAGAAGAACTTGAAGTCTTTGCTGTTCCTGAGACTTCTTGAACAGGGGGCAAGCTCTACCTCAAGCCCTTGGAGAAACTCAATAAAGAAGTTGTAGAAAGTTCAAGTCCAGTCCTTTCACTGCCCAAGACAGAAGCAGCCACTGCTGGCCAACACAGCAAAGCACTCAGAAAAGTGGTAGTTCCTCCTCACAGCTTCTCCAGCTCTTCTTCTTGGCAGTCGTCTTGGTCCAAAAGAGTTCTAAAGTTTAGGGGTTTGGGCCCCACTTTTTATAGCCCCAAATCCTTTGTCCTCTCAGGCAGAGAGTGTCTGTGCTTAGTCCAAACCAGTTTGGTCCTCTCTGGCCCAGCTTCCCAGCAGGAGGCGGAGACAGCATTGTCTAAGGCAGACGGGGCCTATTCAGGTGCAAGGGAAATCTCCTCCCACTACTCTAAATGCAGACCGGGCCTATTCAGGTGCTAGTGACAACTCCTCCCACTACTCTGAATGCAGCTCAGGTCTATTCAGCCCAGCCCTGAGTCATCCAGACTCTCTGGAGCCACTGCACATCCCCAGCCCCTGTCATTCCACAGCCAGACAGTCAATACACATCCTAGCAGAGGCACACTGGATGGCTAAGCAAGAAAATACCTACTTTCTAAAAGTGGTATTTTCAAACACAGAATGTAAAAATCACCCTCACTAAAAGATGCATTTTAATATTCTGAGTTCAGGCATACCAAACTTTATTTTCCTATCTGGTCCCAATGGGAAGTTATATTTATAAGATGTTATAAATTAACTCCCATGCTTTCCTATGGGCCAGATAGCCTTTCAATAGTGAAAAACGAAATGCACTCTAATTCACTACCAGGATATGTCACACACATCAGTGTATGTCCTATCTTTCACATACACTGCACCCTGCCCACAGGGGTACCTTGGGCCTACCTTGGGGTGACTCATATGTAAGAAAAGGGAAGGTTAGGGCCTGGCAAGTGGGTGCACTTGCCAAGTCGACATGGCAGTTACAAACTGCGCGCAGACTCTGCAGTGGCAGGGCTGAGTTACCTTTTCAGGGCTACTCATGTGGATGGCGCAATCAGTGCTGCAGGCCCACTAGTAGCATTTGATTTACAGGCCCTGGCACGCTCAGTGCACTTTACTAGGGACTGACAAGTAAATCAAATATGCCAATCATGGAAACACCAATCCATAACACAATTTACCCAGAGAGCATATGCACTTTAGCACTGATCAGCAGTGATAACGTTCCCAGAGTCCTAAAACCAACAAAGACAGGTCAGGAAAAAATTGGAGAAAGAAGCAAAAAGTCTGGGGATAACCTTGCAAAAAGGGCCATTTCCAACAGCAGTCCTCTGGGGAACAAGGCAGTCTTTCTTATGTAATGTCCACAGGTCCAGGAGTCTACTGATGAGTGATTCAGGATATCCAATATTTATACCAGGTGCCAGCCTTTGAAATGGGGGAATCTTCTACGCTACCCCAACATCTTATTCTGGAAATGATAAAAGGCTAGTGTCAGATTCCATTGTGTGTGTGTGTGCTGGAGGCAACTCTTTGAAGTGTAAGTGAGGCAGGAAGCAGCTCTGCTCCCAGCCATCCTGGCAGGATGGTCCATCCAGACAACACTTAGTCCCCCTTTATCTTGCTGTCTAGGAGGAATACAAAAAGCCCAAAAGCTGAGCTAGTCACAGCCATGTGACCCAGGACACTCGCAGCAGGCACCAAATGGTAAAGACAGAAAAAGGGCAACTTTTCTAAAAGTGTAATTTTCAGAACTGTGACTTGAAAACCAACCTTACTATTAAGGAGGATTTTAAATTACAATTCATTTGAGACCAAACATGACATTTCAACCTCCCAATTAAAAGTTGGCACTTATTACATTTAAAAAGGTACCTGAATGTTATCCTATTGGAGAGGTAGGACTTACAGTATTGAAAAACGAATTCAGGGGGTTTTCACTACCAAGAAATGTAAACCTTATAAACACATGCCCCACTTTTTAAATACGATGCACTCTGCCCTGTGGGCTGTTTAGGACCTACCTTAGCGGTGACCTATATGTATTAAAAAGGAAGGTTTAGACCTGGCAAAAGGTTTATTTTGCAAACAAAGAGGAACCAGGGTAGGTCCCTATACAAGATGCACAGCCCATTGTAGATGAATCAAATGAATCAAAATCTCATTTTTTATCCTCTGTTTATCTTTATTTAATCCGTTGCTTTTCAACTGTTTCGTCAATACTTTCAATTCATTTTACACATTCATCTTCCTTTGAAAAGGTCTTTGTAAAACACAAAAGAGTAAAACGTTTCCACAAGTCACGATATTTAAAAAAATCCAATGCATTTCGGGAAATATTTCCCTTCGTCAGGGATATCGTGACTCAGTTTCTCATACTGCCTCGTACTTCATTAGAAAAAACAAACTCCTTACAGCGCTTCATGGCATGCCTTCATTGCATCTCAACCTTGGCACGCAGCACCATCGGCAATAGTAACTGACAAAGGTTTATTTTGCCAGGTCGAATTAAAAGTTTAAAACTGCAGTGCAGGCTGCAATGACAGGCATGAGACATGTTTTAAAGTGCTACTTTAGTGGGTGGCACAATGAGTGCTTCATTTGTAGTTTCTGTCATTTGACATCACCAGCAAAAACAAGAGATGTCAGACTACCTACCCCTTGGAAACTAAGGAAACACACAAATTGCAATACCAAACATAATCTATTTGATAATATGCCCATGCAACCTCAAGTATATTGGCATGACGATGAGAAAAGTAGGCATACGAATCTCAGAACACAAAAGCACTATAAGATGCAAGCGCAAGACTACTAAAATGGCTGACTACTTCATAACTAGCCATCATACCCCTAACGACATGAGATGGACAGTCCTAGAACACATGACATAGGAGACCAGAAACATTGAAAAATCCTATTCGAAAAGAACAGAGATGGGTGTACAGACTCTCTACACACATAACCGGACTAAATGATGATATACCATGGAACAACATACTGTGACACCTCACAAAAAGGATCTAATTTAGTAAGAAAGCAGTGAGCAGAATGAAAGTAAGAAATTCCCACTGTTTATCCTCCCCACGTAACTATTTGGTTATTAGAAACAAATTTCAATGCAAGTAATTACTTACTTTGCAGACTCAAGGTCCCAGAATGCACCTGGGTACAATTGATCTTGTCATATTCTTAAAGACAATGTGGCTACACCAGATGAAAATGTACTTATTTTTATTTTTAAATAAACATAGACAGAAATATTTCTGTGTCTTTAAAAATCACCTGATTTTATATCAAAATACATGAACGACTAGTATATAAAACAATAGAAAATTCCTGATTGCATGCCTAGCGCATACCAGTAGGATTATACACTACCCCAAAATACAAACAACGGGGTGGAGACTATTCTTAATTTGAATTTCATAACCGGTATTACATCTTATCACCACACATACCCGGTCACCGCAAATACATATATATATTTTTTACATACTGCGATCTTATAAAAAACACTTAGTAGATGACTGATACCATGTGACCTCGTCACGTAGACCAGAGCCCGTCAAATGATGAACTCCTGGAGCTCCGGTCACATACCCCAATCATATGACTCAGGAACAAACCTCGAACGTTTTTGGATCATGTGACACAGCATCACGTGATCCATTGCACCAATCACAGGCAATTCAAAAACCAGGAAGTTAACATTCGATTCTAACATGCAGGGAGACGGGGACACTGCTCAAGTGTTGAGCGGACCCATACCCTTGACGAAGTAAGATAATCGGATACCAACCTATTTTTAAACCAAACAAAAGCACCAGAATCGTGAGTAAGTAACTAACAAGGTCCTAAGTATTGATGTGTCCATTTTTTTCCAGTGTGTGACTACAGGGACGGTCCATCCCTGAAACTCCCTATGATGTCGGTAAACTTACTTAGACATGTAGGTAACCTATATTGCCATTTTTTGTTGTTGACTGGTGTAATACACCGTTGTCTGTCCATTGTTTGTATATGTTCTTGTTTGTCATATGTAACTGACACAATGATATGTCATAAGATAAATACGAGAAATAGTCAGAGACATAAAGCACATAAGAAGAGGTACACATTATGATATAATTCCCTAGTATTTGACTATGAAATTTTATCGTTTCAGCTTTGACCATACGAGGAAAAGGTCCTTCATGTATGGTCTGTATATAAATGTACATGCCTTTTTGAATACAACATAATTTGCACATGCTAATAGGCTTTTCACTATAACCAGCAGGGTAAACGAAGGTCCTGAAGAAAGCCAAATTACCTTTTGAGGCTGTTTTATTGACTGAAACATGTCGATCTAATGGACACCTGGGATCATTAAATCCCAAGAGCGTCGTCAATCTTATTTTTAATCTAGCCCCTAAGCCTACACCATTAAAATTTTGAATTATGTTTAGGAGGTTATTTTAACACACCCATAGTCCCTGCCTTCACTCACAGTTACCTTAGCACTCCACTTACAAAAGCGTCGAGTCCACTCACATATTTCATGTTTGTGAGTGAGGGTCCAATGATGAAGCATGCCACGGGTGGTACCTGTGGGTGAGGACCCTATTAATATATATATATATATATATATATATATATATATATATATATATATATATATATCCAATAGAAACTGCTCCCAGAGTGAAGATGCCACACACTATCGTATTTTTCACCTTTTATTTGGCAGGCAGCAGCGAACTCAGTTGTGACCTCCCAGCGTGTTGTGCGCCAATTACGCAATACGCGTTTCGGGTACTCTCCCTTTGTCACTGGCTTGGCTTTGCGGTGGAGAAACAGCTGAGCAATTTTTCCTCACGTTTTGTATCACATAGTCCCGCCCACATGGGCGTGTGCATGCAGTGCACCTTGGTTTACGTAGTTGAGATGGGTATTGCCGTATTGGATGCTGCCGTTCCTTTCCCTCCACAGATTAGCGCACAACACGCTGGGAGGTCACAACTGAGTTCGCTGCTGCCTGCCAAATAAAAGGTGAAAAATACGATTGTGTGTGCCATCTTCACTCTGGGTGCAAAAACAACAATTGATGGACAGAATGCAGAACAATGTCATACATTCACCCCAGTACAGAGATCTGGGCCTAAATCCATCGTTTTTTTGCTCACCATGCCATTCCAGTTTGAACCCAGCGATATGCAAATAAGTCTTGACCCTGTGCCCAATGGGAACAGTCCAGCCCGAACTGCCAGGCCAGGTCCTCCCTGGACTGGAAACAAGCATCCTAGGACCGGTTTCGGGGTTTCACCCCCTTCAGCCAGGATAGCTTGATTCCAGTGGCATGGAGAGCACGGGACCCACGTCTGGGCATACCCGTCCCACTCGGGGTGACAAATCCAAAAACAACAATTGATGGACAGAATGCAGAACAATGTCATACATTCACCCTAGTACAGAGATCTGGGCCTAAATCCATCGTTTTTTTGCTCACCATGCCATTCCAGTTTGAACCCGGCCATATGCAAATCAGTCTTGACCCTGTGCCCAATGGGAACAGTCCAGCCCGAACTGCCAGGCCAGGTCCTCCCTGGACTGGAAACAAGCATCCTAGGACCGGTTTCGGGGGAGGACCTGGCTTGGCAGTTCAGGCTGGACTGTTCCCATGAGGCACAGGGTCAAGACTGATTTGCATATGGCCAGGTCTAAACTGGGGTGGCATGGTGAGCAAAAGAATGATGGATTTAACCCAGATCTCTTGACTGGGGGTGAATGTTTTGATTTGTTCTGCATTCCGTCCATCAATTGTGTGTCTTTTATCTTCACTCTGGGAGCAGTTTCGATTGGATATGTAGTGGCCAGCTCTGGCCACGAAGACGCCCCACTGCAGACTGCAGCAGGTCCTAGCGCTTTGAATCTGAGGCGCGTACAGGAACATCGTAGCCGCTTTGGTTAGGCAAAAGTCAAGCAGCCAACCAGTTCTGTCCACAACAGCGACCCGATGGGATGGTGAAATCTGTGGAGGGAAAAGAACAGCAGCATCCACTATGGCAATACCTATCTGAACTACGTAAACCAAGGTGCACTGCATGCACACGCCCATGTGGGCGGGACTATGTGATGCAAAACGTGAGGAATAAGCCAGCAGGCTCTGCAGGGCGGGTCAGTGACACGATACCGGTGCCCTCCGTTAAAATCCAAACAAAACCTCACTAAACCTTGAAGTGAGGACACTGACACCACGGCTGGAGGTTGAAAATGCCTTTACTCCATGCAGAAAGTTGCACAAATACACAAACCCAACGCGTTTCTCCTCTATGTGAGGCTTGATCACGGGTACACTTCTGTTTTTCACCTTGCCTCGTGCATTAGCACTGCGGTTTGGTTTTCTCCCAGAATGCATCAACACACAGGTGTGTCCATTTGTTTTCTTAAGGCAACAGCACGTAAAACTTTATTGTTCACTTTTTACAAACATGCTGCCATCTTCCTTAACGTGGGGACTGTTAATAATGCAAACCGCACCATTACCTCAATTAAGGACGCAAACAACATCTCACACACCAATCGTGACAAAATTCTAGAGACCTTCAAAACATTTTACAAGGACCTTTACAGCAACAAATTAATATTTAATGCTGAGAACTGCGAGCAGTACTTAAAGTCCATCGCTCTTCCCAAACTAACAAACGCTGATAGGACGCAATTAGGGGCTCCTATTTCAGACCAGGAAATCTCTACTGCTATTAAAACACTCAAAGCCAACAAAGCTCCTGGGCCAGATAGTTTTTCAGGCTCCTTTTACAAAGCGTTTATCACCTCACTCCAACCATCCCTACACAGACTTTTTAACTTCATGGCCAAGAATGGGGATGTTACTGATTCAATGAGAGAAGCCACAATTATTGTTATCCCCAAAGAAGGCAAAGACCCGCTTCTACCTAAAAACTACCGACCAATTTCCTTAATAAACGTGGATTGTAAGATATATGCCAACATTTTAGCCAGTCGACTAAACAAATTTCTCCCTAACCTTATTAGTAATTCGCAGGTGGGATTCCTCAAGAACCGTTTATCCAATGACAACACTAGGTTACTCTGCCATGTCTTGGAAAAAGCAAAAACGGCTACTTCCCTTAGTTGCCATCACACTTGACGCAGAAAAGGCGTTTGACAGGGTATCGTGGCAATTTCTAAAACACTGTATGCAAGTCTTCAACCTTGGTGAGACATTTATTAACATGGTCATGGCCCTTTACTCTAACCCATCCGCTCGGATAGCCATTAACGGTTCTGTTTCAGAGCCTTTCCGACTAGAACAAGGTACTAGGCAGGGCTGCCCCCTCTCGCCGGCTCTCTTTCTCTTGGCCCTGGAACCACTAATCCAGGATATAAAACGTAACGAGAAAGTTAGCGGTGTACTATTTGGTGAAACACGGGTGAAACTAGCCGCATACGCGGATGATATTCTGATCATAACAGAAGAACCAGAGACCTCCATTAAAGCCCTGATGGACACTATAGATTCCTATGCTAGTCACTCAGCCTATAAACTCAATCGAGACAAATCTGAAGTTAAACCCCTTAATATATATAGCACAAAGGACCTATTAGGCAACTCGGGCCTAACGTGGCAACCCAGCCATATTAAGTATCTGGGAATCGAGTTCTGTACCACAACACTCGAGACACTTCAACATAATGAAACCAAAACGCTTGAGCGGATCAAAACCCAACTCAATTCTTGGTCTCCCAGATTCATAACCTGGTGGGGAGAATTGAAACAATAAAAATGATGGTTTCACCTCTAGTAAATTACTTAATTACTATGCTGCCACTTGCCCTATCGGATGATTTCCACCACAAACTGAGAGTCATCCTCTCGACCTTTTGTGGAAGGGGAAGAAAGCGAGAATCAGTATGAAAAAACTCCAGCTTCCCAAATCGCTCGGAGGTGTTAATCTCCTGGATTTCAAACTCTATCAGGTGGCTTTTTTAGCGAAACAAGGGTCACACTGGCTTACACCTCTGTCAGACTATACCCCAGTATGGCTTGCAATCGAGAAATCTCTCCTTAACAACCTTCATCCTACAACCCTTCTCACTACTAACCTTGCCCGAATAACATGCTCTGGTACTATTATTCTCAAACAGACTAAATGTGCCCTGCTGAAGATAGACAAATTACTTGACATTAAAATAAAGAATTCCAATTTAGAATCCATTTGGGGCAACCGCAACTTACTGTACAGAGGTCGCACCTTGCACAATGATAACTGGATAAAGAAAGGAATCCTCTTTCCTCACCAACTCTATACTGATGCACAACCTCTGACCTTTAAAGAACTACAAACCACATACCATCTTGAACCTATAGAATTCTATTATTTCCTGAAAGTAAAAGCTGCCCTATCCAAAGCAAAAATCTCAACCTCATCACCATCTCTACCACAATATTTTTCAAAACTAAATGCCCTAGGCCACCAAGTTTCCTGGCTTTATAAATTACTAGGCCCCAAACAGTCTAAACTCAATGCGAAAATGTTACCTTCTTGGAATATGAAGTCCACCGCCCCGCTCTCAGACTCTGACTGGACCTGGACGTGGAATTCAGTATTTAAGAACAAAATTAGCCCTGTATTGTCCCAAACTAAATTCTGGCTCCTTCACAAAGTATTCTGGATACCCTCCCGCCTACTCAAACATAATCTTCGAGAGGATGATATCTGCTGGAACTGCAATGATTCAGTAGGCGACTTAGAGCACTTACTATTACTTTGTCCCTGTGTAACATCTTATTGGGACAAGATCTTCAAATTCATCTCTAATCTCTTTCCTGTTACCGCTTGTAAGGACCTCTGGTCACTTTTGTTTGCTCCCACAATAACAGACCCCTTGAGTGAAAATGACAAAGCTCGCCTTGACCTTCTCATAATAGCGGCTATCAAAATCATCCTCAATAACTGGAAAGACACCAGTAAAGCGTCCTTTAAATGCTGGTTAAACTGGATCACCAATCTGAGAGGAGCTGACAACATTGCGCTTCACAACTCGCCATGGAAGAACCCAGTTAGAACCTATGGCATCCTCTTGACACCTTCTTTGGATCGCATAAACCACCGTGATTTCTCGCCACCGACTATATATATTAATATATAACCGTTCACAACACCTACCGGCGGTAATCACTTTTGCTTCGCTTATGTCGATTATAGCAACCTTAATATCAAACCCTTCAAGACCCCTAGCTGTCCCTTAGGCCCAGCTTGAACAAGAATACACACAATTAATATAAGACAGTATTGTACTTTTTGGTATGTGATCTTCCTCTGACCTAGTCATTATTGCAAACCTGGGGAAACTGTTAGATTGTATATCTGTTGACGTCAGGTTCATTGCTTTCAGTATGTCACCTGTGCCTTATAATTCCAATGTAAGTTATTTTTAGGTATTGTTATTTATTGTATTGTACCGTATTGATCAAAAGGTATCTATACTGAACGCTATTTTTCTTTTCATTTGTGCCTTCCTTTTATTTTGTGTAATATTATTTACGTTTCTGTCACTGTACACTTGAACAACCAATAAAAATCTTTTGAACTTAAAAATTTGAAAAAGAACTCTGAATAAAATAGAACAGGTGAAATATGGCGAATGGAAAGAGAAGGTGTTAAGGGCTGGATGTACTAAAGTATTTTGCATTTGCAAACTTTGTGATTCACAAATTAGCATTTTGGTATTTACTAAACCCCTTTGTAGTGCGTAACAATGATATATTGTGATATGTTTTCTACCTTTGAATTGTGGAATGTGTTGGGAGATGAAGTATGGGCACCTGGAGCTGGAAAGTGCATGCGTTTTGTATCGTATTATGGTATTTGTATAGTTCTTACTACCACTATGTGGGGCACTGGAACCGTTGTCTATGTGGGTGGCAGGCTGCAGGTGTGTGGTAGGCAAAGTATTGATCCTATATGCTAAGTGTTTCCATGTTGTGTCTGATGACCACTGAGGTGTGGTTATCATGTTATGGGACACAGCGCTTAGTGATGTGATGGATTAATAAGTATGAGAAATAGACATGCATTTTTATAATATGTGTTGTGCTGGCAGTTCTGATTAGCTCTGTTGCCATTTTTAGGTCGAGCCTATAGCGGCAGCGCGCATGCGCTGCTCGCTTTGCGAGGCATGCAGTATTCAGTACGGAGTGGAAGCTTTGTGGAAGCTCCGCCCACTCTCCGCCCACTTTCCGCCCACCCTCCGCCCATTGGCTTGTCTTTGTCCTCCGTAATTGCTGTCTTCTGATTCATTTTGAGGCATGTTAGTCCCTCCTTATGACGGCTATGTCGTCATTTGTCACCTCCCATGGCTACTGGTCCCTTTACTTGGAGTGTTACACCGTACGTGGACTGTGAGCACTCCTTTGTGCCCCCTTCTCCCCCCGCTGGCACTCCCGTTGTCCGTGCCCCCACCCTCCCATTGTCCGTGATGCAATTTGCAATAGGTCTCGCGTAAATGCGAGTCCTATTGCATTGCAAATGCTTGTTGACAACAAGTGATTCCTCGGTCGCGGGTTCCCGTGGAGGGCTCTAGGTGCTGGGCACGGGCGCCACCACCCACCCGTCCCCTGCGCGGAGGGCGCTGTCACCGCTCAGACATGCCCAGCTGTCACTCCTCAGCTCGTGCTCGTCTCTCCTCTCCTCCCCTCCTCACTGCCGCCTGCACTCGGAGGATGGTAGTCTCTCGCACCTGCCTTCCACCACCACGGATCGCGCATGGCCCCTGCCGGGTGGGCTTGAAGCCCAGGCTCCTGGGGTGGCAGAGGGTGGGAGGCTAAGACCTGCCCCGCTGCCGTCTGTCTGACCTGAGCCTCGGGCGAGGCGGCCGGAGGGCGACTCAAGAGCTGGACAGAGAGCAGCCCGCTCCTGGGAGAACAGTGAGTTATACCTGGGGACTGGCGCTCCCCATCCCTGCCCCGGTAAAAGGGTGGGTTATTTTCCAATGCATCCTCAACCCAGATGCACTACTCTTGATAACTAAGACCTCTTGGTGGGTTAATGCGCTTAAAGCAGCGATCCTTGTGTGTGACTTGCAGGTCATCTGTTCGAATTGCCTCAGGGTGTCATCCTCATAGAGTCGACTGAATGGGTACCCTTGGCTTCGGGGCACGATAACACCTGTTGTTTAAGTAAGGTTCGCCAATGTTGCTGCTAGGTGCCTCGTTGCATGTAATCTCTCCCTAGCGCCTACCCTTGAGCAGAGTACAGCGCTCCGCTGCCCAGGGACCAGATCCGCCTCTACAACCTCAGTGAAACACCTCACACTTGAGTGGCTCAGACGCGGGCCACTTTCTGGCGCGCATTCCATTAATGGTGAATGCAGTTATATAATTGTTAGAAATGAGGTGCCAGCCCCCTCCCATTCTGAGCATCTATGACACTGATGGAGGAGCCTGGGCGAGGCAATCAGAGGCAGCAGGTGTGACCAGGGGGGCAGGAGACGTGCCAGGCTGGAGGGCACTGCTGACAGGCACTCTCTGCCACCCTCGAGGAATCCGACGTGCCGCCCTGGTGCAGCCGCTGTCAGGAGCCGAGGGAGCCGAGGGAGCCTCACCCACCGTGTAAACCCGTTGAACGTTTATGGCGAGGGAGGGTGTTTGGGCGCTCCAGGTGAAAGGACATGTTGCTGCCCTTCCTCCTTCAGTGGGAACCTATCTGATGGTTCTGGGACAATCTGCTGTCCCCTGCCGGTGGCGCTCGGCAGCACAAATCCTCGTCACATTGGACACTTGAACCTATAATGAAATACTGGCTGGCGTGAGAGGCTGCGTCTGGCTACGATTGGACCGACCATTGTACAGTCACCGGCATACTTACCCACTCAGATGCCTGCAAATGAAATGACTTTAACAGCCATTAGGGTGCAGCAACTATACAGCAGCTCGGCAGTGGACTGTCAGGCACACTTATTTAAAATAAACACAACCAATGACGACGTAAAGAGGAACCGAACTCCCTCCTCTCCAAAAACCATACTAATCACCAAATTTCTGCAGCCTCGGAACCCCCGCTCCCCTCCCCAAAGCCTTAGGGAGAGGTTACTGTGCACTCGGGTGCAGAGCCCCTCCTCCCTCCCCTCCCTCGCTTGGACGAAGCCAAGTCAGGTAGAGTTGGTTAATGAGCAGCATGAGGAAAGGGACCCAGCGGGGTGACAGCCGTGATCTAGGGATGAGCACCAATGTGAATGAGGTCATTAGAGGCAGTTATTATCACACTATGAGGGTTAATGACGGAGTAATAACCATCTACGGTATCGCTCCACTATAACTAAACTCACAAAAGGAAAACCGGATGGTCTATCTACTACACTAAAACTATGTGAGAGTGTAGGGGAATGGACAATTCATCTTATTAAGACGAGAACCCTCACTCACCCAAAGGTGACATGCTTCATCATTGGGTTTCCTCTTGCACACTGTGCTCGCAAGGTGCACAGTGTGGGCTACGACTCTCCCACAGGAGAGGAGCGTGAGATGTTTTAGGTCATCCAATGCAAATTGGAGTGAGGGGCAGAGTGCAAAATGAAAAATGAAAAATTAAGCGTGAATTAAAACTAACTCCTGGTGGACAAAGTTAACTTTTATTAGAGTCCCCAGTGGTTTGGGTGAGTGAGGGTTCTCGTCTTAATAAGATGAATTGTCCATTCCCCTACACTCACACATAGTTTTAGTGTAGTAGATAGACCATCCGGTTTTCCTTTTGTGAGTTTAGTCATTAGAGGCAGCACAGGCAGACACCAGCGGCTTCAGTAGAAGGATTTTCGGCAAAATTATATTGTGGCATTTGGACGCCCCAATCCTTCAGCAAGGAGGCCACTTCAGTCGGTCTGTTGAAATCTTAGAGAGTGAAAAACTGATGGATGGAAACCTTTCAAGGCCGCTGAACACTCGGTATGGTCCATAATATATATATATGTTTTTAGATTGCCTGTGCCATCACAGAAGGAGAACAACCATATGCCAACTTTGCACGCCCCTTCCCCAGAACCTGTTCTCGTCTGACGGGTATCAACTGAAATAAACATGCAGGTGGAATGGAATATTCGACACTTGATTTGTTCAAACTGATCAGCAAATACTATGGAAAATACTAATAAACAGGCTATTCTGTGCTATGTCATGCAATTGGGGAGTAGGCCCGGACTGCCCATTTTTTCCACCGGGTATTTCCCCTGCGGACTGGAGCCTCTACAGGCCAGTTATTAGGGCCAGGTGGCGTGTCACGCAGTTTGGTCCTTACTTTCCCTCCATGTTAAAGAACAGTAGATGTTTCAGCACCCAGGCTAATGTGCTGCATAGCTAAATACATAAAAGGTCCCAACGGCGAGACCGATTGCATTGCAAATGCTTGTTCCTTTATGTTCTTAAACCGACTTCCTTCGCTGGCTGTGGCAGGATCTCATCCACTGTGATCTTATGAATCTGCAAGGGGGGGGGGGAGGATCCAGAGATCTGCATGGATAGACCATGTAATAGTCCTTTTTATGATTGCCATTATGACTTATCAATGGAAGAGATTTGCCATGGTGGACTGTTATTATTAACCTTTTGTCTTTATAGGATATCAAGTTTTCTGATTGTGACTATTTGGAGCACCAGGATGGAATATGTAAGAGTTCACCAGTGATCAGTGGTTTGTGGCAGATCTCTTTGGTCTCAGAAGAACTGTCTGGTAACAATTGAGTGGTTATTTATGCTTCCCTGCATTATACGCTTGTCCCGTTGACGATGAGGGACCAGGTAATGAATTTGTAACCAATATCAGATGGTGAAATGAACTATGTCAAATTGATACTGGGAGCATGGTGATAAAGACTAGAGCAACTGTTCTCCATCTCGTGGTTAGAGGTAGAAGGTAGGGTCTAATTAACATGTATTAACTGAAGGCAATTGAATACAATAATGTATATTTTGATTGCAATTGTTGACCAATAAGTATCTAATAAGATGTTAAGAGCATGGGACAAGTACTGCAAATAATTTGTAAAGTGCACTATGCTCTCTCAGCATGCAGAGGAATGTGGAAGCTGCACTACAATGACCAAAGCCTTGAAAAAGATAAGATATATGATGCAGTAAAACTTTTTAAATTACTTCTAAGAAGTAGTTTCCAATCCGGACTGTTAAAAAAGATGTTTGAGAAGGATTTTTTTCTATATGCTGTAAGATGTACCTTTATGGAAGACAACTACAGCCCAGCTTTCGCTAAACAAAGATGACATGAGAGTACGGCTTCTTCATGATGTGCTAGGACCATTCTTCTTCTTCTGGATGCGTCAAATGAACAACCTCTTCCATTTGAAAGCATAGGATGCTGTGGTTGATGGACTTGCTTCCTTCAAAATGTTGATGCAGCCTTGTGGATGGTGTAAATGTCATATTGTAAGAATTGAGGACCCAAGCTGCTGAGCTCAATGGTGAAAAATTGGGGTGCATTTTATGGCCTTTGAACCTGAACAGGAGTTCCTGTCTGCAGGGCAAAAGTTGTGGACATTTAACCACGGGACAAACACCAACAAACTCAATATCGGTGTTTGCCCTGAGGTTATTGCTGTATTTTTTTTATAAATTTTTTTACGGGGTTGCCCTCCCATACGCCTGCTGCACTTCCCATCCTACCCACAAGCATTTTGCCACTTACAATTGCAGTGCTGTTTAATTAAGATCTGCAGTGCAGATGGCGAAATTCCCATCGGAATAATAAATGCGGCACAAAGTCCACATACCGCAGTGCAGCATCTTAAGGAGGCTTTCGTAGAGATGCAGAAGGTCAGTGAACCACCATGGCACGGCCATTCTGGTGCAGTTAGTATCATCTAGATCTTGCCTCTCATCAGTGTGATTATGGCAGATAGAAATTGTGGTATTGATGGAAATACATACACAAATGTTTTCAACTAGCTTATTATAAGTGAATTCCCTAACTTTGGCTGCTTGACCAAACCTGAATGCGTAGCTTGGCCTTTTTTTTAAATATTTTTTGCATTTGTGAAAGCATGTATTTGAAGGGCATCCCATTCGAAAAGGTAATTGAGTACCACTGTATCATGTAATATTAATGTATGATTCTATTGAAATGTTTAGCTGGGAGAGACTGCTTCTGTATTTTGGACACCAGGAAGATGCACCATAGTGAAGTGTAAGTTCTGGCAGTCATTTCCAAATAGTTTGTCCCTGACGAAACACCTCTATTGATCTTTTCCCTCCCTGCTTGTTGAGATAATCCATTGCAGTCCTGTTATTGGCCTTGTACAACAAAATAGTTCATCTTAATGCCTGGAAAACATTGAGAGCGAGATAGACCACTCAACTACAGCAGATTGATTTGATTGGTCTTCTCTTTCTCCAGCCATTCTTCCTATGCTTTTACATGACTCATAAGCTCCTCTTAACTTAGCAGGGAAACATCAGCTATATGGGTCTGGGACAGAAGTCTTGATTGAAAGGTACACCTTTCATTAGAGTGCACCATCTTCACCACTGGGGAGCAAATTGGATGGCAGCTTGGGAGTGTCAGTCTGTCCACCCAGTTCCCTGAATACTGTCACCATTTATCTTCCAAACACTGGTGCTGTGTTCTCATTTGCAGTCAAGCATTCAGGCTAGAAATATTCAGGATGTGATGTACTCTATTAAGGATGAAATCTAAAGGGCTGTTGGATGAGTTGTCTTTTAATGTTTTCAAAAGATTCAAATGGATAGAAGACTGTCATCTCAGAAGAATACACTCTTGCAGACAGTATGTCTAGACTTGCTCACAGGTAATGAATGGATCGAACGTGGCTTCTAGTTGACTTTGCTTGGTTCATTCGGTCAATGAGACTTTCACCCAAACAGGGATACACAAAAATCCTAAGTTTCCTGTAATGTACCACTACCATGGCCATGCACTTTGACAAAGTTCTGGGAGTTGACTTGAGGCTGAAAGGACACGGACTGGTAATAATGGACATTGCTCACCGGGAATCTTAGGAACTTGCAATGTTTTTGTCCAGTGGGAATTGTAACATAAGCATCCTAGAGGTCTACGGAACTCATCAAATCCCACTGATGGAGTTGGGGCAGATCTGATGAGATCCAACATCCAGAACTTCTCTTAATATATTTGTTTGATGTATCAAGAGTGGATCACATTTTGGACCGTTCTTTTGATCCAAAAACAGAAGTAAATCCCCATTCCTTTTTGTGAATGAGGGAGCATTTCCTCAGCCTTTTCCCAAGAAGAGTATGCGAGTCCAGCTGAAGTGAATCTGGGGGATAATGAGAAGGTTTCTTTAGAAAATAACTGGAAGAGATGAACACAACTACAGAGAATAGCCATATTACCCAATATTCGGCACCCATCTTTCCTTTGTTATATTTTTCACTCTTACAGACAATTGCTGATTGTTACCCCAAACAAAAGTGACGCACACAAGAGGGGAAGTAAGGAGTCAATGTTTTACTGCTGATGCTTGATGGCCACCTCTTCCAGTCTTACGACACTGGTAGGGCTGCTTTGAATGTTGGTGCTGCTGGTATATCTGAGGTAACTGAAGGGTTTGAACCCTATGCTATACAGATTGCTGGTCTTAGGGTATGTGCTGGTGTTTTCTATGTTCTTCTTTTCTAAACTCACTGCGTTCAGCTTTTCTAGCTTTGATAACATGCATTGCATTTCATCATCCATATCGAACCCAAAAAGAGTGTTACAAGAGAAGCACAGGTTTAAAACTCTCTGATGTGCTTTGGTTTCAATCCAGTGAGGTGGAACCATGACAAACGGCACAAGGCTAGACCGTAACAGTAACCATGAGTACCAGATCTGAAGACTCTGTACCACACTGATTACCTGATTGGAAACCATGATTCCTCCTTGCAGAGTCTATTGGAACTCCTTTTTGTCTTCACATAAACGTTTTTCTTGAAAATGCTGAAGAGATTCTCATAGAGATTTGGCATACCTCCCAAGCAAGGCAGTGGTGCTTGTGGTTGCATAAGTGTTGGAAAATTGTCTTCCTACTACAACCATTCTCTTGCTCTACTTAACAGGATGTGCTGTAGAGAGTAGAAAGGTGGTAAGATATTTTTTCGCCGCTGAAATAATCACTGAATCAGGAGAAGAATCTGCATGCAGGAAGAAAGCGTCTTGGTCCAGTGGCTTATATTTTTTCTGCAAATGAGCAGAAGATGCCCTCGCTTATGATGGCGTTAAGAATAGCTCCACAGGCGTGGCTTGACGCCGGGAGAGATGGCGGCTTGCTAGCGTCGCTCCGTTTGAGGATTCAAGGAGTTTCCTAACGACGGGCGATATCTTCGACCTGTCCTGCTCGGAAATGCCAGGACTTTGCTCATGAGCATAACGGGAGCACAGCGGTATCTTCTTTGAACACGGTAAGCCCGTGCAACGTCTTAATTTATTCACGAAGTGCAGCGCGTCTCTGCGATAGAACTCGCGACCGCCATTTTGTTCATTTACTCTGCTGACGGACGATATCCCCGTCCTGCTTTTTAAAGTTTTTAAAGTTTAAAGCCTACAGTCTCCCTTCCCACTATGGCGAGAACACAGCGATATCCTTCTGGACCACGGTAAACACCGTGCAACGTTTCTTTACATATATCAGGTGCGGTTTGTATCTGTGACAGGATTTAAATCCGCCATTTTGTCTCTCCTCCTCAACTTTCAATGCGCTCCTGAAGGAATGAATTGACAGATCATTTTTCCTCTGGATTGACCTTCTTCATTATTACTCCTGCAACCAATGTGTTTTTCAATGCCTCTTGAACATTTTACCAGCCTTTATATCCGCAGTTCGCTTGTATAACGCTTCCTTTTCTGTACATGTACATCGCGTTTCCATGACTGGATTCGCGCACACTTTTGTATTACCTCAACATTTTTACGAAGCGATGTCGGCACTGCTATTTCCTTTTTTCTGATTGAGGCTATCTTTAATTTTTTGCAACTGTTGACACTTGCTATCCCATGCCATTTTTGTTACATCTTGCACTTAGGACGGCATTTTTTCTTTGAAATTTCAAATTTCTCCTTTGGGCAAAAGGCTATTTGCGAGCATTACTACAGAAACAATTCTTTGAGACTGATCTTTACAATACCAAGCTCCACTTTTTCAGTGTTGTTTTTTTTATTCAAGACTCCTCTATATCCAATTGTTTTTCAAATTACAATCTACACGCAACTCTTCTCCGCCCTTGTTTCACTCATGTCTACGGGGAAGATTAAATCAGGCAGAGGTGCGGCATCCATGTCTATTCAATCTCCACGTCCTAAATCTACTACCATACATACCTCAAATCCTTTTTCAATTCTACAGGACGACATGGAAGAACCTGAACAAATCACAACCTCATGTACTGTAGATGCTACGAGTACTATACCTTCTCCCAATGCATCTCTTTCACAGCCTACATCGGCGGGGAAAATCAATTCTAAAGTACCTACTTCCTCTGTTTTATCATCTATTAAAAGGATTAAAAAAGACCCTCCTTCTCCAGCTATCTCTCCACCACCAGTTTCACCAGTCTCTTTAGAACTATTATTGGATGAGATCAGAGCTCTTAAACCACATATGGAACAAACAAACACTCACTTGCAAGCCTTAGAGGAGAAATGGTCCACATTCGATAACAAAATTAACGTGATGGAACGCCAACTAGAAACTTTACACATCTCCTCTCAGCAAATTTCACCTATGAAATCAGAAATTCTACAACTCTAAAAACAAGTAGAAAATCTTGAGAATCGGGGTAGACGTAATAATCTCCGCATTTATGGTCTTGCTGAAGGTTTGGAAGGATCCAATCCTATTTCATTTTTTCAGACTTTTCTGCCACAGATTCTTGATTTTCCTGCTTCTCCTGCATTAAATTTACAACAAGCTCATAGACTTGGTCGTCCTCCTCAAAATCCTTCGACCCAACGTAAATCATGGGGTGTTATATTATATTTCCTAGAATATACAGATTTGCTGAAAGTCCTACAAGCGGCTAGAATCAAACGTCGCATCACATGGCAAGGTTCTCAACTATTCTTTTCACAAGACTATTCGAAAACCACAGCAGATAAAAGAAAGACTTTCCTATCTATGCGCCCTACCTTACGTGCTTTGAATGCTAGATATGGTCTCATTCACCCGTGCCTTTTTAAAGTGACTTACAAAAATAAAACAACAACTTAGAGGATCCTGCTTTGCTTCAACAATTCCTTGCTGACTGTAGAGAGGACTCCATGGATTTTGCAGGCTCATCATCTCTTTGAACTTTTTGTTCTCTCTTATTGCTGATCTTTGTAATCTCACATTGCCTGTAATACACATTTTATGTAATTAATTTCTTCATACTTTGTCTTTTCCCCAACAGGTGCTGTCTCCCTACTCCAACTTTCGTTATATAGTCCGTTATTCACTGATGTCTTCCTCGTGATCTTCTCCGGAGTTTCATTGCTGGTTGTCTGTCTTCCCTTGTGGCTTCAACACCCTCCAACCATGTTTGAGTCTTTGGTATGTTTATTTGTCTTTTTGTTTTTTGTTTTCTCTCCTTTTCTCCTGCTTCTACATCATTTTCTCTCTGTTTCTAACTTCCCTACTGGAAAGCTTCTTACTATATTTTTCTCTATATATATTTCCCTTTTCTTTTTCTCTTCTCCCCTCTTTTCCTTCCCTTCCTCCTTCTCTTTATTCCAATATTTTCTATTTCATATCCTTCTTCTTTATTGTTAGAGTGCTTACTGTTCGCTCTTCCATTTATTGTAATTCTTTATTGTTTTTCCTGTTATGCTGTAATGCTACTCGAATGTTATTCTTAGTTTTTACAGATAATTAATGACGTTACGTATTGTTTCATGGAATGTTAAAGGTTTGGGTACGCCTATCAAACGGCAAAGAGTTCTTACACATTTGTCTAATCTTAGATCAGATATTGTATTGTTACAAGAATCACATTTAGTTGCTTCAGAAGTTCTTAAGCTTAAACGACAGTGGGTAGGAAATGTTTTTTCTTCTCCTGGTACTAGCAAAAGAAATGGGACGGTAATTCTATGTCATAAAAAACTTAAAGTGACTCTTCTATCTCAAGACTCAGATGACGAAGGACGTTGGTTAGTTGTTTATCTTAAAGTTAATGATATCCCTATTACCTTATTTAATGTCTATGCTCCCACAAAACCTGATAACAATTTCTGGCCTCATATTTCTACTCTCCTGATGTCTATCTCTACTCCATATGTTGTTTTTGGAGGCAATTGCAATTTAATTGTTGACCCCTACATTGATCGTACATCCAAATCACCTTTTGTTCCCTCTCCAATGCACAATCACTTCATTAACCTGATCTCCCATAGATCTCTTGTTGATGCATGGCGATTTTGTAATCCACAACTCCGTGAATACACTTTTTTCTCACCCACTCACCTCACAATCACGCATTGACCACCTTTTTGTTTCTAAAGCATTAACACAATCTATACTACACGTAGACATTGGTTCTATATTAATTTCGGATCATGCCCCTGTGATATTGGACTTGGAATTGCTTCCAATTAATGTTACCTGTAAAAGATGGCGTTTCAATACATCCTTGTTGACCGATCTTACCTTCACTTCTTCTTTTGAAGACTTCATTTCTGACTTCTTTAATCGTAACATATCTTCTGTATCATCTTTTTCGATTGTTTGGGACACTTTTAAAGCTTCAACCAGGGACTTTGTCATCTCTTATGTTGCTACAAAAAAAGCCTTAATTTCCGCAAAGCAGACGAAATTCTCAAATCTATCAAGTTATTAGAATCTCTCTACACAGTTACAAATTCTAAAGCCGATTTAAACAACCTTATTAAAGAAAAGTTTAAATATAATAAACTATCTACGGAAAACGCATCTGCCTATCCTCTCCGAGGTAGTGCACGTTATTATGGCGGCCAAAACAAAGCAGGAAAACTACTTGCCTCATATCTTAAAATTAAAAAAGACCGCAATAATATTGATTATGTCTTAAATTCCACTTCTTCTCCAGCAACAAAAAATTTGGAAATCTTGGATGAATTCAAAAAATATTAAATCTCTCTCTATACTCCTGAAGCTCACCCAGATCCTAGAGACATTCAAAGCTATCTTGCATCTATACCAAAACAATTTCCCACAGATATTGATTTTTCACCGTTGGAGCGAGACCTTTCTATGAAGGATATCTCCCACGCCCTGAAACTTCTTAAGTCCGGGAAAGCTCCTGGTCCAGATGGATTTCCTATGGAATTTTACGCCCATTTTTCCAAATCCCTTCTTCCTCATCTCCTTTCTTTATTTTCACATTTCATTTCCTCTAAGGTTTCTAGTGGTACTTTTCAAGATGCTCTCATTTGCCTAATTCCTAAAGAAGGAAAAGATCTCCACCTATGTAAAAATTACAGACCTATATCGTTAGTTAATTGTGACTATAAAATATTCGCAAAAATTCTCACTCTCCGTCTTGAACCCTTTCTTCAATCTGTCGTATGTAAAGAACAATCTGGTTTCATTAAAGGACGAAATATCTCAGATAATACCAGAATTTTCTTTAATATATTACACAAAGCAAATAAATACCCTCATTCACTGGCAGCTATTTCTTTAGACGCGGAAAAAGCTTTTGACTGCATGGATTGGTCATTTATCTTCCACACATTGTCTCGGATTGGCTTTGGACCCAAATTTATCTCTTATATTTCCCTTTTGTACACTTCTCCCAAAGCTTCTATTTTCGCCAATGGTTCCATTTCTGATTCTTTTACTTTACAGAGAGGTGTCCGTCAAGGTTGCCCTCTCTCCCCACTTTTATTTATCCTCGCTCTAGAACCCTTTCTCGCTAGAATTAAACAAAACTCTAGCATATACGGTTTCTAACATGATAATTTCCATGTTAAAATGAGTGTTTATGCAGACGATATTTTATTATATATCTCTAAACCAGAACACTCTATACCCGCATTTATTACAGAGGTTAAGACATTCTCTTCCATTTGTGGCTATAAGTTAAATCATGATAAATGCTAAATTCTTCCTCTTAATATTTTATGTTTTAAACAAGATTTTGTCCTTGCTGATTTCTCATGGAACTCCCAGAAAATTAAATATTTAGGTCTTTGGTTTGCCCCCTCTATTAAGCAGAAGTTATCTCTAAATATGACTCATGTCTTGTCTACATTATCCACATCTATCTCTAAATGGCAGCCTCTGTATCTGTCCTGGTGGGGCAGACTTGATACAATTAAAATGATGCTTGCTCCCATCGTTTTTTATATGATTTCTGCTACTCCTCTCAACTTTCCATCTTATTTTTTCAAAAAAATTAACTCTAGTTTAACTACTTTTTTATGGAATAAAAAGAAAGCACGCTTATCCCTAGCCATGCTCAAACCCCCCAAGTCACAAGGTGGTGTTAACTTTCCTAACTTCCAACTTTACCATAATGCTTTTCTTCTTAAGCAACTCGCTAAATCTTTAAACCAATCCACTTCTTTTCCCCTATGGACACATATAGAACTTTCTTTCTTATCTCCATTCTCTTTTACAGAAGCTTTTACATTTACTCACAAAACGCGTTTTGTATCCTCACCTATATATAAAACGGCCCCTAGATTATATCATTCCTTTCTCATCTCATATCTTTCCTGCAAAGATCAATTTTTTAATTCCTCCATTTGGCATAATCGTGTTCTTCAAATAAATAACAAACCCGTATTTTGGAAAACTTGGCGAGACAAGGGGTTACTTTGGATCCATCAACTGTTTTCTAATGATACTCTGCTTACTTTTTCGAAGCAGAAACTCTTTATAAATTACCAAATTCTTTCTCCGCCAAATTTAATATACTAACACGAAACATCTCCTCATCCCTGTTATCAATATCCTCTATTCCATCTTCCACTTCTTCTCACCGTAATATACTTCCAATTTTGAGTACTCAGCCTAGCGCTTCATCTATATATAAATCAATTACCACACTTCCCAATCCTAGAACTAAAACTACCATAGAACTCCAATGGGAACATGAATTCCATTCATCATGGTCTATTACATTTTGGGATAAGTTATGGTCAAAACTCCGTAAAACTTCTAGGTCAGCAAGCACAACACAAACGCTTTTCTTTATTTACAACCGACTCTTGATTACTCCACTGTCCTTACATAAATTTAATTCCACTACCTCCCAAACTGCTGGTCATGTAACGTTCCTCATGCTGATTTATATCACATGTTATTTTCCTGTCCCTCTACTCATCAATTTTGGTTGAAGATTTGGTCTCCGATTAATATTATTTTCCATACTCGCTTCCCTTATTCACCTGTAGATATTTTCCTGGGTTCCCTATCTGATCATTGGCATGATTCTACCTCTAACATAGATATTGTAGATTTATTGATTGCAATTGCCTTCCAGCAAATAACAAAGAATAGGAAACAAGCTACACAACTTTCTTTTCAAGCTTGGTGGTATAGTGTTTGCTATAATCATCGACTTGATCGTGCATATATTTCCCCTTTATCTCTACTCCTGAAAAGACAACTTATTTGGTCCCCTGTAACCACTTTCATAGATGTATCAGCACACAAATTTGCCCGTCATCATCCCTTATTGGAAGAAGTTCCCAAACCACCATGAATTGTTTTTTATTAGCCTTTTTTATCCATATATCTGTTTTCTTATCCATAGAATCTATTTCTCCTTTTCCTTTAAATGTTATATTACAGCTATTATACTATAAAATGTTGATATCTTTTTATATTGTATTAAGCCCTCTTACTTTTACATTGTACATTTTATCATAATTACTGTTGTACCTTTTTCCTCTCCCCTCCCTTCCTCCTCTTCTCCAGAGTTACATTATCTTCTCTTTCTATATGCAACTATTCTGTTTGAATTCTGTTACTTTATTGAACTATTATATTTAGTTGTATCTTTTCCAAAATAAAGTTTCTTTGTTTAAACGAAAAAAAAAAAAAGAATAGCTCCACAGCTGCTCCAGGAGAAATGTGACTAAATGAAGCATAGGTCTTAGAGATGAACACTGATGCAAAATCTCAAATATGACCAATGTGTTAGATAAGGTTGTCGGCGGAATAGCTATATTGACTTTGTACCTCCTCTGACTTACACTTCATTCAAGCTCATAAGGTCATTGATTGGTGAGACTCTAGCTGAAGGAGGTTCAGTATTCGTGAACCAAAATATATCAAAGAGCCTGTATGTGAGACTGTATATGAACAATGAGGTGTACTTGAATGTCTTGATCTGGAGTGATGACTAAACTCATGGTGTCTGGAAGGACAGTGAGATTTCCTAGGATGTGGTCTAACAGAAGATGCAGGTGATGTATCGACAGGAGTTGGAAATTAATTACAGACTGTGATAGAGTAGAAGCTGTTGAAGCCACTGGAGAAGTAGGCAAAGGAGGCAGCGTAGCCAGTGACTCAAAAGTACAGAGGAGAGAGCATTCTGGAAGCAAAGACTGATGCCAAACACTTCCCTTTTTGGTTTATGTCTTAGAGTAATCCAACTCTGGCGTATGTGGTACTCTTCTTTTTCGTCTGCAGACCAGTTCCTAAAACAGGTAAAAAGGCATGCTTGAATACCTCTTCATTGTCAACTTTTCTCATGACTATGATTTCCCTGCCACCTTTGACCTCCAGTGACACTACAACAGCAAACCAACCCTCGAGGGTGAGCAAGTTGCCATGGAACCCTCAATTTCATGGATCTTGACGTTGACCACGTCCACTTTGTTTTTTCTATCAAGGTATTTCCCTTGATTTCAATTTCTAAGTATCCCTAACTTTTGAGGCCATAGCTCCTCTTACAGAATGCGCTGAAAATGTTGAAAGATGTATACATGCCTCTTTCATAACCCTTTTAACCCATCTAGCAATGATTGCCAAAGAAATTGCTCTAAAGGGCTTCACATATGAAATCAACAATTGTTCTGACCCTGCAACTCTAAACTCTTGAACCCTTGACTCCTATTCCTTAATAGACCTCACTATGGATAATTTTGGAAATTCATCAAAACGTGGATAAAACACTGAGTCTGATATTGTTTCCTTCTTTTCCAGATTTAAAGAACACCCCTGTAGGTTGATAAAACATACTACTCAATTCCCATGCTTTAAATCAGATACCCTTCTAAAAGAAATTTAAAAAGTAATGTTGCTAACTTCCAAGATAACTCTGTTGAAGCCAAAACCCTATTAATTGGCCAACTCTAAAACAGTTTGGAAATCAAATATACATCCCAAATACTCTGATATCTAGACGTTGGTTGTCTTTTCAATCAAATTCCCTTCATTACTATTGGAAATCCCATCTACCACAGAAGGACCTGCTTCTATAGATGACCTGTAACAATTAACCGTTCTATACTTAAACCTCTTCTGATTAACTCTGCTAGAAAATTAGCAATCATGACTTCATCAGCCTCCAGGGGATTCAAATCCCATGTCAAGCGCAAACATAACCAGACATTCAGGGCATACACATCTAATCCTAGTCCCTGGTGCCCAGATTCATTGAGGAGCTCAGATGCTTCTCCAAAAATGTCTTTGAATCTTCCTGAATTCCTGTTAGCTTCCAAACTAGAAGGCTGAGCGCATCTGATTCTGTCAATGGATGTTCCTCCCCTTCTATGCCTATTAGTAAACCTTTGCATGGCTGAATAAAGAAAGGCATTTCTACTGTCATATCCAAAATTGACGAAGTGGCCTAACAAAAGTTGAAGGGGCCGCCCTGCAAGGTACACAGAGGGCCCCCCGCTCTGGATTTAATCTGGAGCTCTCAGGCCTGAGCACTGTGCTGAGGGGGACCCCTGCAGCTCAGGCCCCCCCCCGCACCGTGGGGGCCTGTGTTACGCCCCTGAATTAACAGAAACCAGGACTGGTCTCTGCAGAAAGTGTCACCAATGCTATCTTACATTTCTGTCTCCTCACTTGCAACACCACTCTCTGAATCATTGTGAAAGGTGGAAAAGCATAACCATTCATTCCTTTCCAATTATGACTGAAAGCATCTGCCACTGCATTCTCATTCCCTGGCAAATACTGCACTTTCAAACTTATCTTGTATTCCAGACAAAGCTTCCATATGCCCTTCATGGTCTCTGATAACTTCTTTGATCTGATTCCTCCTATCTTGCTTACGTGAGTTACTGCCACAACATTGTCCAGCCTCAGTAACACTGAACACCCCTACAACTGCTTTCTGAAACTGCAAAGAGCAAAAAGTCTGGTTCATCTTCAAATAATTTATATGCTCGTCTCTCTCCTCTATTTTCCATTTCCCACCAGTCTCCTGCTCTAAAAACATTGTTCCCAAACCTAAATTGCTCATGTCTGAATCTAAAACAAAATCTGGGTGTGTTCCAAAATTGCATGACCATTCCATGCTTCCAAATTTTCCGAAAACCAAACTAATTATTTCTCTGTTTCCTTTGAAATTATCACTTTGTCTCCAAACCAGAGACTGTTTTGCAGAGACAAATTCTTTGTGTTGCAAAGCTCTGTAATGTAATGGTCCTGGGAAAACTCCCTGTACTGACAATGATAAAAGGCCAATCACCCGAGCTAATTCCCTAAAACCACTTCCTATTTCCTAACAAGTGTTTTACCTCACACTTCATCAGCTTCACTTTCTTCTCCGGTAATTAAGGCTGCACCATCATAGTGTCTTTTGCAAATCCCAAAACTCCATCTCCCGCAAGTGTATCAAAATTGACTCCTCCTGATTCAAAATTATCCTAATGTCTCCAACAATTCAGTGACTACTACCAACTGAGTATTTAACACCTCCACATCCTGACTCCTCACCAGAATGTCATATAAATAGCTTATCATTCGAATCCCTTACTCTCTTAAGTTACCTACAACAGTTTGCAGAACCTTTGTAAAGCACCACGAGCAGCGAACAGCCCAAAGGGCAAACATCGGAACTGGTATAATTAACCTTCACATTTGAAATGAAGGAAACTTTGACTCTGCCCAGCAGTTGTAATTGTGAAATAAGCATCCTTCAGATCCAGTTTCACCATCCATTCTCCTTGCTGCAACATGTCTCTTAACAGATGTGTTCCTTCTATTTTGAAATATCTGTATGTTACAAAATAATTCAGACTTCTCAAATGTATTACCGGCCTTCAACCCTTGCCTTACTTCCTCACCAAAAACAGGGTATTCACAAATCGTTTTACCCTGTCGTCTACCATCCTTATTGCACCTTTTTCAACTTCTGTTCTATTTTGACTGCCACAGTCTCCCTCTGAACCTGTTGAAAAATGTACTGGTTGATGTGATGACTGTGTTAGCTGAAATGATAATGGGACAAACAGGACTAGAAGTGCCGAAATGCAAGAAACACAACTTGGACTTGTGGACAGAATCAGAATACTGGGGAGTTTTGCTTTTGCTGTCTGAAAACATTTTTATGACACAATAGAAGACAATAGGACTCAATAATAAAGCCACTTGTAAAACACAAACAAATCTTGTTTTATTTTAAATTATCAATAAGCATCTTTTACAATACATGCCTTTACCACACGTCTTTACCATGCAGCCTTTGCACACAAATGCCTTTCATGCGCATGCCTTTACCATGCACGGTAAGAATAGTTAAGATACGTGAAACTTATATATATATATATATATATATATATATATATATATATATATATATATTCACGCTCAGTGGGGGTCCGAAAAGAAGCAGCACTCGAGCCACAGATCGCTTTTTCCCCAGTAAAAGCTTTTATTGGTGAGAGGACACACTCCAGTAAAATCAAGCAGCAGACCGCCACCTGACGCGTTTCGAGATAACTCTTCTTCAGAGGCAGCTTGCGGTCAAAGAGGGCATGATGGGCTGCACCGTCCTTATTAGCGTTATCGTGGGTCCTGATTGGACCGCTCTGGATGAGCCAACACGTTGCATGCTGGATGTTGCAGTCCTGAATGTACCTTACATGAATGCCCTCCATAATTTCTGCACCATTTCAAGCTCGTCATGAGCCCTGGAATGCGTCACTGCATCTATCCATGTCTGTGCCCCACAATGAGTCCCGTGTATCGGGTTCAGTGGCCCCCGTTTCAGGGGTGGTGCAAGCTTCGACGGCCGGACTGCCGTCCAAAATTCACGCTCAGTGGGGGTCCGAAAAGAAGCAGCACTCGAGCCACAGATCGCTTTTTCCCCAGTAAAAGCTTTTATTGGTGAGAGGACACACTCCAGTAAAATCAAGCAGCAGACAGCCAATTGACGCGTTTCGAGATAACTCTTCTTCAGAGGCAGCTTGCGGTCAAAGAGGGCATGATGGGCTGCACCGTCCTTATTAGCGTTATCGTGGGTCCTGATTGGACCGTTCTGGATGAGCCAACACGTTGCATGCTGGATGCTGCAGTCCTGAATGTACCTTACATGAATGCCCTCCATAATTTCTGCACCATTTCAAGCTCGTCATGAGCCCCGGAATGCGCCACTGCATCTATCCATGTCTGTGCCCCACAATGAGTCCCTTGTATCGGGTTCAGTGGCCCCCGTTTCAGGGGTGGTGCAAGCTTCGACGGCCGGACTGCCGTCCAAAATTCACGCTCAGTGGGGTCCGAAGCAGCACTGCAAGCCACAGATCGCTTTCCCAGTAAAGCTTTATTGGTGAGAGGACACACTCCAGTAAAATCAAGCAGCAGACCGCCACCTGACGCGTTTCGAGATAACTCTTCTTCAGCGGTCTGCTGCTTGATTTTACTGGAGTGTGTCCTCTCACCAATAAAAGCTTTTACTGGGGAAAAAGCGATCTGTGGCTCGAGTGCTGCTTCTTTTCGGACCCCCACGGATCCCATGGTTTAGAGCTTGATATCAAAACTGTGTAAGAAATTTGAAAGACCTGTTGGTCCACACACGCCCCAAAGTGTCTCCCTCCACACAATCCACTTTATGGGCCTTACCCCCGGTAAAGGGCCATTATCCCTGCGGGACCTGTACTGTCTGTCCCCTTACTTCAGTTTCCAAACAGATTGACCTAGGTCTGGCTAGACCTTGGCACCAAAGAAAACATACTAACTGCAATACAAGAAATTGTATATACCTCATCACTTGTCCTTGTGACAAGAGATATGTGGGTATGGCAACAAGACCCGTGAAAATACGAATAGGGGAGCACAGGAGCACTATACTCTGTGGGAAAACTAACACAAAAATGTTGAGTCACTTCTCTGAAAAGAACCATACCCCTGACAGTCTCAGATGGACAATCTTCGAATCCAACCCCAGCTGGACAAATAGCAGACTATTCAGGCAGGAACAACGCTGGGTGTTTCGATTGAAGAGTAACAGTATATCATCGTTAAGGCCCCCTGAGTTAGACTTGGCATCTTTTGGCGTGTTTCCCCTGAGTTTTTGCTTTCTGACCTCCCGGTTTTGACTCTGTTTTTGCTGGCGTAGTGTTTCTGCGCACGTTTCTCACTGCTGATCAGTGGTAAAGTGCAAGTGCTCCTGTGGTAAATTGTGTTATGGATTGGTGTTTCCATGATTGGATATTTGATTTACTTGTTAGTCCCTAGTAAAGTGCACTGAGTGTGCCAGGGCCTGTGAATCAAATGCTACTAGTGGGCCTGCAGCACTGATTGTGCCACCCACGTGAGTAGCCCTGAAAAGGTAACTCAGACCCACCATTGCGGAGTCTGCGCGCAGTTTGTAACTGCCATGTCGAATTGGCCAGTGCACACACTTGCCAGTCCCTCACCTTCCCTTTTCTTACATGTCAGCCACCCCTAAGGCAGGCCCAAGGTACCCCTGCCCCCTGTGGCCGGGTGCAGTGTATGTGGAAGGTAGGACATACCCTGGTGTGTGTGGCATGTCCTGATAGTGAATTACGGCCAATTTCGTTTTTTTCGCTATTGCAAGGCTACCTGTTCCCCATAGGACAGAATGGGGAGTTTGTTTATAACATCTTATAAACTTAACTGGCCTGGGAAATTAGGTAGGAAAATAAAGTTTAGTATGCCTGAACTCAGAATCTAAAGATGCATCTTTTAGTGGAGGTGATTTTTACATTCTGTGTTTGAAAATACCACTTTTAGAAAGTAGGTATTTTCTTGCTCAGTCATCCCGTGTGCCTCTGCTGGAATGTGGATTGCCTGTCTGGGTTTTGGATGACAGAAGGCTGGGGAGCAGGAGTGGCTCCAGATAGTCTAGGTGGGTCAGGAAAGGGCTGAATAGACCTGGGCTGCAATTGTGGATGGGGAGGAGATTTCCTTGCACCTCAAAGGGCCTGGTCTGCCTCTGACCATGCCGTCTCCACCTCCTGCCAGGAAGTCACACCAGAGAAGGCAGAACTGGTTCTGGCTGGGCACAGACACTCTCTGCCTAAGAGATCAAAGGATTTTGGGATATAAATATTGGGGCCCAGACACCTGACTTTTAGAACTCTTTTGGACCAAGAAGACTGCCAAGAAGAAGAGCTGGAGAAGCTGTGAGGAGGAACTACCACTTTGCTGTGTGCTTTGCTGTGTTGGCCTGCAGTGGCTGCTTCTGTCTTGGGCAGTGAAAGGACTGGACTGGACTTTCTGCAATCTACTTTTGTGAGTTTCTCCAAGGGCTTGAGGTAGAGCTTGCCCCCTGTTCAAGAAGTCTCAGGAACAGCAAAGACTTCAAGCTCTTCTGCCCTCAGCACTGGGGACTGTGTGTTTTGTGCTGCAACATAAGAAAAAGCAACCCGAAGACGTCGACGCTGCCGACTCCGTGTCCTGAAGGCACCGCAGAGGGCACCGACGCATCGCCGCACCGCGACCCTGGTCTCACCGACGACGCCTGCTGACGCCGCCACCGAGCCGCTGCTCGCACCGCGACCTGTGGGCACCGCACTCCGCACCGCCTCGCTTCACGACAATGCCTTGGTATCCCTGCCGCCGCCGCTCCATGCCGAAATCTACGCCGCTGCTTGCACAGTGGTTCGAGGGCACCGCTCGTAAAGTTACACAACGCACCGCCCTCATCCCGCACCGCAGCCTTGGCCTACCGACGCCGGTCGCCATCGACTCCTGTTCGTCAGCTGACGACAGCGCTTCAGCAACAACGACGCCGCTGCTTGCACCGCGACCTGCCAGCACTGCGACGAGGACCGCATTCACTTCGCACTGCGACCCTGGTCTCACCGACGACGCCATCTGACGCCGCCACCGAGCCGCTGCTCGCACCGCGACCTGAGGGCACCGCACCGCTGCACTTTGCACCGCAGCACCCGACGCCTGCCGACGCCAGTGCTCCTGACTTCAACAGAGAGGAGTTCGATCTGTAACGCGTGTGACTTCGAGGGCCCCGACGACTCCTGCACTGACCTCCTGCACCGACGCCTGCGGACGCCGTGCTTTCGGAAGATCAACGAGAGGTCGCCAACACCCTGCATTTCTAAAAGGTACTGTTTGCGGGTCTTCCCGACACTGTAGCTGGCCCGCGACGCCGCGGTCAGCCAGAACTGTTTGGACTTGTTTGTTCACGACGCCGTGATAGCCCTGGACGGAGCTATCGACATCAAGGAACTGTTTTTCAAGCATATTTTGATAACTGAAGATTTCTAAGTACTGTATTGTGGATTTTTATCGTTTTTGGTCTTGTATTGGATATTTTTCTAAACTGGTGTGGTGTCCTTTTGTAGCCCTTACACTGTATTACTGTTGGTTATGTGCAAATGCTTTACACACTGCCTCTAAGATAAGCCTGACTGCTCGTGCCAAGCTACCAAGAGGGTGAGCAGGGGTTATTTTAGGAGTGTAACTCCCTTATCCGGACTAGAGTGGTGGTTTCTGCCTGGCTTTGGCACATTCCGTAGCCTATCAAAAATCCCATTTCTAACATTGGTTGTCAGCGGTGAGGATAGGACTTGCGTTTGCACTTGACTTAGTGATTGTTGTGCACTACTATCATATCGCAGACCATTACGTGCCACATACTGGTTTTTTTTCTTTTTGGCTTTTTTTGATTTCTCTTTGGCCTATTTGTGATCTTGCCAGTTTGAACTTGCTACTTCATCATGCCTGAATCAAGAGCATCATCTGTTGCATCCCTGGAAATTGCCTTTGAGGAGGATAGGTTGGAATCCTACAATGTTAGGGAATTGAAATCCATTTGCAAAAACCTAAAAGTCCAAGTCAGAGGCCTCACGAGGAAGGAGGAGCTACAAAAGGCGCTGAGGGCCTGGGCAGCAGCCAGACATGCCAGCGAGCAGTCTGGTGATCTCAGTGGAGAGGCGGAGAAGCCTATTCCTAAGGTGGATGTGTTTTTGGGAGGGGGGAACCCTCCAGCCAGGCAGCAGTGGCCTGTCCCCAGGAGAGTTGGAGGGCAGGCGGGAAGCAAGGAGAGTTGCAGTAGAACTGGAGAAGCTTAAGTTAGCCATGGAGGAGAAAAGGATGATGTTAGAGCATGAGTTCAGGATAAAGGAGCTGGATCAGAGGAGTAGAGCCAGCTCAGATGGTGGCAGCAACCCGTCAAGACAGGCAGACAGGATTGTGCACATCCCTAAGAATGTAGGCAAAGAATTCAAGAAGGGGGATGACATACAAAGGTGGTTTCAGGGTTACGAGGCAGCGATACACATGAATGGAGTCCCTGAGGAGAATTGGGGAGCAGGATTGTGGCCACTTTTCCCTGAAGAAGCAAGGGATGCTCTGATAGCTTTGGGTAAGGGGTATCACCTCACCTATCCAGACATGAAAGACGCCCTTCTCACTAAGTATGGTCTCACTCCGGAAAAGTACAGGGATCAGTTCAGGTCCAGTAAGAAGTCAATGCCAACACTTGGTTGGAATGTGTAGATATGTTTTGCAGGTCACTGGATGGCTGGGTGAAGGGCAGTAATGTGACAGATTTTCAGGGGCTCTACAATTTGATTGCATGGGAGCACTTGTCTAGTATATGTTTTGCAGATCTGCGACAGCAACTAGTTGATTGTGAGCTGACTGACCCCAGGAAGCTTGCTATGGAGGCGGACCGCTGGTTGAGTACCAGGGTCCACAGGAAAGCGTATGGGGGATACTCAGCCAAAGGTGGGCAGGGTCCCCAGCAGTAAAGTGGGGGGGGACAAGGGTAAAACACAGGAGTTCTCTAAAGGGCCCCAAACTAACACCCAGGGTAAAGGTTCCCATCCCCCAGGAGATCAGAATCAAGGGGTCTCGTCAGGAAAGCCTGCTGAGACCGGCCCCGCAAGTGTTTTGCATGTGACCAGGTGGGTCACATGAAGGGGGACCCCAAGTGCCCTATGGGGGCACAGCCACCCACCGGTGGGCAGTCCAAGGTGTTGGCTAGTGTAGCGCTTGGGGAGGAGGAGTACCCACAGGAGGGTGGGGACCCCGCAGAAATGACCCTCGTCTCACTAGGGGACAGTGAGATGGTCCCAGGAAACCCGGTGCCCCCTAACACAAAGAAATACAGCACCTGGGTGACCATCAATGGGAAAAGGGTAGAGGCTCTCAGAGATACTGGAGCCAGTGTGACCTCAGTCCGGTGTCACCTGGTCTCCGAGAAGCAGGTAGTCCCAGGGGCATTCCACCAAGTCATTGCGGTGGACAATTCAGAGCTCCAGTGTCTGGTGGCGCAGGTTCCCTTCGAGTGGGGGGGGTCTCGGGTCCCTTGAGGGTGGTTGTGAGCCCTTCCATGCCTGTAGATTGTCTGCTAGGTAACGACCTGGAGCAGTCCTTATGGAAGGATGTTGAGCTCAGGTCTCACTTGGAGATGCTTGGGTTGCCAGAGTGGGCATGCGTGTCCACTCGGTCAATGGCGGCCAGAGAGGGTGATCAAGAGGACTTGGAGCCTGAAACAGTGGCCCAAGTCCCTGCCAAGAGAAAGGTCAAGGGGCGCAGGAAACCGGCCCCTGAAGTTCCCATGGACCGGGAGGAGGCGGACCTTGAGGGGGACACCTCGGTGCCTACAGGGGAGCAGGTAGCTGAACTGGGAGACATCTCTGAGCTGACCTATTGGCAGCAAGAAGGGGGTCCCACCAGGGAGGAATTCTGCAAGGAGCAGAAGGAGTGCCCTTCTCTGGAGGGTCTGCGGCGGCAGACCAGGCAGCTGGTGATCAGTCCGGATCACATTGGATCTACTGGGAGAATGATCTCCTGTACAGTGAGCCTAAGGTCGCTGAGCCTGGGTCAGCCCGTGTGCTGGTGGTACCCCAGCGCTTCAGGACCTTCCTACTGGGTCTGGCTCATGACGTGCCTTTGACAGGACATTTGGGGCAGGAAAGACCTTTGACAGGCTTGTCACCCACTTCTTCTGGCCCCAAATGCGAAGGCAGTCAGATGGACATTGCAGGTCTTGCCAAACTTGCCAGGCAAGTGGTAAGAGTGGGAGGAAGGTCAAAGCTCCTCTCCAACCTTTTCCAGTGGTTGGAACGCCCTTTGAAAGGGTAGGGATGGACATTGTGGGGCCACTGGATCCCAAGACAGCCATGGGCAACAGGTACATCCTGGTCTTGGTGGACCCTGCCACCCGATACCCGGAGGCAATCCCTCTCAGGATAACGACGGCGCCAGTGGTGGGCCGGGCATTAATGGGGATCTTTTCCCGAGTGGGGTTCCCCAGAGAGGTGGTTTCTGACAGGGGGACCAATTTCATATCCAAGTATATGACATACCTGTGGAAGGAGTGTGGTCTAACCTACAAGTTCACCACCCCTTACCACCCACAAGGTAACGGTCTGGTGGAGAGATTCAACCAGACCTTGAAGGGCATGATTAAGGGTCTAACAGAACCCATGAGGCGTAAGTGGGACGTCCTCTTGCCGTGCCTTCTCTTTGCATACAGGGAGGTACCACAGAAGTCTCTTGGGTTCAGTCCCTTTGAGCTTCTGTATGGTCACCCTGTGAGAGGACCTCTGAGTTTGGTGAAGGAAGGCTGGGAGGCAGCTCCCAGGAAAGCTCCCCAGGAAGTGTTTAGTTACATGCTGGCCTTCAGAAACCAAACTGCCCGCTTCAGGAAACTCGTGCAGGCGAACCTAGAAGCAAGCCAGGAAGAAATGAGGAAGTGGTATGACCAGAATGCCACTCTGGTCGAATTTCAACCTGGGCAAAAAGTGTGGGTCATGGCCCCAGTGGAACCTTGTGCCTTGCAGGACAAGTGGACTGGGCCATTTGAGGTGGTGGAGCGCAAAAGTGATGTCACCTACCTCGTGGATTTGCGGGCTCCAAGGAACCCTTTGAGGGTCCTCCACGTGAACCGCCTCAAGCCCCACTTCGAGAGGCCCGAAGTGAGCATGCTCTTGGCGACAGATGATGGGGTGGAAGAGGAGAGTGAACCTCTTCCTGACCTCCTGTCTACCAAGGAGCACAATGGGTCAGTGAAAGGTGTGATCCTCTCCCCTACACTGACTCCAGAGCAGCAGAGCGACTGTCACCAGTTGTTGGGACAGTTTGCCCCACTGTTCTCCCTGACCCCAGGTGTTACTCACTGGTGTACCCATGACGTGGACACCGGTGAGATCCCTCCTGTGAAGCACAAGATTTACAGGTTGACTGACCAGGTCAAGGCCAGCATTAAAGAGGAGGTCTCTAAGATGTTGGCGTTAGGGGTGATCGAGCCTTCCAACAGTCCTTGGGCCAGCCCAGTGGTTTTGGTCCCAAAGGCTGCTGCACCCGGTGCCACTCCAGAACTGCAGTTTTGTGTGGACTACCGTGGGCTCAATGCCGTCACCAGGATTGACGCACACCCCATCCCCAGAGCTGATGAGCTCATTGATCGGTTGGGAGCTGCCAAGTTCCTCAGCACGTTTGATTTAACGTCTGGGTACTGGCAGATTGCCTTATCTGATGGGGCCAAGGAGAGGTCAGCATTTTCAACCCCAGAAGGACATTACCAGTTCCGGGTGATGCCCTTTGGGTTGAAGAATGCCCCTGCCACCTTTCAGAGGTTGGTCAACCAGGTGTTGGCTGGGCTGGAGGATTTTAGTGCCGCCTACCTGGATGACATCGCAGTGTTCAGTTCCAGCTGGGAAGAACACTTGCAGCACCTCGGTAAAGTGTTGAAGGCGCTGCAGAGGGCAGGCCTCACGATCAAGGCCAGTAAGTGCCAGATCGGGCAGGGTTCGGTGGTGTACTTGGGACACCAGGTAGGAAGCGGCCAGGTGGCGCCCCTACAACCCAAGATTGACACCATTCTAGCTTGGGAGCCCCCCAAGACCCAGACAGAGGTGAGGGCCTTCTTAGGACTCACCGGGTACTACAGGAGGTTTGTTAAGGGGTATGGCCCCATTGTTGCCCCCTTAACAGAGCTGACTTCCAGGAAGCAGCCCAAGAAGGTGATCTGGACTGAGTCCTGCCAGAAGGCTTTTGATGCCCTGAAGGCCGCCATGCTCAAGGCCCCCGACTTCTCCAAGGAAATCGTTGTGCAGACTGACGCTTCAGAGCATGGAGTGGGAGCGGTGCTCTCCCAACTGAACGAAGAGGGCCTAGACCAGCCTGTAGTCTTCCTTAGCCGGAGACTCACCAGGGAACAGAGGTGGAGTGCCATAGAAAGGGAAGTTTTCGTTGTGGTCTGGGCACTGAAGAAGCTGAGACCATACCTGTTTGGGACTCACTTCCGGGTTCAGACAGACCACAGGCCCCTCAGATGGTTGATGCAAATGAGGGGTGAGAATCCAAAATGGCTGAGGTGGTCCATCACCCTACAGGGAATGGACTTTACGGTGGAACACCGTTCTGGCACAGAACACGCCAATGCAGATGTTCTGTCCAGGTTCTTCCGCCTTAGTGAAGAGAACTCCCAGGAGGGTGGGTAGTTCTCCCTACTTTCAGCTGGAGGGGACATGTGTTAGACTTGGCATCTTTTGGCGTGTTTCCCCTGAGTTTTTGCTTTCTGACCTCCCAGTTTTGACTCTGTTTTTGCTGGCGTAGTGTTTCTGCGCACTTTTCTCACTGCTGATCAGTGGTAAAGTGCAAGTGCTCCTGTGGTAAATTGTGTTATGGATTGGTGTTTCCATGATTGGATATTTGATTTACTTGTTCGTCCCTAGTAAAGTGCACTGAGTGTGCCAGGGCCTGTGAATCAAATACTACTAGCGGGCCTGCAGCACTGATTGTGCCACCCAAGTGAGTAGCCCTGAAAAGGTAACTCAGACCCGCCATTGCGGAGTCTGCGCGCAGTTTGTAACTGCCATGTCGACTTGGCCAGTGCACACACTTGCCAGTCCCTCACCTTCCCTTTTCTTACATGTCAGCCACCCCTAAGGCAGGCCCAGGGTACCCCTGTGGGCCGGGTGCAGTGTATGTGAAAGGTAGGACATGCCCTGGTGTGTGTGGCATGCCCTGATAGTGAATTACGGCCAATTTAGTTTTTCGCTATTGCAAGGCTACCTGTTCCCCATAGGACAGAATGGGGAGTTTGTTTATAACATCTTAAAAACATAACTGGCCCGGGAAATTAGGTAGGAAAATAAAGTTTAGTATCCCTGAACTCAGAATCTAAAGATGCATCTTTTAGTGAAGGTGATTTTTACATTCTGTGTTTGAAAATACCACTTTTAGAAAGTAGGTATTTTCTTGCTCAGTCATCCCGTGTGCCTCTGCTGGAATGTGGATTGCCTGTCTGGGTTTTGGATGACAGAAGGCTGGGGAGCAGGAGTGGCTCCAGATAGTCTAGGTGGGTCAGGAAAGGGCTGAATAGACTTGGGCTGCAATTGGGGAAGGGGGAGGAGATTTCCTTGCACCTCAAAGCGCCTGGTCTGCCTCTGACCATGCCGTCTCCACCTCCTGCCAGGAAGTCACACCAGAGAAGGCAGAACTGGTTCTGGCTGGGCACAGACACTCTCTGCCTAAGAGATCAAAGGATTTTGGGATATAAATATTGGGGCCAGACCCCTGACTTTTAGAACTCTTTTGGACCAAGAAGACTGCCAAGAAGAAGAGCTGGAGAAGCTGTGAGGAGGAACTACCACTTTGCTGTGTGCTTTGCTGTGTTGGCCTGCAGTGGCTGCTTCTGTCTTGGGCAGTGAAAGGACTGGACTGGACTTTCTGCAATCTACTTTTGTGAGTTTCTCCAAGGGCTTGAGGTAGAGCTTGCCCCCTGTTCAAGAAGTCTCAGGAACAGCAAAGACTTCAAGCTCTTCTGCCCTCAGCACTGGGGACTGTGTGTTTTGTGCTGCAACAGAAGAAAAAGCAATCCGACGATGTCGATGACGCAGCTGCCGACCCCGTGTCCTGAAGGCACCGCAGAGGGCACCGACTCAACGCCGCACCGCGACCCTGGTCTCACTGACGACGCCTGCTGACGCCGCCACCGAGCCGCTGCTCGCACCGCGACCTGTGGGCACCGCACTCCGCACCGCCTCGCTTCACGACAACGCCTTGGTATCCCCACCGCCGCCACTCCACGCCGAAATCTACGCCGCTGCTTGCACCGTGGTTCGAGGGCACCGCTCATAAAGTTACACGACGCACCGTTCTCATCCCGCACCGCAGCCTTGGCCTACCGACGCCAGCGCCATCGACTCCAGTTCGTCAGCTGACGACAGCGCTTCAGCAACAACGACGCCGCTGCTAAACTGGTGTGGTGTCCTTTTGTAGTGCTTACACTGTACTATTGTTGGTTATGTGCAAATGCTTTACACACTGCCTCTAAGATAAGCCTGACTGCTCGTGCCAAGCTACCAAGGGGGTGAGCAGGGGTTATTTTATGAGTGTAACTCCCTTATCCTGACTAGAGTGGTGGTTTCTGCCTGGCTTTGGCACATTCCCTAGCCTACCAAAAATCCCATTTCTAACATATACCCTGGGCAGAACTGATGAACTAGCATCTCCGGGCACTCACCCACGCACAACTGCCCACCATTTAGGGAGTACCCCCGGGAATTCTTGAAATTCTCCTCTTGCCTCTTGGCAGATGCAATGTTTCCCAACCAAGGTCCACTCAACATCCCCCTTTTTTTGACCCCCCGTTCATCATGCTCCCCACATACAGATCTGCATCAGGGATATACCGCACCCACGATGACACATCACCCTCAGCCGGGACAGCAGCCTTGTAACTGACAACATGCACTCCCTTTTTGGCTCAACACTAGGCTCCACTGCCCGCAGGTGACATCTAGGGTCTAGCCCATGATAGGCACTCCACCGCCTATCCTGACCCCTGTGGCTACATAGTTTGTATGGCATTATGAAGGTCCGCCTTACTGCGTCCATTCCTTCATTGTCACCACCATAGATTTGGCACGGGCACAAGGCACCGACTCCTACGTACATTATCAGACTCCCACATGGCACATTGTGCCTCGCACTGAACAATTTTTTTTTATTTAAAAAAAAAAAAAAGTTTTAACAGACTTTATTGATGACTTCACTACTTTGTACAATGCAGGGAGTATTCTACAGAGGCAGTCTTTTGTATTTGTAGTAGTTACAGTATATATGTTACATACAGATTCCGCATATTTCACTCTATGTGATATATAAAAAAAACAAGAACAATGATCTCCAATGACATCTTTGGTACTAAAACGTTAGAGTTTCAATATAGACATTGTCAGTATAAAGCCTTCATATTTTCAATTAACAAAACGAACCTGTTCAATCGCGTCCCCCTCCCTCCCTAGCCCGCCCACCCCGACTCCTGGTCAGTCTTATTTCAGCCTCCGTGGTATTCAAGATAGATCATTATATGTGGAACACTCGAAGGACCATAGTGTCCCTGGGTTACAATGTGAGGGTTTGGGTCTCGGAACCTACAGATGAGCGTCATTGTGTATTATGGGGTTGGGGTATCCTGTGAAAGTAATAAGTCGAGTGATTCTAGTTCAATCAGCATAGCCTCCCAGTCCATCAAAATGGGCTGCTTTCTCAGCCCCCTCTCTTCTTCTCTACGAAGAGCAACACCCTCTGCTCTCCCCCACTGAAGCATGTCCGCCTGCCACGTGGATACCGCGGGACACCTGGGGGACTTCCACCTCATAGTGAGGGCTCTTACTGCTAAGATGAGGGCCAAGTCTAGAAACTTTAACCGCACCTTCTGCACCCCTGAGCGCCCGCGGAGGCCCATGAGGCAATTCAGGGCGTCGTCCGGGACCGGGAGTTGTGTGACTACGTTCAGAGCATGGCGGATTCCCACCCAGTATTCCCGAAGGCAGCGGCAAGACCATAGCATATGGAGGAAGTCCGCCTCATCTCCCTTGCAGCGGGGGCAGCAATGGGAGGAGTCCGGGAACATGCGATGAATCCTCTTAGGGGTAAGGTACGATCAATGAAGGACCATCGTCTGGATAAACTTCAGTTTCGCGTTACGCGAGACTTTTTTGGGGTGTTCTAGCATACCCGTCCAGGCCTTGTCAGCAATTTCAACACCAGCGTCCTCGGACCAGTGCGCTCTAAGGGACGTGAGTGCGATTGCTGCATGTGTCCGGATACCTGTGTATAGCCAACGTACCAGGTGCCCCCCAGTTCCCATGCAATATAAGAGGTGTACCAGGTTATGTTGTGGGGGTTCACTCCGCTGTGGGGCCCATGCGCTCCTAATATAATGTGACACTGTAGCGTGTAGTAAGTATAAGCGCGGTGGTGCGCCCGTGGCCTGCAGAAAAGAGTCATGATCGAGTATGGTACCATCCCCGAAGAATGTACCGATGTCCTCAACCCCTGCGTCCACCCAGTCCTGTATCCTGGTTTTTGTGAGTCTGCCTTGTGTTGTGGGAATACCCAGGAGGGGGATGTTCATGGCGTAAGGGGTCGCTGGGGAGGTTACGATAGTGCCTTTCTCCAGCATTGTAGGGCAGTCCTCAGTAGGGGAGGGCTATCTGTAGGAATCTTGGCTCTAGGCAATAATAATGAGTGTAACTCGCCCCGGTCTAGCCTATGTGTCGTAAACGCAATCTCCTGCAGATTCCTTCCCGCAATCCAGTACGATAGCCACTGGAGCTGACTGGCGTAGTAGTAGGCCCTGAAATCTGGAACCCCCAGACCGCCACTTCGGGTCTCCAATTGGAGCTTCCGCAGGCTTATTCGTCTGCGGCCTGTGCCCCAGATGAGGTTTATCAGTATAGCATTCAGTGTGTTAAAAATGGACTGTGGAATAACCACGGGCAAGTTTACGAAGTAATATAATAGATGAGGCAGCATCACCATCTTCGAGATGGCGACTCTCCCCATCACTGATAATGGCAGAGATGACCAAAAGACCACACTGGCACGAAGGGCTGTTATAGCTCGCACTATGTTGCCCTCAATTTGATCCGCCTGTATTCTATAGACTTGAATGCCTAAATATTTAAAGGTGGTGGGGGCCACCGGTAGGGCATAGTCGCCAAACTGCAGGTTAATTGGGTATGGCGTTTCCTGAAAGAAGTAGGCTACAGATTTCCCCAGGTTTATAGCCAGGCCCGACAGGCGCTCAAAATTGGCAAATACAGCAGGAAGAGGGGTATTATCAGCTTTCAGATCCCGTAAATACAAGAGTATATCATCTGCATAGATGGATATTAGGTGATCCACCCCATCAATGGGGATACCGAGCTGGTCCGCCGAACCCCTAAGTGCGATAGCCAGGGGCTCCAGCGCCAGCACGAACAACAGGGGGGATAGAGGGCATCTCTGCCTTGTGCCCCTATGAATAGTATATTGATCTGAGATGTAACGGCCTGTGCGTGCTCTGGCTGTGGGGGATGTATATAATAAGCGAACCCATTTGAGATATGTGTCCGGTAACCCAAAACGTTGCAGCGTCGCGAACATGAAGTCCCAAGAGAGGGAATCAAAGGCCTGCCTAAGGTCTAGTGCTATGCATCCCGCAGACTGGTAAACATGTGGAGTGGCCTTCATTACATAGTGTAACCGTCTGGTGTTAAGGGAGGTGCTGCGGTGCGGTAGGAACCCGCATTGGTCACTGTGTATGAGTGTATTAAGATATGGCTGTATACGATTAGCAAGGGCCTTACTTAGAATTTTATATTCAGTGGCTAGCAGGGAAAGGGGTCTATAATTAGACAGCTCTAAGCCATCCCGTCCCGGTTTGGGTATCGATGTGACCAGGGCTTGCATTGTGGAAAGTGGTAGGTGACCAGCCTCAAAGGCAACTTTGTATACTGATTCCAGTGTGGGTACCATGGTCTCTAAATAGGAATGGTAAAATTCAACTGGTAGTCCATCAATCCCAGGCGTTTTGTTACGATTCAGACCCTTAATTGCAGCTCGAATTTCTTGTTGAGTTATGGGGCCATCTATGTCTTTTCGTACCTCCTCAGGAATTACCGGAAAGGGGAGATCTTGTAAAAACTCCGCTATAGAGGGGCCCTCCACAGGAGCCGGTGGTGCGTAAAGCGCTCCAAGGTGGTCATAAAAGGCTGTGTTTATTTCTCTTTGTGTATGGACTATGTGTCCCGTAGGTGTACGGATTCTAGTGATGATTGGCGGGTCTGGTCTATCTCTAACTATGCGGGCGAGCAATGCACCTGACCTGTCCGCCTCCGTGTGTTTCCGTTGTAGGAATGCTCTATGGTCTATTGTCCGCAGTGTCCCTAGCGTTTCCGCATGGTCTATATGGGCTGATTGCAATGCCTCTCATGTGCCTGGGTCTGTCACTGCCTCTCGCTCAAGTGTATCCAATCGTTGCTCGATGCTCTGCAAACGCCGGTGTGTCTCCTGTCTGGCCCCCACCAACTGCCCTATCGACGCCCCCCGTACCACCACTTTCAGGGTGTCCCATTCAATTAAATTAGAGGAGGCTGTGTTCCAGTTTTCGGCTAAATAGTTAGTAATAGTGTTGGAGAGAGTTGTGCGAAATGGAGCGTCCTCCAGCAATTGTGGATGTAACTTCCAGGTGGGCACTGGGGTGGGCACCGTACGCCAGTTAAGTGTGAGCTCTAGAGGGTTATGGTCGGAGAAGGTTTTAGCTAGATATGTGGACTGGTGGGCCTGAGTAATAATGGATCTAGAGCAGAGGAATCTATCAATTCTGGTATGAAGGCTGTGTACTGAAGAATAAAATGAATATTCTTTGTGGGTAGGGTGGAGGCATCGCCATGCGTCAGAGAGTGTCCATCCCTCAGCCCATGTCGTGAACTGGTCAGCCAATTTGCCAGCGGTCGTACCATGTAGGGGCGGATGTGACCTGTCAAGGGCAGTGTCCAATACAGCATTCCAATCACCTCCTAGTACCCAGGGGATACCATCCCAGTCTACTAGTGCTGCGCCTAGTCTATGCAGGAAGCGGTCCTGATCAAAGTTAGGGGCATAAACGCTGCCGAGGACCACCAGGGAACCATCAAGCGTGCCTCTCAACAGGATGTATCTCCCTTGGTCATCAACGCGGCATTCCAGCTCAAGAAATGGGACCCCATGGCGTATCCAAATGGTCGCGCCTCTGGCAAAAGCCGAGTAATTAGTAGAGTAAATCTGCCCTCTCCATTTTTTACGCGTTTTTTGTGTTTCAGACTCAGTTAGGTGGGATTCTTGGAGGAACGCTACATGTGCCTTACGCCTGAGGAGATATGCATGAATACGGTGCCTTTTCTGAATTGCCCCCAACCCACGTACGTTCCATGTGATTAGGTTGTAAGACCCTAGAGTGTTAGCAGTCCTGGGCATGTCCCCGTGTGTAGTGTGGAACGCCAGCGCATGTGAAGCCGGTAGGCCAAACCCGACCAGGAGTCCCCTTTCCCCGAAACCCTAACAAAACTTGGCGCAACGCCTGAACTACGCTGGGCCCAACAATAGTGCAGAAGCGATACATAACAGATAACGGTGCATACGCTAGTAGGGAGGTAGCCGGCCCCTGCCCTGATCATGATCAAAGTCAAGCCCTCTACATTACTGAACAGATCATAGCAGAGTGATAATGTTTACATGGACCATTGCTAAAAAAAGGATATAATAGTCTCTGAGGTGTGGAGTCCATGCTATCTGTAGGAGCAAATACCACAGCGTGTTTCTCGGGCAGTGTAGATTCGTCGCCTGTGTTCAGTCATCGATTATGTCATCCACTGCCCGGGTGTAATCGTGGGGAAGAGAGTTATACTGTGTTCAGAGTCTGAATGCAGAGTACTGTCCTCCGAATCCGTGGGGATTTTGTTTGAATCTTCTCGGAATGCACCAGCGACCGCAAGGGCCCCCTCCTGGTCACGCCGTTGTTGTTCTCGTGATGGGCCGGTGCTTCCTTTACTTCGGTTGGAGTTCTGGGATCGCTGAGAGCCCCGTTTAGGGAGTTTGTCTGAGTCCTGCGTAGAGAAGTCTGAGCGGCCGAGCTGGCTAGAACCAATGCACATAACTTCCATCCATTCCTCGGCATCTGCTGGGCTTTCGAAGAAGTGAGTTTTTTTGTCGTGAATAACTTTCAGCCGGGCAGGATACAGAAGTGCGTATTTGAGTTGTGCTTTCTGGAGTTTTTTCTTTACAGCTTGATAGGACGATCTCTGCCTCTGCACCAAGATAGTATAGTCGGGGTACAAAGATATACGGTGATTTTCGAATTGGATTAGTGCTTTTTCTCTCGCTTTCTGTAATAGGACGTCGCGGTCCCTATAATTTAGGATTTTTACTATCAGAGGGCGGGGCGGTGCGCCAGGTCTGGGCGGTCCGGTCGGAATTCTGTGTGCCCGTTCGATGCAAAAGTATGGAGAAAGTCCCTCAGGCGCCACATGGTCTCTGAACCATGTTTGCATAAAGTCCGCCGCCTTAACCCCTTCACTGCGTTCCGGTAGGCCAATTACGCGTATATTATTACGCCTGTTCCTGCCCTCCGCATCTTCCACCCTATCTAAAAGAGTTGTCATCTGTTGTTGTAGCTGTTGTAAGGTGGATGAGTTTTCGGCAACTCTGGGGGTCAGGTCTGTGATGGATTGTCCGTGGTCTTTGACCGTGTCAGCCAGCTTACCATGGTCCGCCCGGAGCAGCGTCAATCCTGTAGTGAGTGTACCCATCTGCAACTCAAGTGCCGCTCTAGAGTCTCGGATCTCCTTAAGAATGAGGTCCAGTTTATCGGGTGGGCTAGCAGTAGGCTCAGTAGACGTTGCCCCAGGCGAGGAGGGCCGGCTAGTGTGTTCAGTCATATTGGAGAGGGGGCCAGTTCCTTGTTGTCCCTCTAGCGTCTTCGCCCGAACCCTGCCCATGAAGTGAATTCTCAGCTATGCGCAGTGCAAGCCCGTCTCCGTGGGCGATCAGGTGGGGGGTCGGCAATGCTCTGGGCAACCGCAGAAGTACGTCCCTTCTTTTCCTCAGTGGACGCTGGGTGTGTGTTGATGTTGCAACCCCGCGGTCCGAAAGGGAGGTCCAGTAACCAGGGGGGGGGGGGGATTCACCCTGCCCGGTAAAGTCAGTAGGATAACCCTCCTCACATAGTATCTAGCAGGGTTAGCATCTCGCTGGATTGGGTTATGTGACGCCGCGTTAAGTAGGCCAATGCAGGTTCGAAGGCCTGGTAGTACTGGCTAGTGGTGCCCTAAAGGTTGTCAGGCGAGATCTCCGGTCAATTCCAGCTGGCGCGTACTTTCCTGCACATGTGTCGTGCCGCGCAGCGTATCGATGCCGTACTCTTTTCTCCCCAGTCAGTGCAACGTCTCAATGTTAGTGGTGTAGGCCCTACTCCGGGAGTACACCCACTACGCCGCTGCAGCTCCGCGAGGGGCCAGCCCAACGAAGTACCAAGCGTCTTACGTGACTGCGCTCTCCGCTGTAGGGGGGGGGGAATACCCTATAGTAGAAAGGCAGAATCCACAGGAGTCCGGTGTTACACCCCCGAGGCCCTCAGCATGCACCTGTATTGTCCAAGCCCCAAATGAGACACTCAGCCGCGTACTCCGGCCCGCCAAACTCAGGGGTAAGTTGTGTGAGCTAATGCGGGACAATGCATCGTCTTCACTCACCCACCGTCCCTCGATGGGCCCCCTAAGCTCGTCGCCGTCTTCCACTCATCCGGTGCCTCCGGGGCGGTGTCGCCGCCAGGCCGTGCGGCCGCCCGCGGCCACCACGCAGGGGTGATCTCGCGGCGCGCCCGCCCCCGGCGGCGCATAGAGAGCAAGTAGGTCGCTACCCTGAAGGGGGCAATGGGATCCCGATGTCTCCAGGCCGAATGCGGGCCTCGCGCTACAGCGCGCGCGTGGCCGCCCGCTCCGTGCGCGGGCCCACGTCCCACTCCAGGTCCCGGCCTGCTCCCGAGCCCAGCGGCGAGTAGGCCCGGTCCAGAACTCCGGTGTAGCGCGGTCCACCAGGATCTTCCGAGGCACTCCGCAATGCTGGGGACTCCGGCGCTTCGATTCCGACGTCCCCGGTCGGGTAGTGGCCGGGGTGACGGGGCAGGAGGAGTGAATCCCCCCCGAGGGTCCGGAGCTCTACCAAGCTACGACCGCCATCTTAGGCAGCTAGCCACGCCTCTCCTCGCACTGAACGATATACCCCACACTGTAACAACTAGCTACCCACGCGAGCTGCTATCCGACAGCATCGCACACCCTTGGCCGCCACTATGACTCGAGTTTTGAGTCACATACGTGCAATATACTTTGTGACATCCCCGACGAATATCTTACCATTATGAGCACTATGCCCGCTGTTGCGATATACCATAGACCTCTCCCCATAATATGTGACTCTGTGTATCACGGATACTCGTAAGCGGTACAGGGTCCTCTCAACAACCTTGATGACATACTAAACCAGCTGGCTTATCATATCTTTCAATTAGCAAGGATACCACCTCAAGATGGCCGCCACGTCCGCGGGTCTATGCAGGGCTTGGCTGTATACACGACCCACTCGCTTTGAACCCTGACTGACCACAGCCCCCTGAGCGTCATTTCCGCTCAAGCTATGATTCCCGTCTATAACCGGACGAGCCGGCGCCGCTCACACCACCGGCGATCAACGAGCGGTGAGGCAGGTAATGGGCGTCCTTTGAGGTGTTTGAATGCGAGTACCTTCCTGCTGCCTCTACACAGCTTTCAGGTAACGATTGCTTCTGCAAAACGGGCGCCATAGTCATCACTAGCTCATTAGTCTTTAATGTTTCAATTTATTCACAGATATTTATCCTCATTACCGCAGGGGTTGCCGGCGAGGCCCACCATTCCTAATAGCGGGGTATGCGGTTTCGTGTGTTTACTAGTTATTTACTAGTTGTATGTGTTGTATTGTGTTGTTTTGTTATCACTGGCACTGTGAGTCTGATACTACCGAAACGCTCATTACAATTGGATTTACATATGATAAGGCTAACGGACTGCCACGAGCACCATGGCAGCGATGCCTTGATTTTTCTTACACAGTTTTGATATCAAGCTCTAAACCATGGTATCCACGATTATGATATGTGTGCATGCATGATACCTGTCACCCCTGGCTATGTTCGGCCAGTAGATGGTGGCGCCTCACCTGTGTTTGTACTTTTGCACAGGCTACAAGAGTGTGCAGCATTCTGTCACACATGTTTTCATGGCAGTATGTTCACAAGGGCATAGTACATTCAGCATGCCCCCGACAATGTCCTAGGATGTGAAGGGCTTTCTTCACCCTTGACTAGTACAAGTGATTACCTCTACCAACATGCAATTCACATGTGTGTTTGTTTATGTTTGTGTGTCTCTCTTTCTTTTATTTATCACCAGGTTGGGTAATGGAACTGGAATCAGACGTTCCAATTAGCGCCTAGACGCTTTGACACCTGACTATAGGTACAGTAGGAATATAGGGTGTCTCCTCCCTGATTCCTAGTTTTATTCTCACTTGTTTTCACATCACGGTCCTGACGAAGCGCTCCTGGATCCACTAGGGACCAACATGAAGCGCGAAACATGTTGACCTAACTTCACACTTTTCTCACTTATTTTCACGGATTTGAGAGCAGCAGGAAGACACTCATCCATCCCTCCTCTACATTTGTTTTAAAGAGGTGCTCCGTATCGCCTGTCTTTTAACCTTATCTTCCGGACCCCCGAATAAAACTAGTTTCTGGGCACCGTGAAGGTAATTTTAACTCACTCACTTTTCTAGGCCCACACACGCACATGCACACCTGCAGCATCTCCTTAAAAGATCTCCGTTAAAGAGCCCTCTCGCAGGGCCCGTGGAGGACAGCAGCGCCACCCCCACGAGGAGCAACGCCCGATGATGAAGCATGACACTCGCAAGGGTGTGTGAGGGCACTCAGTCAAAAAGGAAGAATTCCCCCACCTTCACTCTAACCCAACTTCATTGAGAGATCACCCACATACTCCTCTTCAACCAAAATAGGTTGTCTTTTGTTTTTTCTTCTATTTTGTCCTCTCCTCTTTAGGAACAGCTACCCCTCAGTGAGTACTACGGCAGTCTTTGGGAGCATCGGTACTGGACCTGTTCTTTTCCAATCAGCTCCCTGTCCCCCTCTCTTTATAGTGTGTTGTTTCCATAGGAAATGCCTTTTTTGGTTGGTTTGCTAATAACTTTGGTGCCCTATGACAAATCTTCGCCAAACTTTCCAAAACAATTCTCTTTTGTGACTTGTTTTTTCATAGAAAGTTTTGGGGTGGTCCATCAAGCAGGGGCCGAGAAAAGGGGAGGTCCTAAAATGCAAAATCCCCAGGCAATATCCATAGCCTTTTTTAAGCAGCTCTGCCTCAAGAACTACTGGACAGAATGACACCAAATGTGGCAGAAAGCTAGATCGTGGTCCAGAAAGCAAGTTTTTGTGATTTTATGTAAATCCATTCAGTAGTTTGTGAGATATTAAGGTTACAAAATATTTGTATATCTAGACGGTTCGATTTGAGAGAACCCAACTTAAAAAAAATAGAGCGTTCTAATTGGCTTAAGGGGCTATTTTCCCCTTGAGCCAACTCCCTCCCATGGGATTAGGGCTCCCACAGGAGTGAGCACTCTGATTGGCTTCCTGCAACATGAGAAACAAGCATTGGCATAGCCAATAGGTCTCGCCTTTGGGGCTTTATAAGTGTTTATCTAGAGCTATTGGTTTTGACAATGTTTGTTAGCTAACATTGCTTCTCTTCTTGTTAACAAAAGGCACGGCATGGCTTAGCTGTTCATGATGGTGGAGAGACGAGGGTTGTGCCCAGGGGAATTAATTACAAGTAACCAAGCTTCATTTTTCAACAACAAAAGCAATTCAACAATCTGCTAATTGCAAGCTTGCATTCCAAAGGTTCTCTCCCTTACTGAATATCGCGCTGGACATATAAACAAGCATTGACAAAACCAAGGGGTCCGATAGAGACCTGTTTCGAGGCACCCTTTTAAAAACTGCCGGTGCTCAGCACCGTGAGACCCGGCCAACTTAAAGCCCTGGTTTTAGCCAAGTTGTACACCAGTGTGGCTGCTGTTCAGAAGTCAGTCCTATCACTCGTTGACTTTATGCTGAACTGTGACCATGTACAGTGCTCGGCTGTCTTTTGGCTTGTGTTGTCTCGTAGAAATACCACATATGTCTCTTAGCACATTTTGACCTAGCACATCTAGCAGTTCCATGCTTTCATCAACCAAAAGGAACCGGACTCAAATTCTTTACTAGCTACATTACAACTGAACTGCAACCTTACTTTGCGGCCACTGCAATAAGTCACCGGACCTATAGAATAGTCTGCCATCATTACATCAAGTGCCAAATTGGCCCCAATAAGCAGAGCAAGATGAGTCCATCCTGTGTTGTCTATGAACAATAACACATCCAGCCCCCCAACCTCCACAATGATAGCATTAACCAATCTGTTTGTTACCAAATACATAACCAAGGACCCAAATATTTCCACACGAGATAACTTTTTGTTAAAGGCAGACATTTACACCTAAGTGCTGAAAACAAAAACGTTGAATTTTAGTGTTCAGAAAGTGTTGATAAACTAGTGAAGCGGAAGTATAGCCAGTGCTCACCTTCCTATAACAGGCACAAAAACAAATATCAACAAAAAAGACAGAGGACGTATAGAAACAGCACGTACAAATCGGCGAAAACACTGGCCTTTGTTCCCGTAGGATTTCATTAATCCTTGGTAATGTGACAGCAAATGAGGTCTTCGCCCCTGTCACCCCATACCCTCCCAGGCCTCACCCCACTCTTCCCACCAGAAGAGCAGTAATATAGCTATAAAGACACTTCCACAGACAAAGAAGGGAGGGCCTTGGAAATGCAAATTTAAACGCCTCCCCCTTCCTTTCAACGGCAAAGGCAATTCTTAGTGTGTGCACCCTCACGACAGAAGCCCCGTTAGCAGGTCAGGAAAATGCTTGAATTGAGAATCATGGGTTGTTAGCGGCCAAGCAGCAAGCCCTCACAGCTGTCTTAAGGTAACTCCCATGTAGCCAATTATGCTAAGAAAAGGGTTATTCATGGCCCGAATAAACAAATATGCACAATATTTAGCGCCCCATACTTCGAATACAATTGTTTGCGGCGTTTTTTGCAATGACCGAGTGGGTGAGTTGGACTACACCCCGCCGATTTGCTTTTTTTTCTCGTTTAATATTAATTTGCATTTGCAGAGTTGGAAGCCCCCAACAATCTACACGGACAAACCGTGCTACTGGGAGATAACCAAATGGGGGCTTACATGGAGAATTTCGTGGTGCCAGGTGCCAGAGTATCGCGCCTGACGAGATTAAACAGAACGCGTGGAGTAGTGTTCCAAAATATACGCACTTCCATTGAGGCCACATTTCAAAGTGAAGCTAGAGGGGCAGGATGGGGAGTGGAGGTTGCCGAAGACGTCTACTCGGGAATGAGGTTAAGGAGCGGTGTTCTGATGCATTCTTACAATTTTGAGGGGCTGCACAAGCCAGCCAGGTAGGAAACTGAACGTGCGTGGTGTTTAGAGAGTTCGAAGGACCAAAACATCTTGAGGTAGCGGGCGTTTTTAGTATGTTGTGCAGGTAGTGAATGGCAAGCAGGAGTGGCGTTTCAGCTCCTAAAAAAGGTCCCAGGCAGGTAAACGTGCCAAGTGTGGTTTTGAACATTAGGGACAGCTGTTTGTACCGAGCTCTGTATCTATACAGCTTGGAAGTGTAATCATACATGTTTCTATAGTGCACACTGCATAACAATTGCTTCTAGGCACTAGCGGGAGAAAGAGAGGATGATGTGCCAAAGAGTGGTGGGATTAGAATAGGGGGGGGAGGGATAAAATATTAGGGTAGAAAAGCATGCATTGTTTCTGAATACCAGAGTGTCATTGGAGTGACGAAAGTGTTGATGCAGCTTGTGTGGGCGAGGAGAGAGGCGCGTGCTTAGGAGAGCAGTGTCATTGGAGTGACGAAAGTGTTGATGCAGCTTGTGTGGGCGAGGAGAGAGGCGCGCGCACGCGCGCTTAGGAGAGTAGTCTTCACTTTGCAAGCACTGCACTCGTGCTTGTGGCGCGCCGCTGCTCGCTCCCGCAAGGTGGATGCCGCCACAAGCACGAGTGTTTGCTTGAAAATGAGCAGAGCGACGGCTAAAGGCCCTCCTATGCAGCGCATGCGCGCTGCGTAGGCAAGACCTAAAAACCCTGCAGGCAGACATCACAGGACTCATGGACTTTGTCCCCTGTCCTGAGTTTAATCAATAAAAAAGATATAAGGGGGCAGGGTAGGAATACCCTGCTCCTCAGCCCATGTGGGGGGGCCACATTTATTATTTACTGCGCCTTTAAAGGAGCACCCACCCCATAATGCCCTGGTAGGGCTTTTTTTAAAAATATTTTTTTGAGCTTGGTGGTGCCCCTAGAATAGGGAGGTGCACCACCTAGCTGTATTTTTTAATGCTGCTGGTGGGAGCTGCACAGAGTTCAGCAGCCTCCTGCAGCAATAAAAAACAGTAAGTCTCCTGGGTCATTAAATCCATGACCCCAGGAGAACTTACCATATTTTTTAAAGCGCTCTTAGCTGGAGTGCAAGGCACTCTTTTGTTGTTTTTATGATTGCATTTTCTGGGCCGAAAAATGTTAAAAGAAAGACTGAGAGACATGTTGGTTTTATTTTATTTATTAAATGTTTCTTTATTTTAACATTTTTCATCCACAAAATGTAATAATAAAAACTATATTTCAAGAAAGGGTCACAGACTCGTTTTTTTACTTAAAACTTTAATAACACTTTGCGTAGCAGGGGTGGTTGCTTACGGGGGTTGACCGCAGGGTCTTGCCACAGGACAGGCACCTGCAGCCAATCCCACACCGCGCATGGCCAAAGGCTGTGCGTGGGGGGGGGGTTGTCTTTATGTATGGAAAAAAAATATTAAGTTACATTTTAAAAAAACTAGAAATTCACTGGAAAAAACAAATATTGAAGTAAGGTTATAGTTAGGTGAAAATTTCAGTGACAAAGTAACATTTGAAACTCAAAAAAACATTTAAATTCACCAGTCATAGTTATCTCACATAACTATAACTCACACCATCGCCAAAGACTGCTAATTACCCCACACATTACATCACTCATGACATGATCTGTGACACCACTGATAACATGACTGCAACCGCTGAAATGATATAATTGATGACAACACTGTGCATGTCGGGGGTGCGCATTATAGTTACCTTAAGGCATGAGTTATAGTTACTTGAGATTCGTATAACTGGTGAATTCCAGTGCTTTTTTTTTGTTTAATACGTTACGTTGTCATTGAAATTTTCACCTAACTATAAAGTTACTTTAACCTTTTATTTTTTCTTGTTTTTTCAGTTACAATATATATATATGTGTGTGTGTGTGTGTGTATCTATATACACACACATATATATATATATATATATATATATATATATATATATATATATATATATAACATATGAACAAGGGCGTGTGGCGCCCGAAACGCGTCGTGTGAGGAGTAAATAAAGTATTACTTGCCTATAGTTCCGGTGGTCCGCGGCTCTCTGTGTGTGGCTGGGAGGACAGCGTGACATTTGGGAGAGCCAAAGTGGTGTTTTGCAATATATATATATATATATTTATATATATATTCCAATGAAAGAGCACTCCTTAACCTCCTTTACGGCGATAAAGACTGCACGAACTCCTCTTGTTTGTGCGAATGGTTTTATTTGTCTCTCTCGTTTGTCATGACGCGTTTCGGCCGGTAAAACGGCCTTGATCACATAAAGACTGCTTTGCGGTAAGACATTTAATATTTTTTTCAACAGTGTCGCGTGTCCCCAAACATAAAAAAAAAAAACTCTTGCCTTTCATATATACGTTTGCTAAAACCAGTTATTGATCTAATTTTTCACTATTACAATGTCAGCCGACACATATAAATTACATGGTTCGTAAATTCCATAATCTTTTGGATATGAATCTTAATTGTTCACAAAATAAGAGTAAAAACCGTAAAATGCAAATATGGCCCAGTTATAAACACATGCTGCTAAAAACATATATAACCACAGCACTTACAATGACATCAATAGACTGTATAAATATATAAATAAATATATAAATATATAATATATAAATAATAGTCTAAAACCAATATAAAAGGTCAGTCTGATTGTGCATTCAAGATTATTTCAGTTCTATCACTATTATATCTGCATAAATGCAAGTTTGAATGCTCAGTAATATGGGTCATTCTTTAGGCCATTTTACCGATTGTTTGCAATACTCATAACTCATGAATAAGTATCCAAATTCCCCATAGCTTCATAATTCTATGATCTACTGTAAACGTATATGATGTCCTTCTTCATACCACCTCCTAAAGTGCATAGTGCAATTGTTGCTTGTTATGTGCAAAAAATTACTAAAAAGTGCAAAGTGCTATACAGTACATATTTATATAAAGTGCAAAATATGCCAAGATTAAATACACATCTATAAGATCATTTTGGGGGGGATTTTTATGTTATAAGTTATATATTATGGAAAAAATCAAATTATGTACAAGTGATTCTAAAACGGCTGATTGTTATACATGATAGGATTACTACATATCCTATCTTAATCTCGGAGTCAGCATTTTCAAATTAAGCTATTGATGCATTGTTACATAAAGATTACAGAAATACAACTCATTATGAAATTACTGGAAGTTATGGAGGTCCTCCGTAGTATTGAGTCCTCTTGGGGCCTTACTGTCAAACTCAATTATCATGCGAGTTTCCAATTGTCTCAGTAATGCGTTCTCTGTTGCCCCCATGTTGCAATACAGGAATCGCATTTATTACATAGTAGGTCAGGCATTCAAGATTGTTGTTGTGCTCAATCTTAAAATGACGTGCCACTGGATAAGTGCCGTCGTTATTTACAATCGCCCTTAAGTGTTGCAGTATGCGTACATGCACTTGCAGCTTGGTACTACCAATATAGTTCAAGCCGCAAGTACATGTGAGGACATACACTGTATATTCAGTGCGGCAAGAATAATGACCCTTAATTGGTATGCTACTGGGACTGAAAGGTGTATCGTAATGGGTCTTGTTGATCCCAAATTCACAGGCTCTGCATGACGAGCATTTAAAAAAGCCATGTTTTGGTTGGAGCCATGTTACCCTTGATGTTATTTCTGGGCTGTTTTTTACCAATTGTGCCCTCATAGACACAGCCCGTCTAAAGGTGACTGTTGGTTTGGAAGTTAAAGAAGGGGCAAGTACTGCATCAGTCAAAAGTATAGGCCAATTTTTGTTAACGATTGCTTTTAATTGCCTTTGTTGCCTGCTGTATGTTGTAATTAAGCGAGGGGCGACACATTGTTTATCTTTGTTAATGGTGTTAGACTCAGGTGCCTGATCTGTTCTGTTCTTATTTTTATCACTTACTAGTGAGGATTCCCTAGTTACTGAATCCGCTTTCTCACTGGCTTCTTTCAATATGACTTCATTATATCCTCGTGCTCTAAATCTCAATAATGTTTCTTGTGTACACTTGTTCAACTCATCCCTAGTACTGCATATCCTTTTTAATCTAAGGAGTTCCCCATAAGGGATACTTCTGATCAAATGGTTTGGATGTGAACTTTTAGCGTGTAAAGTAGCGTTTCCTGCTGTGGGTTTCCTGTGTAAAGTAGATTACAGTCTGCCTCCTGCCACATATACCGTAGTGTCTAAAAATGCTACGCTTTGCTGACTTATATGCGATGTGAATTTCAGATTGATATTATTGATGTTAATTTCTGAAATGAAGGTTTCTGCACTGTGGCGATCTCCCTTCCATACTAAAAACACATGGTCCATAAATCGTAGCCAATATAATACATGGGTGGTAAACATTCTAGCATAGGTTCCTCTTAGAACCTGTTCCTCCCACCAGCCCACGTGCAAACACGCGTAGCTGGGGGAGAAACAGGCTCCCATTGCTACTCCACGTATTTTTATATACAGGTCTTTCCCGAACATAAAGAAATTATTGAATAGGCACCATTTAGTCAATTCAAGAAGCATTAAATTGTGACTATGAAATTTCAAGGGTCTAGTATCCAAGTAATGTTTAATGGCAGTTAGACCTACATGGTGATCAATGCTCGTATAGAGCGATTCTATGTGCAATGTTATTAAAAATAGATCATCATTCCATTGTATATGCTGAATCTTGTTTAAAAAGTCACTCGTATCCCTTACATAAGAAGGGAGTATCCGCACATGACTTTGAAGAAAATAATCAACATATTGACTTATATGTTCACTTATTCCTCCAATGGCCGATATAATAAGTCTGCCTGGCATTGGAATTACCTCTTTATGGATTTTCGGGATAAGATATAGTGTCGGAATCACCGGAAAATCATTTTGCATGAATTTGTGTTCCTGACTAGATATTAGACCTTGTCTTTTCCATGCATACAAGTCTTTTTTCAATGTCTCTATTGCCTTTTTATACTCTGACATAGTTGTTCTCTCATAGCATTCAGTATTGTTCAGTTGTTTCTGTGCTTCCTGAATATACTCCTTGCGGGGCCAAATGACAACATTCCCACCCTTATCGGATTTATTTATTATAATTTCTTGATTATTTTTGAGTTTTTTGATCAAGTTTTCATATTGTTGATTCCTGTATTTCAATCTTTTTTTACTTTGAGTGGTTTTGCGATAAAGTTCTTTCACATCCTCCGTTATTCTGTCATGAAAAATGTCAATCGCAGCTTTTGGCATCATTGGATAGAAAGTGGATTTGGCCTTGAAAGGGCTAATACCCGCACTAGGATGAGTTAGATTCAATGCTAACAGTCTATCTTGTGTTGATCCTTGTTCTGCTTGGTCTCTTTGATCTTGATTCATTTCATTGCTCAGTTCATGTAGAGTCAGTAATGTTTGTGCATCAAAAACTTGAAGATTTGCATTTGTCATTATGACATTATTCTCTTGGTTTTCACCTTCACTCAGTTGTTTATTGCCTTTTTTTATCGTGAAGAACTTTTTTAGTTTTAATTTTCTTATATAACTGTATATGTCAATTCTTGTACGTCCGTAATTGAAATTGCTCTCTGGGCAATAGGAGAGTCCAAGAGCTAACAGCTGTGTCTCCGCTGTAGATAAAACCACTGATGAAAGGTTGACAACAGTATTGTCATTCTCTATTATCGTCTGCACCATTGAGGTTTCTTTGGTCTTCCTCCGCCTGAGTTTGCGCCTTGCTCTGCGCCTCTGGTTTCTTCGCTGTTTGGCTATTTTTTCTGGTTCCGTGGGCGCAGTGTCTGCCGGCGATCCGATAAAAAATTCAATTCTTCTGCTGGGCTTAATTTGTTCCTTTCATCTGGTACGCTTCGCGCATTAAATCTCCCGTCATCCGATTCATTGTCACTGGTTAGTGAACTCAATTTCGAACCAGACGTTTCTATATTGGCTGTGCTTGTACTTGCTCCCACATTTGGATTTGTTGTAGTTTTGGTAGCATTGCCTAACCTTGATCTTTTAACATTATCATACTTGCGCGAAAATGTGAACACTTGGCCCAGTTGATAATTCGCCTAATCGCGGGCGAAATTATAGGCTTTCCTTGTCTTTATTTTATCTTCTTGTTTTTTTATTCTGTCATCAATTTCTTTTCTAGTTTTGCTTATATAATCTGTTTGTTCTAATTTGCCCAGTTGTTCATTTATATTCTCAATTTCTTTTAACAGATCCTCACGGTCACTCTGTGCATATTTAATCAATATTTTAACCAAGTTCATTGATGCAGTTAGGTTGTTGGTAGCCCATTCCTTTAACATATTTGGATTTGGATTATCGAAACTCGGTGCCAATAGGATGCGTAGCCCACGGGGAACACGTCCTGCCGCCTCATATTTTTGTAGGGACTTCTGTTCCCACCATTTTGTTACTTCGGTGCGCATACATTTTTCAAGTTGTTTTAACAGTGACTTTGCATCAGTTTCATTAGTACTTGTTTGTGCTGTTTGACTCCGCACCGCGGTGCTCGGTAAGTTACTGAAAAGCTCATCGGCTGCCGCCTCGCGCTCCCGCATTGCGTCCGCTGACATTTTAACTTATTGTGAGAGCCCCGCGTTTCTTCTCGTTCCGCCAGGGAAAATCTGTATCGCCAAAACCTCCCCACCTGCGCTTGAGCTGTATTCACTCACCGCTCTTGAGACTGCTACCGGTGCGTCCTCCGACCCAACAGTTGCTGCTCCGTGGCTGGTGATAGATTTCCTAGCTGCGCAGGGGGCTGCCGTCGTAGTCTCCTTCCGGATTGTTACTTGCAAATTGTGGCTGAAGACGGCTGCCTACTTTTGGAGAGGGGGTTCGTGAACAGGAAGCAGACCCACTTCCGTAACGTTTCAATGCCAATGAAAGAGCACTCCTTAACCTCCTTTACGGCGATAAAGACTGCACGAACTCCTCTTGTTTGTGCGAATGGTTTTATTTGTCTCTCTCGTTTATGTCATGACGCGTTTCGGCCAGTAAAACTTCCTTGATCACATAAAGACTGCTTTGCGGTAAGACATTTTTTTTTTTTCTTCAAGTGTCACGTGTCCCCAAACATTAAAAAAAAACAACTCTTGCCTTTCATATATACGTTTGCTAAAACCAGTAATTGATCTAATTTTTCACTATTACAATGTCAGCCGCACATATAAATTACATGGTTCGTAAATTCCATAATCTTTTGGATATGAATCTTAATTGTTCACAAAAGAGTAAAAACCGTAAAATGCAAATATGGCCCAGTTATAAACACATGCTGCTAAAAACATATATAACCACAGCACTTACAATGACATCAATAGAGGAGGGGGGTCAGGCAGGGTTGTGTCCTGGCCCCCTTCCTTTTTAATTTGTATATTAATGAACTAGGTAATGAACTCCTCAAGAGCGGGCTAGATTTTCATCAGGTGGGAGGTCGCTCGTTACCTACCTTACTATATGCGGACGACGCAGTATTGATGGCTCGCACACAGAATGGTCTCCAAAGGGTTTTAGTTAGTTTCAATGATTTTATGAAGAATCTGGGTTTAAATATTAATACTACTAAAACTTTTATAATGAGTTCTGGTCATAAGAAATTTAGAGGTAGAGGCAGGGAAATATACCTGGAGGGTAAAAGGGTATCTCAGACTCTAAGTTTCTCATATTTGGGTATATTATTCAATGACGATGATACTTGGGCAAAAACTGTAACTGCAAAAAAATTAGCCTTCATGAGAACTACTAGTGCATTCGTCACTTTTTGTAGGAATCTGGGACGCAGGCCACCAGCTGAGATCATACAAATTTACAAGGCAAAATGTCTCTCGGTGGCTATGTATGGAGCAGGGGTTTGGGGTTTTACGAACACACACGAGTTGCAACTAGTGGAAAATGTTTTTCTACGTTTTCTGTTATCGGCCCCGCAAAGTACTTCCACTTTTGTGTGCCATGAGGAATTGGGTCTTATGCATGTCTCGGATCTAATTAAATTGGAACCCATACTCCTCTGTCACAGAATATGGACTAGGAAGCAGACTGTGTTAAATAGAACCATTATGCAGGACATAATGAGACTGGAGGGGGTTCATTTGATACCGTGGGTGAAGTACGTGGAAACATTTTTATTAACATTAGGCCACCCAGAGTTTTATACAAACCCCGCCTTAATGTCCAGACTCTCTAGAAAAGATTTGAAATTAATGGGCTTAGCATATTTGGGTGAAGTAAGATTGGCAGGAGAGCTATCGAAACCTAGTGCCCTGCAACACCAGCTAATACGCACTTCGGAGGGGTAGGAGCCCTATCTGTCATTTGTTCCCAGCGGGTTTGATAGAATGTTATTATTTAGATTTAGGATGGGTACTATCCACAGACTCCTGTCTTTCCCGAAAATGAATGACTGGTCCCGCACTTTACCTCTCTGTCCGTGTGATTTGCAATCAACTCAATCTACATCACACGTGATGTTCTTTTGTAAATTTTATATGAAGCAAAGAAAAGAGTTACTGATCCCAGTTTTAAAAGCTTACGGCCTTAAACAGTGTCGCCCAGCACTAATCCGCCTGCAATTTTTGGAAAATGTTCATACTGCATGGAGGATTGCATTATATATTAAAAGAGTCCTACGGCTCAGAAAAACTATGATCTGGGTTAGCAATGAGATGATGGGTCAGGATCGAGATTGTTGACTAGGACTTTGGACATACATTCTTAAATGTATTAACCTCTATGATTGTATCCAATAAGTGATATGAACTTGTTTTTTATGTGATCTATGCTTCGGGTGACAAGTACTTTGGATACATATCTTTTTTAACGTATTAGTATTTATGATTGTATGTAATCAGTGACATGAATTTGATTTTATGTGCCTTTTATGCTTTTATGATTGTCTTTGTAACAGTCGAATAAAGCTTATTATTGATTGATCTAATTTTTCACTATTACAATGTCAGCCGACACATATAAATTGCATGGTTCGTAAATTCCATAATCTTTTGGATATGAATCTTAATTGTTCACAAAATAAGAGTAAAAACCGTAAAATGCAAATATGGCCCAGTTATAAACACATGCTGCTAAAAACATATATAACCACAGCACTTACAATGACATCAATAGACTGTATAAATATTTAAATAAATATATAAATGTATAAATAATAGTCTAAAACCAATATAAAAGGTCAGTCTGATTGTGCATTCAAGATTATTTCAGTTCTATCACTATTATATCTGCATAAATGCAAGCTCGAATGCTCAGTAATATGGCTCCTTCTTTAGGCCATTTTACCGATTGTTTGCAATACTCATAACTCATGGAATAAGTATCCAAATTCCCCATAGCTTCATAATTCTATGATCTACTGTAAACGTATATGATGTCCTTCTTCATACCACCTCCTAAAGTGCATAGTGCAATCGTTGCTTGTTATGTGCAAAAAATTACTAAAAAGTGCAATGTGCTATACAGTACATATTTATATCAAGTGCAAAATATGCCAAGATTAAATACACATCTATAAGATCATTTTTTGGGGGGATTTTTATGTTATAAGTTGTATATTATGGAAAAAATCAAATTATGTACAAGTGATTTTAAGACGGCTGATTGTTATACATGATAGGATTACTACATATCCTATCTTAATCTCGGAGTCAGCATTTTCAAATTAAGCTATTGATGCATTGTTACATAAAGATTACAGAAATACAACTCATTATGAAATTACAGGAAGTTGTGGAGGTCCTCCGTAGTATTGAGTCCTCTTGGGGCCTTACTGTCAAACTCAATTATCATGCGAGTTTCCAATTGTCTCAGCATGCGTTCTCTGTTGCCCCCACGTCGCAATACAGGAATCGCATTTATTACATAGTAGGTCAGGCATTCAAGATTGTTGTTGTGCTCAATCTTAAAATGACGTGCCACTGGATAAGTGCCGTCGTTATTTACAATCGCCCTTAAGTGTTGCAGTATGCGTACATGCACTTGCAGCTTGGTACTACCAATATAGTTCAAGCCGCAAGTACATGTGAGGAAATACACTGCATATTCAGTGCGGCAAGAATAATGACCCTTAATTGGTATGCTACTGGGACTGAAAGGTGTATCGTAATGGGTCTTGTTGATCCCAAATTCACAGGCTCTGCATGACGAGCATTTAAAAAAGCCATGTTTTGGTTGGAGCCATGTTACCCTTGATGTTATTTCTGGGCTGTTTTTTACCAATTGTGCCCTCATAGACACAGCCCGTCTAAAGGTGACTGTTGGTTTGGAAGTTAAAGAAGGGGCAAGTACTGCATCAGTCAAAAGTATAGGCCAATTTTTGTTAACGATTGCTTTTAATTGCCTTTGTTGCCTGCTGTATGTTGTAATTAAGCGAGGGGCGACACATTGTTTATCTTTGTTAATGGTGTTAGACTCAGGTGCCTGATCTGTTCTGTTCTTATTTTTATCACTTACTAGTGAGGATTCCCTAGTTACTGAATCCGCTTTCTCACTGGCTTCTTTCAATATGACTTCATTATATCCTCGTGCTCTAAATCTCAATAATGTTTCTTGTGTACACTTGTTCAACTCATCCCTAGTACTGCATATCCTTTTTAATCTAAGGAGTTCCCCATAAGGGATACTTCTGATCAAATGGTTTGGATGTGAACTTTTAGCGTGTAAAGTAGCGTTTCCTGCTGTGGGTTTCCTGTGTAAAGTAGATTACAGTCTGCCTCCTGCCACATATACCGTAGTGTCTAAAAATGCTACGCTTTGCTGACTTATATGCGATGTGAATTTCAGATTGATATTATTGATGTTAATTTCTGAAATGAAGGTTTCTGCACTGTGGCGATCTCCCTTCCATACTAAAAACACATGGTCAATAAATCGTAGCCAATATAATACATGGGTGGTAAACATTCTAGCATAGGTTCCTCTTAGAACCTGTTCCTCCCACCAGCCCACGTGCAAACACGCGTAGCTGGGGGAGAAACAGGCTCCCATTGCTACTCCACGTATTTTTATATACAGGTCTTTCCCGAACATAAAGAAATTATTGAATAGGCACCATTTAGTCAATTCAAGAAGCATTAAATTGTGACTATGAAATTTCAAGGGTCTAGTATCCAAGTAATGTTTAATGGCAGTTAGACCTACATGGTGATCAATGCTCGTATAGAGCGATTCTATGTCCAATGTTATTAAAAATAGATCATCATTCCATTGTATATGCTGAATCTTGTTTAAAAAGTCACTCGTATCCCTTACATAAGAAGGGAGTATCCGCACATGACTTTGAAGAAAATAATCAACATATTGACTTATATGTTCACTTATTCCTCCAATGGCCGATATAATAAGTCTGCCTGGCGTTGGAATTACCTCTTTATGGATTTTCGGGATAAGATATAGTGTCGGAATCACCGGAAAATCATTTTGCATGAATTTGTGTTGCTGACTAGATATTAGACCTTGTCTTTTCCATGCATACAAGTCTTTTTTCAATGTCTCTATTGCCTTTTTATACACTGACATAGTTGTTCTCTCATAGCATTCAGTATTGTATATATATATATATATATATATATATATATATATATATATATATATATATACACACACACAGACACACATATACTTACATTAAATATACTTACCATGCATCGTAAAGGCATCTGCATGATAGATGCATTGTATGGTAAAGGCTGTTTCCCCTTTGCAAGCTGCCGTGGGCATTCATATTTCCATTATGCAGCACATGCCCCAAAAACAAATATCTCCTAGGTCCCCATTACAAGTGGGCCTGATTTCGCTGCACTGACCCGCACTGACACCCACCGACTTGTATCCGGCCCTGTGTCCTTAAAAGCAGATGCAACTCTTGCTCAACTCAATAACACTGATTTTCTTGACTTCAAAAAAGATAAAAGGCTGAGATGGTCCCACAGAATTTCAAACCTCCTGTGACCTGCAGGCACCACCTATGGATATGCAGTGAGTATGCAGTGCTCTCAGCCATCTCACCAACTCCATATAGACAGAATAGCTATCATAAATCATGAGTACAGTAGTAAAGTAATGCCTCTTCTGTCACAAAATATATATTATCCCTGTATAATTCAATCCGCTTCAGTGTTGCTGTTCTGTTCATCTAGTTATCAGTTCACTCTTCATTGTATTCATTAGGAAACATTGCGTTTGTTAGATGTCCTGGCCCAGTGTCAGCCCAGGGGAATCCTGGGCTGACACTCTGGTTTTATTGGTTATGCTATTGTGTACCTCTGAATATTTCAAATCTCTCCTTCTGTAGGACAGACTGGCAGGTGGAAGATGAAATAAAGGCTAATTAGATGTATCTGGGTTGCCTTAGCCTATTGACCACACTAAGCCTTAACAATGGATCAAACTATGGTCCTACCATCTTTGGATAACACCAGTAGAGATGTTAGCCCAACACCACTGTATACTTGTAGGCATTCTTTTTTTAATTTTTTTTTAAACAAATTTTATTGGTTTTACAAGATGTACATGCCCCAAAAGGCCGACATGCACAGAAAAATAAAGCATAAGTAAGAAAAGCATAAACAAAAGCAAGTACCTGCATAGTCCGCCCCACCCACATTCTAGTAATAGGATACAGAGCAAGTCCAGTAACCAGATCACCTGTTCCATTCTCTTCCAAACCCATCTCATCCCATAAACAGACGAATTTCATCATTCACCATTTGTCACATGGAACAGACCGGTCCCTGCACAATGCTCCTATAATCTACCCATGCCTGCCATATCTTTGGGTGTTTCTGTGGACAGCCCTGCACTTAACACACTGCCAACTCCAAGCCTATATAGTAATCCAACCCATTTTTCCAAACCGCCAGGGACGGTGGTGCCGCGGCCTTCCATTCTCTTGCTATGTCTCGTTTTGCCAGAGTCGGACCCAGGCTATGGATATATTTAAGCTGGATCAGTCTAAGTCTAGTTACAATGGCCGCCTCCCTAGGTGCCCCCACAGCCTCGGTCCAATCCTCGTCCTCAGGAGCTCCCACATCAGCCTACCACAATCTCCGGAGAGCAGGGAATGTGTCCTGGTGGTTGGAGATAAGCGTCTGATAAATCTTTGCAATCTTGTGGTCGCCTAGATCTCCCATAATAAGTTTGCCCTCCAAAGGGTTAAATTCAGGAAGGTCAGACAGGGCTACAAAGTATGGGGTTAGCGCATGGTGGAGCTGAAGGTAGCGATGAAACTGGCTATGATGGAGTTGGTATTCCGCCTGCAAAGTCTGAAAGGACTTGAGGACTGTCTCGCTCATGACATCTCCCAGAGTGGATATCCCTATCAGATCCCATGTACGAAAGCCCTCTGGTACAGCCACCTCCAGCAGCAGGCGGCTCTGCCGTAGCGGTGTCCACTTAGTCAGCCTCCCCCACTACCCCATCCGTCGGAGAGTGTGTCTCCATTGAGTCAAGACCACTGTAGTCACCAGAGGAAGACCACTGCAGTTGCCTCCACCGTATAAATACAAGATGAGTGGAGTGTCCCCCATCGCCCATTTTTCAGACACAAAGGCAGGGTCGCCCTGGATATCGTACCAATAGCCATTAATGACCAATATAATTTAAATTATGAAACCATTGTTGTGGAATGGCATACGGGAAATTCTGCCATTGGTATAAAAACCAGGGCAGCAACACCATTTTGAAAATTGCAGACCTACCAGTTGGGGATAAACAGTTATGCGTCCATGCCAATGCCACATCGTGGGACACAAAAACACCTAGATATTTAAACCCACCCGAGGCAATCCGCAATCCTGACGCCCAACCGAGGTCTTTGGGGCAGCTACTCGCTGAAAACATTGTAGATTTGGAAGCGTTACGGTAAAGGCCTGAGGTTTCACTAAAAATACGCATGATTTGTTGAATATGAGGCCTCGAACCTGCTGGGGCAGTCAGGAAGAAGAGGACATCATCAACTTATAATGCTGTTCTATCAGATAGTCCCTTCCCCCTCTCATAACCATATACCTGAGCATCTATTCTCAAACACACCGCCAAGGGCTCCATAGCAAGAGCAAACAGCAGGGGAGACAGGAGGCATCCCTGCCTCATTCCCCCCTGAACTGGGACCGAATCTGATCTGGCACTGGCCACCCCAACCGTCGCTATCAAATCACTGTATAACAGTCTAAGATAGGAAAGACATATACTGCTGACATTTAAACGGTGAAGGAGTGCGCACAAATATACCCAACTCATGAAGTAGAAGGCCTTATGGATTCTGGCAAGAAGAACTGCCGCTGGTTCCCCCAACTTGTCAGCTAAAGCCAATGCGTTATATAAATGTCAAATATTGTGCCGGGAAGCACGACAAGACATAAATTCAACTTTGAAAACAGGAAGTATCTGTCACGAGGCAGACCATAGCTAGGCCCCAACAGGGGACCCCGCCATGCCCGTCCCAATTGCTCCCCAAACCCAACAAGGTAAATTAGCTAGGGAAGCTAATATGCCACTCTCATAGTCAAGCAGTCGCTATTCTTTTGGACAACACCAAGGGTCACTGCAAACACTACAAGGATTGATGTCCTTTACCAATGTCATGTAGAAGTCGATGAGGCTGTCATCCAAGCCTCCGGGTGCCCCTTCATTCCGCCAGGAGCTCCTCCAAAAGGAGCAAGACCTGTTGCGCTTTTTCATCTGGGTTTTGGCAGGTTCTTGTCGTCTGTTACCTTGGGACAAGTCTGAATCCATACGAAGGAGAGTGTGTGGTTTTAAATGAATTCTCTCATCGGTCCATTGAAAGACCTCCTCAGATGTAACAAAGAGTGTCTGCGAACAGTAAATGACCTTTAACTTAGCTGGATATAATAACATGTACTGAATATTGAGGTCACAAAATCGCTGTTTCGCTGCCAAGAAGGATTGTCGTTGTTGCTGCACCATCCCGATATAATATGGGAAGATCATGATGGTTTGCGATTGGTTGGTGATCTTGTCTTGAAGGATGTCTGAGGATAGCATCCCTGTCAAGATTGTTTAGGATCTTTGCAATGACAGGATAGGGCCGAGGCTCGGACGGAGGGTGCCACACCAAGCCCTGTGGCCCATTTGATCATGAAGCAGGAGGAGAGGGCCTCCGGAGGCATCAATGAGCAGAGCCATTGATCAAGGAAGCGTTCCATCGAGGGACCCTCACACGCCTCAGGGAAGCCCACAAACAGCAAGTTATTACGGCGAGCCCTGCCCTCGGTGTCCTCCACTCTCGCAGCCAGCTCCTTGGTCACAGCAATAAGTTTAGTCACTGTCCTTGGTCACAGCAGTAAGTTTAGTCACCATCTGTTGTAAGGTGCTGAGTCTTCCACCCCAGACACCCTAGTTCCTGCCTCCGTAATCCGTTCAACGGCTTTCCTGAGTTCCTGGCAGAGTGAAGTCACATCAGTGCCTACTGTTCCAATTTTAGCATCTAACATGTCTCACAACTGCATGGCTGCCAGGAGTGCAGCATTGTCTGGAGCTGGACTAGCCTGTCCTCGCAACCCAGCAAGAGAAGATGGTCCCCCGGGCTGGGCATATTTGTGCAGAGTACTCTGTTTGGTGGCGGGAGGAACCTTATTCTTGGCCATGATGGTGAGTATGGCGAGGGACACAATAACTTTGTCTCTGTAGCTCACAGAACCATCACCGACCCCCACCATTGCCAAGCGTGTGAGGAGGCAGGAGCAGTCAGATCTCAGGGCCCTCAGTTGCGGCAAGTTGGAGCCCTCCTTGAATGCCAAAGAAAAGGGGGCGAGGAGTCCTGGAACGAAGCAGGGGGGATGCACCACTACAGACCGCACCAAGTTTTAGCCTGACCACCTCCGTAACAGGTTTGCCCTCCCCAGCCCAGAGAGGTATTAGAGTGTGGCCACCATGTTCGGTGTCCAAGCCACGACCACCTTACTCTTAGGCATTCTTGTACCTACAAGATGGGGACCAGTAGCTATTTTGCACAATGTTGAACTGAACTAGGGAGGATGTGGGAGAACAGGGTGAAAACTAGTAGAGGTAAAAGGGAAAACAATCATATGTTAAAATATATAAGCTAAAAGTATCAACGACAATGACACTGACAATGCAGACTCTTCTCCTAGATGATCACTAACTAATGATACTGAGCCATACAGCTTAAGTTTCACAATTCCATGAATCAATAGTCCAAGTTTTTACTTGGCATTTCGGTCACTGTCCTGAATTTATAGTTGAAAGACAGCACTACTGGTATCAAAAAGCAAATGAGAGAACCTGGACTGTATAAGCATCTCCCAAACGCCAATGAAAAACTGCAGGGCATTGCATGTACAGCAAATGAAGGTGGACCTGGGATTGTGTTCCTGAATTTCTGTTTCCATTTATTGCAGTTGTTTCTGTTTGTAAGACCTGTAAAGAGCCATTGGGGATCAAACTATTCAGTGGTGCTCAATTTATAGAACTCAAAATGATGAAAAGGTAATTTTGCATTTCCAACTTGCGATCCGCAGATCATAGCAGTGTTACCTTCAAGTGGTTAATTTCCTCAAACACTTTTCATTCAGATAGGTTTGGGTCTCTGGTCTTGTGCATGGTGTCCTTTTCTGGTCTTCTTTGCTCCTGGGGGTTTGAGCTTGTTGTGCAGTTTAAACTTAGTATTAGATCATTCACGTCTCTCAAATATTTCTAGTTCATGCATGATTAATTCATTCAGTCTTGTTTTTCTCTGCATTCTGGTACTTATCTACGGAATTTATGATAACATAAACATGATTACAAATAACAGAATGCACAGAAAAAAAGATATATATTTGTTGCTGGGGTGTTCTCTTTTAATTCTTTTGTCTCTTTTCTTGCCTTGCCGCTTCTGAGGAATGAGTGTTCCTGTTGGAGCCCTCCTTTCGTTGTTGATTGGACTACTGAATATCAAACACAGAAATCCAACACAGAAATATTCTGATATAAGAATACCATGGACAAAATATTGAGGACCAAAATCTCAAAAGGCACGTGCATATAGAGGGAGTAAAGATTTGCTATTCCTAACTCCACATCAGGACCAGGAATGTACTAAACTAGAGGAGAGACTGGTGCAATGGGAGGTGGACTACATTGCGTCATCAACCCCATCCTTGGTGAACAAAATTGAGAATACCCGAGAGGACTATAGAACCCTGGCTCAACAGGAAGACAAAACTCAATACATGGAAAACAGGGGAGAATACATGAGCATGGCGATAAAGCCGGGAAACTACTGGCGTGGCTGACGTGGCAGGAAGAGGGACAGAAATGGATTCAGGGATTACGGGGACAGGATGGAGTCCTAGTGGAGACACCGGAGGGCATAGCACGGACATTGGCAAGACGCCTGGAGAAAGTATACAGATCAGGAAGGCCAGGGGATGAGAGGGAACTGTCTGACTTCTTAAGGGACCTCTGGACACCTAGGCTTGGGAACGCGGACCGGGGAAGCTTAGAAGCTGAGATATCGAATGCAGAAACTGCTGAAGCTCTGTCGCATTTGAAGTGCAGGAAATCACCTGGACCAAATGGATTCCCACCCAGATTTTTTAAATGTCTACTGGTGCAAGTGGTACCCCATTTGGGTGAGATCTCCCGGATCGCAAGACATGAGGGAACATTGCCACGAGACCTGGGACAGGCGGTGATCATCCCATCTATAAGTCGGGGAAACCAAAGGAGGACTGCGCTTCGTGCCGTCCCATCTCGCTACAAAATATAGAGGTAAAGGTGCTGGCCCGCGTGTTGGCGAATCGGATGGTAAAGGTAGTGGAATCTCTGGTGGCAGCAGACCCCGCAGGTTTCATCCCCCACAGCCCCCATAACCTTGGGTGTCTATTCGGATACCGGGCCCATAGCAGTAAGATTGCAGAGCCGGAGATGCTTTTGTTGCTGAACGCTGAAAAGGCACTCAACTTCCTGGAGCGGCCATACCTGATAGCAATTCTGGAGAATATTGGCTTTGGCCCGTCATTCCTAGGATGGGTCAGACTTCTGTATCGAGATCGGTGGCCCGGGTGAGGGTAAATGGCATACTGTCTGAGGAGGGAGGGGCACCCGGCAAGGATTTCCATTGTCCCCACTGTTGTTTGCGGTGGTGATTGAGTCACTAGCCGAGTGAATATGCAGAGATACCCAAATACGTGCCCTGAGGTGGGATCAGGATAGGGAGGATGCCATCTCACTATATGCGGACAACATCTTTTTCTACCTGACAGACCCTGACGGATCCCTACCACGATTTTTGGAGATCCTGAGTATTTTTGGGAGGTATGTAGGAATGCGGGTCAACTTGGATTAATCTGTTGCATATAAACTGACCACCTGGGGTCCCCTGTCTGGACCCTTCCTGGTACGGTGGGAGCCAGCCGGCTTCAAATACCTAGGGATATATCTTACGGTTGACCAGGAGCTGTTCTGCAGGAAAAATTTAGACAGAATTCTTGAGGCCTACAGGCGGGATGTGTCACCTGCACCGCCTTCCGCTGTCACTCCTGGGGTGGGCAGCATTATACAAAATGATCTACCTGTCCAAATTCTTATATGTTCTGCAGAACACTTAGTATGCAGTGCCAGACAAGTTTTTCTGCCTGGTGGATGAGGTAACCAGGATGTTACTGTTTGGATGGGGGTGGTGGGGCGTGAATCACTATGGTGACATTAACGAGGAAACCCTGGGATGGGGACATCGCACTGCCTAATTTAAAGCTCTACTATTGAGCGGCGAATCTGGTAGTTGTAAATGATTGGGTCTATTCAGTACAGAGAGAACCAGCCCTGATGGCGGATAGAAGGGCACTAGACACAGGGGGCTATCTACGCCAGTTATATGGCAGGGGGAGGGTACTTGGTTTCCACCGCAGATGGCCATGGTGGTGGATGTGTGGAGGAAGGCCGTAAGGGCTGAGGGCTGGCATGGGAAGATCACACTGGCGACTCCACTGTGGGAGATGGAGGCCCTGAAGGAGCTTAGGCAGATTGAGGGAAATAAAAAATGGGACGTTCTGAAAATTTTAACGGTTGGGAATGTCTGGACAGAGGGGAGATTGATACCCTTCCCTGAGTTGCAGACTGAATATGAACTAGTAGTCAAACAGTACCTTTGGTATCTTCAGATGTAACACATTCTCAGTAGACGTAAAAATGTCCTAGAGGATATAGAGGAAGTGCCCCCCGGAGTTCAGGTTGTTGGCTACACCCCTCCATTCTCATGCTGTGTCCCAGTTGTACACTACCCTACTCACGCACAGCCTCCATCCCCGCGACACCTCTAGAGACAGATGGAACAAGATCTGGGCAGAGTAGAGGATGATGCATGGGGGAGGCCTGCTGATACCCGAGAAAGGTGGGAATCTGGGCAGGCTTGTGCCTGGTCCAGCTTAAACTACTGCACAGAGGTTATTATACAAGTACAGCATTTTATAAAATGGGACTTTGTACCACAGATCTCTGCTGGAGGGGGTGCGACAGAAGGGTACCTTGCTACACACTATCTGGGGAGGGAGGGGGGCAAGCATACCGAGCTATTGGCATAGGGTGGGAGACAGATTATAAGACGTGAAGGAGGTAGGGATTCAATTTACACCCCAGCTAATCTCACTGGTTATATGGGGGGAGCAAACATTGGAGAAATGTACAACTCTCTTTTTTAATATAGCCCTGGTGGTGGCCAGGCGGGACATGGTCAAGCGGTGGGGCAGCCCGGTGATGCCTACGCTGGGAGAATGGGAATGAAACTTAGACTGGCGCATACTGGCGGAAAGGTTGGTATATAAGTCATGGGGTTGTGCCCGGAAATTTGAGAACATTTGGAATCCCTGGAGAGCTGACGAAACTGGCTAGTGAGAGCCTTAGACCGGGGAGGGCCCGAGCAGTGGGGAAGAGGATACAGAACTGTGCCACACAGACCCATAGGCAAGGGGGCCAGAAGACGGATTGTGAAGTGGATGGATGTAACGGGACATGCCCGAAAAGGGTGCCCAGAGACATTCGAAGTAGTCCAAATATCCACCCTTATGCCTCGATATTATACCCATAACAGGGGCAGGGGGGCCTCTCTTGCCGCCTGGTTGTAAATGCCACTGAGCCGTTGTCTGGAGGGGAACTTTAGTGGCGGGGGTGGGGGGGGAATTACCTGTCCTGGTTGGGGTTAACTGCCCAATTGTGGGCTACTATGAAATGGTCAGTGTTATATTGAAATGCAAATCAAAAAGTGTATTAAAAAAGAAAAATTACAGTAATTCCAACTATCTAATTTAATATTCATCCAGGTGTGCGCCAGTTAATACGGCTGCAGGCCCTGACCCCGTTAGAACCTCCCTTGCCCCTGGACCGCGCATTGCTTTTCCACACCGCACGGTTCCTTCATTGCTATCATGGAGTGCAGGTCGGAAGCTTGCCCTGCTGGTACTCATGTGGTTTATGTTCACTTTGTCGTGCTAAAGCATCAGACAAACCCTATAGCCTGCAAATCTGCATTGCAAGTGTTTGTTTTGTACAGCTATGAAGTGAACTGAGAGAAGGCACTACCGGTTTTCTATCCTGTTCCTTCCTCCATTTAAGTAACTTCTCCAAACATCGGATGAGAAGTGAATGGTGAAAAATATTTGTCTTCAGAAAAACTGAAAAGTAAAACAAATAGACAACAATAATGTTTTTTTGTTTTTTTTAACTTTTCCTTTTTCATCCAAGGGAGAGGCCTAAACCTTTGGTGACCACATATTGCAGGTTAACTTTTATTACTATTTCCTCCGCTTATTCGATGGCTAAGGTAGAGTTACCCCTTCTGGTCCAGGGGAATAGCAGTCAGGTGGGCTAGGAAGAAGGAATCTTCTCCTGGATTATCCCTCGCATAGAGTAGCAATGCTCCTACTATCCACGTTGCATAAAAGGGCCACTCCTAGCCACACCCTGTAAATGTCCCTTAGCCTTAAACAGTACAGGAATACCAGCTTACTGTGGAAAATAGGTGCCGTCCCGTGAATCCCTCCCAATCTTACCTGGAAAGTATCCATGTTAGGAAGAAACATTACCTGCCAGAGATACGGGTAATTTTGGGTTCCCCTTGCCCTTTTCCCTAAACAAGCACTCAGAAGAATTCTGGAGTAAAATTGTATAGGCTTTTATTCGAAGCCAAACTGATGCAGAATACGTGCAAAAGTATAGCAGCAAACATCACAGGAACTGTAAGAATGAACAGAAAGTAATTAACATAAAATAAGAAACAAGGTGTTCTATAATTCACCTTTCTACAAAGTCTAATAAAAAAAATAAGGTTGAAAAGACTGATATAGAGAGGGGTGCCTGCATGCCTGTTTGGTGTGGGAGGCTGCCTGAGGCCTGCAAGGCCAGGCTGTGTTTGTGACAAAACCAAAGGGGACGATGGTCAGAGTGTTGAACTTTGCAAGCACTCACCCCCAGTCAACTGATCTGGGTTTAATCCATCATCATTCTTTAGCTCACTCCGCCACCCCAGTTCAGACATGGCTATATGCAAATCAGTCTGACCCTGTGCCTCATGGGAACAGTCCAGCCCGAACTGCCAAGCCATGTCTTCCCTGGACCGGAAACAAGCATCCTGGGACCGGTGTCTGGCTTACAGCCATCTTCAGCCAGGCTATCTTGAATCCAGTGGCAAAGTGAGCAAGGGACCCACGTCTGGGCATACCCTGCCAACTTAGGGCGAACATAGCAAAACCAAAGGGGATGATGGACGGAGTGTTGAACATTGCAAGCACTCACCCCCAGTCAACTGATCTGGGTTTAATCCATCATCATTCTTTAGCTCACTCCGCCACCCCAGTTCAGACATGGCCATATGCAAATCAGTCTGACCCTGTGCCTCATGGGAACAGTCCAGCCCAAACTGCCAAGCCATGTCTTCCCTGGACCGGAAACAAGCATCCTGGCACCGGTTTCTGACTTACAGCCGTCATCAGCCAGGCTATCTTGAATCCAGTGGCAAAGTGAGCAAGGGACCCACGTCTGGGCATACCCTGCCAACTTAGGGCGAACATAGCAAAACCAAAGGGGACGATGGAGGGAGTGTTGAACATTGCAAGCACTCACCCCCAGTCAACTGATCTGGGTTTAATCCATCATCATTCTTTAGCTCACTCCGCCACCCCAGTTCAGACATGGCCATATGCAATTCAGTCTGACCCTGTGCCTCATGGGAACAGTCCAGCCCGAACTGCCAAGCCATGTCTTCCCTGGACCGGAAACAAGCATCCTGGGACCGGTTTCTGGCTTACAGCCGTCATCAGCCAGGCTATCTTGAATCCAGTGGCAAAGTGAGCAAGGGACCCACGTCTGGGCATACCCTACCAACTTAGGGCGAACATAGCAAAACCAAAGGGGACGATGGAGGGAGTGTTGAACATTGCAAGCACTCACCCCCAGTCAACTGATCTGGGTTTACTCCATCATCATTCTTTAGCTCACTCCGCCACCCCAGTTCAGACATGGCCATATGCAAATCAGTCTGACCCTGTGCCTCATGGGAACAGTCCAGCCCGAACTGCCAAGCCATGTCTTCCCTGGACCGGAAACAAGCATCCTGGGACCGGTTCCTGGCTTACAGCCGTCATCAGCCAGGCTATCTTGAATCCAGTGGCAAAGTGAGCAAGGGACCCACGTCTGGGCATACCCTGCCAAATTAGGGCGAACATAGCAAAATCAAAGGGGACGATGGACGGAGTGTTGAACATTGCAAGCACTCACCCCCAGTCAACTGATCTGGGTTTAATCCATCATCATTCTTTAGCTCACTCCGCCACCCCAGTTCACACATGGCCATATGCAAATCAGTCTGACCCTGTGCCTCATGGAAACAGTCCAGCCCGAACTGCCAAGCCATGTCTTCCCTGGACCGGAAACAAGCATCCTGGGACCGGTTTCTGGCTTACAGCCGTCATCAGCCAGGCTATCTTGAATCCAGTGGCAAAGTGAGCAAGGGACCCACGTCTGGGCATACCCTGCCAACTTAGGGCGAACATAGCAAAACCAAAGGGGACGATGGACGGAGTGTTGAACATTGCAAGCACTCACCCCCAGTCAACTGATCTGGGTTTAATCCATCATCATTCTTTAGCTCACTCCGCCACCCCAGGTTCAGACATGGCCATATGCAAATTAGTCTGACCCTGTGCCTCATGGGAACAGTCCAGCCCGAACTGCCAAGCCATGTCTTTCGGGACCGGAAACAAGCATCCTGGGACCGGTTTCTGGCTTACAGCCGTCATCAGCCAGGCTATCTTGAATCCAGTGGCAAAGTGAGCAAGGAACCCACGTCTGGGCATACCCTGCCAACCTAGTGCGAACATAGCAAAACCAAAGGGGACGATGGACGGAGTGTTGAACATTGCAAGTACTCACCCCCAGTGTTGAACATTGCAAGCACTCACCCCCAGGGTGAGTGCTTGCAATGTTCAACACTCCGTCCATCATCCCCTTTGGTTTTGCTATGTTCGCCCTAAGTTGGCAGGGTATGCCCAGACGTGGGTCCCTTGCTCACTTTGCCACTGGATTCAAGATAGCCTGGCTGATGACGGCTGTAAGCCAGAAACCTGTCCCAGGATGCTTGTTTCCGGTCCAGGGAAGACATGGCTTGGCAGTTCGGGCTGGACTGTTCCCATGAGGCACAGGGTCAGACTGATTTGCATATGGCCATGTCTGAACTGGGGTGGCGGAGTGAGCTAAAGAATGATGATGGATTAAACCCAGATCAGTTGACTGGGGGTGAGTGCTTGCAATGTTAAACACTCCGTCCATCGTCCCCTTTGGTTTTGCTATGTTCGCCCTAAGTTGGCAGGGTATGCCCAGACGTGGGTCCCTTGCTCACTTTGCCACTGGATTCCAGATAGCGTGGCTGATGGCGGCTGTAAGCCAGAAACCGGTCCCAGGATGCTTGTTTCCGGTCCAGGGAAGACATGGCTTGGCAGTTCGGGCTGGACTGTTCCCAAGAGGCACAGGGTCAGACTGAATTGCATATGGCCATGTCTGAACTGGGGTGGCGGAGTGAGCTAAAGAATGATGATGGATTAAACCCAGATCAGTTGACTGGGGGTGAGTGCTTGCAATGTTCAACACTCCCTCCATCGTCCCCTTTGGTTTTGCTATGTTCGCCCTAAGTTGGCAGGGTATGCCCAGACGTGGGTCTCTTGCTCACTTTGCCACTGGATTCAAGATAGCCTGGCTGATGATGGCTGTAAGCCAGAAACCGGTCCCAGGATGCTTGTTTCCGGTCCAGGGAAGACATGGCTTGGCAGTTCGGGCTGGACTGTTCCCATGAGGCACAGGGTCAGACTGATTTGCATATGGCCATGTCTGAACTGGGGTGGCGGAGTGAGCTAAAGAATGATGATGGATTAAACCCAGATCAGTTGACTGGGGGTGAGTGCTTGCAATGTTCAACACTCCGTCCATCATCCCCTTTGGTTTTGCTGTGTTTGTGACAACCCAGCTTGTTATCAGCCAGTGTCCCTGACGGTGGAGAAACAAGCTCTCTGATTGCTGAAAATGCTCCTCTCTGTGTGAGGAAACCGAAGACCCTGTATTTGTACAGTTTCAAAGGCTATATGAGAAAGTGAACCCTTTGTTCGTGATTTGGTGTTACAAGAATCTCTTTGGAATTCCTACTTATAATTGTCTATATAGGAAACCATCGGGCCTGTTTGGTTGCAATGAAAACAAGCAGCATTTGTAATATACATAAACGGGGCCCTTGGGCTAGTTACGAATGTTGGGCACCTAGGCAAACAACCTGTAAGCACACAAACACGCTGTGTTCATTTGCGTCACATGATCGCCAGGCACTGAAGATCCGTACCTTTAGCATTTCTGCTATTTCTCCGAGCTCTGTGGCCAGTCACAGACGTGCTGTCACTTCCTTACATGTGGAGAGGTGTGGTGCAGCGGCCAGGGCAGCTGACTTCGGAGCACAGGGTTCACGGTTCGATCCCCGGCTCCGGCGGCAGCTCAGCTCAGCACCATGTGACTCTGGGCAATAGCTCACTTAATTTCCACAACGGCCCCCAGCGCCTTGAGACCCGTAAGGGTGAGTAGTTCGCGCTTTACAAATACGGATTTTACATGTTCCCTCGGCACCTTCTCTTGGTTCCAGTGGTCCTCAACCCGCGGCTGCTGGGCTTCCTACTCTTGCTTGGTACACTACTACAGCAGCCCCTAGGCCTTTCAGCTACCGTGACTCTTTCTGATTGCAACACATCTGCTTATGCACCAGTATCTGTCCCACACCACTCCCACAGCTGCCCTTGGCAAAGGCACACTTTTATCCTATCCCCAACTCTGCCCACATTTTCAACTTACCTCTATTTATTAAGTTTTATATAGCACAAACATAACCCTTGTGGGTATCAGAGCGCCTTACAAAGATCAAGGCGACATGTATAAAAATAACATCATCAAGGAGGGTCATGCACTCCCATCTCAAGAACACCATAAGCCACGATCGGGGACAGACAAAGGGACAGGTTAGAGGTGATTCTAGGACAGATAAAGCTATGCCTTTGTGGTGTCTTCTCTCTCAGAAATACATTTTAAAGGGTTTATCATTCATTGACTGGTCCACAAATCCCCCTAAAGAAGAACAGAAGGAGGTTACTGTCTGCAAGGGAAGAGGTACCCAATATTTCCAAAATAAAAGGAAGACCTGAGATCATCTGAAAGATGTGGATGAAAGACTGTCCCCATACAGGTGATTTCTTCTTCTGTACCTCATACCACAGTCCAAAGAAATGGATGCTGAAGGAGGCATTTCTAAGGGGTATTATTACCCAAGCTTGGCGTAACCTCTCATTATCAGTCTGCACTCCTAACCTGACCAATAAATAAGGTATTTTATGGCCCTGCGATGCTCATTGACCTATGTCACTGAATAAAGATGGGTGAACTAACAATTCCAGGCTTCGTTGTCTGCCAGAACTTGGACAACCACAAGAGACCATGGCGGCTTCTTTAAATACTTGCATCTCCCACTGAAAACTGCATGAAGGCAAAACTTCTGTTGGCTGCTTTAGATTCTAAGGTTTTCATTTTCGTAGTGAGCTTCTATCAATACTTTATTTATTCATGATTTTGAACTCCAATGAGGTCCACATGAAGAGAAACATCACACAAACATAGAAGGGCTCAAGAGTAATACCATGCATGTTCATGGCGTAGAATCATTACTATGAATAATAAAAACTTTATAAAATCAACAGCCCACTGTGGTATAGACAATTTCATGAATTAAAAGTATACGATTAGAACAAAGAATACAATACACAAAAACCCAAAGTACACCCTAAAAACAGCATTACCTTCATTCTGTACAAAGGCAAAAAGCATTAAAAAAGTTAAAAACATGGATACAAAACATTTCGTTTGGCGGGTTAAGCAGTATATTCAAAGCCTCTTCAGTCGTACGTGCTGTGCTGAGAGTCTTAAAAAGAGGTGTCTCAACCACTTACGACGGTATAAGAAGTGAGCTTCTCTCAAAACTCGTTGGCATAACCCCTGGACTCTCACTGGTATACACTTAATGGAGATGTGCGCTTTTCTTATATTTTAGCTGGTCGAGATCTACTAATGTAAGACCTGGGATGCTAGATGAGGAGGTAATGCCACAATTATTTATAGTTCTTTTTCTCACAGCTGAGTGTGTTGATGGAGACCGTGTGTGTGATGTGGTAGTAAGCTAAACAAGGCATGCTGTAGGCCGTATCAAAAGAATGGTTCATCTCTGATTTGCAGGTGCCTGGTTGGACTGGGTAGGAGTCTGCAGGGTGCTAGCTGTGTGTGGATACAGTGAGCATGTTCCCGAGATGTTAGAACCTGAGCAGGGCGGTCGAGTGGGAAGAAATAAGGTTTGAGCTTGATCATGGGTCACACTCTTCTCCTCACATAGGGGTGGGGAGCGAGTGCTCCTGAAGGATCCCATTCTGGGATGGACTGTCCCATTTACAAGGACAGAGCCTTCTAGGAACCAAAGGCTGCACAGGCCACCACTAACTCGGCTGAACTGAGCCACAAGCACAAAGATTCCTTAGGTACTCCTGAAAGGCAGTAAGTGGGTGCTGCATTCTTAGTCACTAATATTGGGCTACCAACTCGCGTTAAGAAAAGGTGCCATCCAAGTTAATGGTAAAGGTGGATTGGCCCTGCCATAGACCTGGCACTCATCCAACAACAGTTCAACTATGGGCAAATCACCAGAGGGACTTATTTGGTGCAGGTTTCATTGTGCCACTTCTTGTAGAACTTTGTTGGGTTTTGCTTTTGTTGTTCATGAGTTAGAATGTGAAATTGGAATTATGTACCATGGAATGGATTCTCATGATGGTGATCCCTACCAGACATTTGCTGCTGTCTCAGAGAGCTTGGTGGTTGTGCTACACTGAGCATGAATAAATCAAGTGTACTGACGGTCTTTCTTCTGTGATCAGTTTATTGGCGAAGAACATGGAATCCAATGTTACTGGCAGATTCTTAGTTTATATCCCACTCTTGCCACTCTTGTCGTGTTGTTGTGCGCATTCATAACCATAACTGGTGAAATTGAGTGGTTTTAGGCATGTGATCAAGGTCCATAACTCCGTTTTTACTTTGTTTTTCTCAGTGAAGAACAAAGGCCCCCACCCGAAGGGGGATGAATGGGCCAGCATGTTAAACCACACCAAGGCCCGGCAATGTGGGTCACGGGAGGGACAAAGGCCACTGGAAATGGCACTTACACCCACCGAGTTAGGGGAGAGGAGGGCGAGGTAGAAACTGCGGCAAAACAGGCACAAAAGATGCAAATCCTACCGACCAATGGGAAGGCCGGGCGGGATTCGAATTCACCCTCAGGGCTACTGATCCCCGTTAAGTGAGGCAAGCGCCCATACCCCCTCATCAATCAATCAGCATTTATATTGCTCAGCACGATCACCCTAGCGGTATCTGGGCACTGAGGTTCCCATGTCCCTGTCGAAGAGCCAGGTCTTGGGTTTCTTACTGAAGTCTGCCAGGGAGGGTGCTGTTCGGAGGTGGAGAGGCAGGTCATTCCAGGTCTTGGCGGCGATGTAGGAGAAGGAGCGGACCCCGCTGAGGCTGCTACGGATGCGGGGGGGTGCACGAGTGTACGAGAGGAGAAGCGAAGGTATCTTGTGGGAAGATGGAACCTCAGTCGATTGTTGATGTAAGCTGGTCCTAGATCGTGCAGGGCCTTGTAGTCGTGCAGGACGGGCGCCGCTGCAGCACGAAGAGAACATGAAGAGGTTACCTGGATCGAGGAGAGGTGGCGTGCAGCAGTCCTGAGTGGAGGGCTTGCAGCGGATTGAAAGAAGACTCTAAGACTGTGCCATCCTTTAGAAGTCTCGAAATTATCCAGGGTTGCCGCGTTGAAAGAGCGTGTGGCGGCCCGGAGGACCGTCACCATGTGGCCTGCGGTTGCGAGGCTGTCCTGACAGCGACCAAACATCACAGAGAGGATCCGCATTACCGCTGCGGCCTGGAAACATCGAGCAGGGAGAGTAGCAAGCGGTGAACGTCTGAGGCGATCAAACACATCAGAGAGGGTAGGCACCACCACTGCAGCCCAGGAACATCGAGCAGGGAGAGGAGCAGTGAGTGGTGAGCATCTGAGGTGAGCGGAGTCAAAGAAGCGAGCATCACCCCTGGGGCCAGCCTCTGAAGCCAGAAGGAGGTCAGGCTGGGAGTTCCCCTTAAAGGCGTAGGCTCCGTGACGAACCTGGTGCATAGCGGGCTGAGGGCAGGGAGCCAGGAACGGGTTAACGGCCTGGAAGAGTCCCCCCACCACCACCAAGAGCCCGAAACCAAGCCAACGGGCAACGCCGCAGGTGCATGGTTGAAGGAGCTTGTTTAATCTGCATGTAAAGTGCACCAATACCTTTGTCAAGTGTGTACAGTATAAAACTGCAAAACCAATTTACAGCAAAACAGTGAACTGCTGCAGAGTTAAGATTTTGTGGCCCTCACAATACCACCAGCAGAGTGCAAGGCAAACGGGCATCGAAAGAAGCAGAGGAGATGGCTGGGGACAGCTGGGCACAGCGACGTGACCTGAGCCCTTTACAATAAAGACCTCCCCCAGAGAACACACAGAAGCAATGCAGATAGGGCGACGAGGCCTAAGGAGTACCAAGCACAGATTGAGCAACAAGGCTGCAAGCAAAGCCCAAGGTGCAGGTGGGGACAGCCCGGTAAGATGAAAGGGTCACAGTGGTCAAGACTGAGACTGCTCTGAACTGTGAAATCTTTGCGCTGTCTGGCATTCTAAGGTGGGCAATTGCAGAGAGTGCATTAACATGGATAGCAGGGTACAGCAACGCGACCCAACCATCCCCTCTAAGCAGCAAATAACGATGCCCAAAAAGCATGTGGGGAGAGCCACGGGGGCGACGGGACCCACACTGCAGAAGGGCATTCAGCCCACGCAGCTGGAGACAGCCCTCAAGGGGTGAAGCAACCCGGCTGATTAAAGACACCGAAAGGGGCCTCCAACACCTAATAAATGCAAAAAGACCTGTGGGGGCATCCGTTTATCAGCGACACGACCCATCTGTGCACCATTTGTGGAGCAGCGACCAAGCAGGATGACTGCGGCTGTCCGAAAGAGGGCAGCCCTCTAGTACCACTGGGGCACCCCACACTCCCTTAGGGGCAGGGACTCAGGGAGGAGTCCCCCCAGCCTTGTGGCGGCGCGCTAGGCGAGCGTCACTTCCTGGGCGTGAGGACAGGGGGAGGGGAATATAGGCCTCCCCCACCATCTGGTCGTCCTCTTTCGCGTGCCGGACACGCCGTCTTGTGGTTGCCCCCTCTGTCGTTGTCGCGGTCGTTCGCAGGAGCTGCTTACAGTTGCGGTGAGTGTTGATCCGCCCCACCTCCCCCCGTACCCTCCATTGAGGCGGGGATGCGTGACCAGCCCTGGCTGGGCGGTGGTCCGCTCGTGGAGGGGGGATCAGTCAGCTCCGAGAGGGCTCCGATAGCGGCACCCTTCTCTGGCCGGAGGCCAGCACTGTGCCGTCCGGCGAGGGGGCACGGAGCGGGAGACATACCGAATGCTTCCCGGCTTGGGCGTGCCTGCCCGATTTGGGCTCAGGGGTTTGGTTGAAGGTGCCCCTTTGCGCCAGACACGCTGTCTAGGTCGTTAGGTCGTCCCCTGGCTCCGCGTTGGGTCCTCGTTTCGGGGGCAGAGCCGGGTCTTCCTGCGGTGAGTCGCCCCCTCCTCCCCTGAGTTGCTGCTTTTGGGCTAGATGCCTCTGCCCCCAGACATTTCATCCGGTGTTCTTGCGGCCACCCCTGCCTCCGAGTCTGAGGGTGGCGGCTACGGTATCTGGTCGGGCGGATGCTTGTTTGCCTCTGAACTCACCCGTTGCACCGGTGATACCATACAGCGCCTGCTGTTCCCGGGACGACCAATGTCCGTCGGAAGGTGATTCGTGCAATCAGCAGGGCGAGGGGGCATTTAGGACTCTGTGAGGGGGGGCGAGCAGATAGGTCGTGGCAGCAGCCTCACCCCCCTGCCTCCCACCCCCGCCACCGTTGGTGCCCGGGTCGGAGGAACCGTTGGCGTCGTTTGTGGGGGAGGGGCAAGCACTGATTAGCCTGCATATCCCGCTGTGGGTGGTTGCGCCGGCTGGGAGCCCTGGTGCGTGAGAGTGTTGGTGAGTCGAGGCCTTCGCCCTTCGTGGGGCGGTAGGGCAGCTACTCTGATCACGCGGGGCACGAGTGTGGAGAACTTTGAGCCGACTGCCCGTGTTCAAGAGTGTTAGCTCCGAGGCTAAGGGGTAGGGGGCGGGTGTCCGCCCTTAGTCTGGCTGGGACCATACCGGATCCGGCAGTTGTTGTAGGGCAAGGTGGCCGGCGGGATTGGTCGGTTTTGAGGAGGGGGCTGGGGGGCCTGCATACTTACCGGTCCATGTGCTCCTACTTGATACTGTAATTGCACGTCGGCTAGTTGCATCGAAGGCGTGTGGTTGGAGTCGCGGCAAGCCCCGTGAATGAGCCGGGCCAGCCGATAGCGACCACTTGACCAAGCGCAGCATGCTCCGCGCCGTGATTTTGAAGGGTCAGTGTTCGGCATGGTGTTGGCCTACGGATGGTTTGGGCTGTTCATCCTGTCTGTGTGGATGGTGCTGGGGATGCCAAGTCGGCGGAGACAGAAGTGCTTGTGTGCTCCTCCAGTCCCCGTGTTTGCTGGGACGGTGGACGCTTTATCCCAGTTGCCAGCCCTCCGACCAGGCAGAGACTGGCGGTGCTGACGGCAGATGAGGGGTTCATGACTCTGCTCGGGGATCACTCGGCAAGGTTGCTGATAACGTATTAGGCCTGTGTGCGGTATAATAGCAATTTGGTATGGAGGCCTCTGATCTTGTTCAGCCGGCGGATGACCAACCCGCGCATTCTCCCCATCGCGGTCACTGTTTGCGCCCAAGAGGGGCATCAGCGGTACGGGAGTGCCTGTTTATGTCACTTAATCTCGCTGTTGGCAGGAGCACGTGGTGAACGTGGTCATGGACCCGGAAGTCCACACTTTGCAGGGGGACGAGGCCTAGACGGTTAGTCGCAGGTTCTCCTGCACATACGGGCCCGGTAGAATCGTAAATGCGCATGCGCACGGCTAGCGCCGGGTAGCTGGGCAACTGTTGCCTGAGTGGTGACCCTTGAGCGAGTGTTTCTCGTCGTGCCTTAGCTGTGCGCCGGAGTGCGTCCTTATTGTCCATTTCATTTGCAATGCATATAGCGCGGACTTGGCCCGAAGGCATCAGACGGTTTACAACGACAGCAGGATAACAAGTGTACTGCGTGGTGGTTACAATAATTTAACATAGCTGCCAGGGTTGCAGATTGGTTTGTGTGACATGTTCTCAATTGCATCTGTAATAAGGTGTGACGTTCGACGCCACGGGGTGACGCTTTCAGCCATTACTTATGGTAGATGGTCTGCACGCTGTCTCCTTTGTCGGAGTGGGGGCCGCGTCCTGCTCGGGCAGAGAGAGTTACAACAGGCAAGGGCCTCTTTGCAGTTTTCTTTTGAACCCCGGTGATTATGGCTATGTGTACCCCGGGCGTATCCTGCAGCAAGCATTACCTGGCACCTCCGGCGGGCCCAATGTGTGGCAACGCAGGGCGCCCACGAAAGAGTTAAATCCTCACTAGGAACAGCACAGTACTTGCACCACTAAGTCATGTCTGCCAATTCATTGCCATTAGTTTAATGCCCAGCAAGGAAATACCATGTTAGAGAGGTTGCCTGCAGCTGGCATCGTGGTTTAGGGAAAAAGCGCACAGTCGGGCTGGGTCCCCTTGGTAGAGGCAATCTTTTCACAAGGGGGTTATTATTGCCGGCTTGGAACCGAATTTGTATTGCGGTAGTACCAAAGGGTTTTGGTGCAACGTGGTGGCACTGTTGCTGGCGTGAGCTGCACTTTTCCCTTGCACCTCCCCTGAGGTGGCTTGTCCCTGCTCCATCGGGGCACCAAGAAGCTCGGAAATGTCTCACAAAAGCAGCCCAAACCTTGGTTTTTTGGAGAGTTTCTCGTTGGTCAAATGGGTGTAATTGCTGATATCGATGTGTCTCCCTCGTCTTCATTGTTTGATTCTGCTCGCAAGAAAGTGTCATTCATGGTCGGTGGGATGTCACTCATAGTTGCACTGAAATGATGACTTGCGTAGCGGTCTGAAACCTTGGCAGCTATGGATGGGGGCTGCTAGCTCTCGGTTGGCTATGCAACAAAGCTACAGCTGTGGCTTATTTATCTTATGCAACTCCTGTTGCCCAGAGATTGGGCAACAGGAGGGTGTAGAAGCTGCACCCTGGTCCCGGCGTAAAGCCAATTGTACGCAACACTATGGTGATCTGTGATGCCTAAGTGGGACATGAGCTACTTATGATATGCGCCCTGCTACAAGTGTTAGTAGGGTACACTGCTGATTAAGTTGATGCATAATGTGTTATGCTAAGTACAGTTCCTACCAGTAACTACTGGGTTGTGCTAACTGATCTGTAGGACAGTGACCCAATTGACCTAGTGATTTATGTACTCCCTGTGAAGTCATGACGAGGTTTGGTAGCACAGTGCAATATAGGCAGTTGGAGCTAAGTTTTTTCTTTTTTGGAGGATACAAAGGATAATTTGAATAACCTTGTATGGAGTCTCTTTGTGGTGTGCCTAGTTTGCTACTGTGGGTGTGCGGTTGGCACATTGAATTTACACTGCCTCTGGGATAAGCCCTAAGGCTCCGCCTAGCTACCTAGGGGGTGAGCAGGCGTTGGCTGTAGTGTGTACTCCCTTCTCCTGACTAGTAGTGGGTTCGGCCAGGCTCAGGTGCAGACTTTAGCCAACCTGAAACTCCATCTATAACATTGGTAGAGAATGCCTTGGAGTGGTTTGCAGTCCATTCGCAACCGCCCAACAGGGCGAATGTTTTAGGCCACATGGCTTGTGTGGGAGCCTGGGTGAAGAGCTAACGTCGGGCAAGTATGTCTTGTGCTTTCATCGCACTGTTAAGTCACAGTCACGAGCTGATTTTATCAGGGTGAGCTGGCTGTGGGTCAGGGAGCGCCGATGCATCAGAAGCACTGAGCAGCTTTCAGCCAGGTGTGGTAGGGTTGATATCTGATTCAAGGGGCATCTATTAGACTAGAGCTGTACTCTGGTGTACCGCCTTCAGTGCTTGGAGGTCTGTTGGCACCGCCTTTTCAATGGAAGCCATTGTTTAGCGGGTTGCTCTGAGCGGAGTATTTGCAGGCTTAATTAACATTATCAGCTACCAGTTCAAACGTGCATCTTTCACTAATTTATACTATGCAGATCACAAGAACTAATTCCCTGGCTCCTGCGGTAGGTGCGTAAAAAGGTTGGGGTAACCTGGCAAGGGAACTGGGCCACGCGTGGTTGTTAGCTTGTGTCGCTCGGTTTGGGCATGAGCACGGCCTGTCCTGTCGCCGGTGGTCGGCGAAGTTGGTGGCCTGTGCTCCCAGCAGTCGTTGCCATGACAGGGGCTCCAAGATATGCTGGCTTTGGACACAGGCCTCAGCCTTTTGGCGGGGGCCACCGGATTGTCCCTGCTCGGATATGCAGAGTCCTGCCCGGTTGATCTTGAATATTTCTAAAGGGAGTGTTTTAAAGAATATTGTCCTCCAACTTAATTTTCATGCCAGTGAGGGTGAGAGGCTGCTGCAGTCAAATGGGGTGTTTGTGTTTCAGGCGTCAGCCATAAAACGAGTTTCTTTTAGATCAAAACAGGACCTCACGTATGAGAAATTGGAGAGGGTCAGAGAGAGTAGTTGCAGTCATTTCAATGAGCTGCTGCTGGTTACATTACTAAAGCACATCGCTATCTCTGAAGATTGGATACTAACGCATTACACATTTGGGAGAGTGGACAGTGCAGGGCCAGCAACCTGGCCAGGACAGGGCATGAAAGATGTAGCCGTAACATAGTCGAAGCAGTGCCGGACAGGGGCCCCGGACATGGGTTTGGCCCAGGGCCCCCCAAAATCCGTAAGATGTCCCTGACAAAGTGTCGCAACTGCAAGGTTCTAGAGCAGCCATCGTGCAGATTGAATACGTATAGCGACAGCGATCATTTCAATGGTAGCTAACATTCAGAGGCAGGGACAAATACATTGAGTAGAGGAGCCAGAGGTTGCCAGCTGCCATTGTTTGGAAAGGCTCCATGGGTACATGTTCACTTGCTTCACTCACAGCTGGATAGCAGGTACTGTGCATCTGTGATCGGACGGCAGCTGAGCAAGCCTGGCGAGCTGCGTAAGTGTCACTCCACGAAAGGGTGAGGTGTCTCCAATAGTGGGCGCAATACAGACATTCTTTCTGAGGTTGTTAAAATGAATATCAGTAAGCGGGGTAATAAATAGCCCTGATTTAGCGGCAACATGCCTACGGGAACATTTGCACTTTTAATATACACAAGCGTCATACTCCAACAAGCGTTATACACAGATAACTGGGAATGGAAGTAAGGCGGGCGGGATAACTCTTCTTCTACCTGCTTTAGTACACCTTGTCATGAGTGATTGTCAAAGGTATTGCACTTCAGCCACTCCAGTTACTAGCACTCCCCTCCCCCAGGCCCACAGGGCTTTCAGCAGAATGGCCACAGGCTCGAGCAGGTCAGAGGGGGATTGCTGCGCAGTACTTGTAGAATGTCATGTACCATTAAGGGCATGTTCTACTAAAGGGCAGGTTACTACTAAAGTTGTTCCAAAGTTTGGGGTCAAACTGGGTTGCCTCGGCCCCTGATGGACTATGTTTAATTTTAGTTGTGTGGGAGTGGGGCTCGCAAGCTCGTCCTGTCTTGCTATGTCTGGTCGATGCAGCTAAAATGTGCCCTCTGCAAACAAGGGCAGGTTACAGGTCGCTTCAGTTAAGACATATTCACCCGCGCGTTAGCCAGGGCAGCAGGCGGGTTGTGGTAGTTGTCATCTAACAGGTGTGCTGCGGTGCAAAAAAGTTTGGTAAACACTGCGTTGGAGCCAAATGGCGACAGGGTATTATAGACCATTTGGCATTCCCAATATTCAGGAAACGGCAGGTATTTGCACATAATGTTCCCCTCTGGTTCCCACAGACTTGTCTTCCCCCTGGGTTATCCTTCTATGGGCCAGAACCAGAGACTGGAAGGGGCATCTTCTGCGACCTGTGTCCCAATTACGTTGATAGTCAACGCTGGGGTAGATGTACTTTGAAGGGCATGATTACTCCTTGGGTTGTACCAAAATTTTGGGGTCAAACTGGGTTGGAGTATTAAGTCCACAGTCCTTAGGAATCATCCAGCATTCCTTAAATCCAAGTAAGGGCAGTTAGCGTTACATAAGTATCAGCGAGTGGGTAACATACACCGGTTATTCAGCGACACCATGCCCCGGGGGCACGCACGCTTCACAAAAGCACAGAGCTGCAACCAGAAAGGTGCCAAGTGGCAGAAACCAGTAAATAGGTTTATTATATGTGTGTCTCTGGCCTTACAGCTGTGTGGAGCCGGTCTCATTTAGAGGTACGCCCAGGTGAAAATTGGGTGCTTCTTAAGGTTCTCATGACCAATGCGGTTTGTGGTATCTCCCAGTGGATCCACTGAAGGTGTACTGCAGCTAAACATGAAACTGGGAATCTGGGATTCCGACACTTTTGCGAGTTTAAGCATCCAGGGTCAGAGATGGTTAGCAGGTACTGGCATCTGTGATCCGACTGCAGTTAAGCAAGCGGGGTGCGCTGCGTAAGTTGCCACTACAGGAAAGGGTGAGGTGTCGCCAATAGTGGGCACAATACATATATGGTTCAAACCAGATTTGACACCAATAAGGTGTTCACCAGGACTTAGCAATCATAAGGGTCTGTGCAATTGTCTGGTCAACGGGCGAAGTAAGCGCACCCCAGAACCAAGGGTAGGTGACCTGTTGCTGCAGTTAAGCTCAAAAGCCCCGCACGGTCAGCTATATTGGCCACGCTGGGTGTGGACGATGTCAGCCAACTTGGCGTGCTGCTGTTCGAATAAGGGGAAAACAGGGTGTCAAGCACAAAAGGCTACTATGCAAAAAGAACATTTGGCACGTCCAGTCTTCAACAAAAAATTTAAATTTTACGGAGCAGGTAATTTTCCACCGCTGGGGCTGCTCAGGGTGGGCAGTGTGAACCCCCCTATCTGGGAGTATTCTGGGATGGGGGTAAAGTAGGACTTAGTCAATCCGTAGTGTTAGGCACTATATTGCAGACAGTGCGCACTGTATTAAATCAGACAGATTCTCTAAGCTGGTATGCCTAGGGGGTTCCACCACTGAGGGAGCTGAGCGGGCCAAATTCCCATAAGGAATAAGGGATGCACGGCAAGGGCAGGATGGCACCCTTGCTCATTTTCACATACTTCTAGTTATGAACACTCCTGTGCGTCATGATTTAGACAGCAAAGGGACTGTTCAAATGTTAAGCATAATCCTTCTCGCCCTAATAGCCAAAGTAGGCAGGCGGGTTGTGGGAGTGGTCACCTAACAAGTGGGCTGCTGTCCCATAGATGGGGGACACAGGTGTCCAGGTACACACGGTGCTAGAAGGACGGCAGCTAGGTAAGAGCAGCAAATAGATGGGGCAATGTGAGCCATGGTGTCTGAAACCGTCCCGCCCAGAGTTGGCACGGGGTGAGTCATGTGATGCAGTGGAACTTTACCGCATGGGGTGAATAGTTCTTGGCACAAGTTCACAGGCTAAAAGGGCCTTTTGTTTCATCAGACACTAGCTGATCCAGGCTAACGTCAAGGGCATTGTGATATAGATGGGGTTCATCTATCACCAGTAGGGATGGATCTCTTCCTTCTAGACTTGCAGGAGGCTCTAGAGTTGAGAGGTTGCAGGTAAGACGATAGCTGTTTTGGTGGGGGGCTCTGGCGGCGACGGTGGCCACCTCCAGAGCTGTGGTGGAGTTACAGGGCTATCTGGAAGCAAAGGGGTACAGAAGGGTACCTCTGCGCGGCACCATAGGGGGTGCCAGAGCCAAATCCCAGGAGCCTCATGGGAGGTTCCTGGAAAACCGTGTCGGCTCCCCGTTAGTCCTTCGGGCGGTTGTGGGCCTGAACAACCAGGGGTTTGCTATGCTACGCTACGCTACGCTCCGCCCTGAAAGGGGCGTGAGTAATAATGGACCATGTGTCACGTGATCCGGGAAGAGGATCACCAGAAGGGGCAGCACAGATGGGGTTCGCCCCAGTGCTGCTTGGCTCATCAGGCGGGCAGGCGGCCCAGATGGTTGCCTGCCCTTGGATCGCCCGTAAGATAACCCACCTTATTACATAACGGTGTATGTAATAAACCTGCAGCAATTTTACCCAAACAAAAATGTGTGGTGTGTTTTATTTATTAGCATGCATGCTACGTTCGA